>CAJQUW010013405.1:0-465000 GCA_907163375.1 Prostheceraeus crozeri
TCCAAAATGGGATCAGAAAAGTGCGCCTTTCGAAGGATGGACGATTTGGGTGGGGTTGTTTAGGGACAGCGTTGCAGTCACCTAATAACTTTATCATTGTGAGTATTGTCTAATTGCGTTAGACTGTAACTTTATCTTCTTATTTTCTTCTATTGAATAAACAATATTTGTTAAAATTGTATGTGTTTTCTCTTTTCTACAGTCGGAAAATATGGTAGTGGCTGGTGGATGACGCATGAGCGTCAGTAGATGGTTGATGTATGTATAAGGGCGTGCTATTTCAATCTCATCAATAATCAGGGTTGTCTGTACCAAGTGTGGAAAAGTGTGTCACTTCTTGGGCCAATTGCTAAGACATGAATAAATTTTGTAAGTTAGGAAAAAAAACGTATAAAGTAGCATAGTGTCCATTTAAGACGAATAGGATGGATTATCTTTAAGAGACATAAACTTGTAGCAAATAATAAACCGACGCATGAAGTAAGCATAATCAGAGTCAAATTCAAATAATCAAAACTAGATCTACTCTAAGCCAAACAACCCACAGCGCTTCAACTATACATAAACAAAATCTTTTATGAAATACTGCTCTCGGGTCGTCCCCGTACTCTCATTTACTCGGCGGCAAAACGTATAACTATTATAAGTAGATTTCGACAGCTTACTGAATGTACATAAACACAAATAGTGAGATGGAATATGCATAATAATCATAGTGGAAACTGTTAGTCCTCAGTGAAAAGTCGCACTCAATGGTATGTTACGTGTGATATGATATCACGACCGCAACAAAGCACCTACTGTGGACATAACGATCATTCTTAGAAAAGCATGCGTTTCCATGTTAGTGGAATTTAGTTTGGCTTTCGAGTCTGACTTTAACTATAGTAGAGCTATCAATTGCGCGGTCGTCAGAGTTTGCACATATTACGTTATGTCACCGTTCTTAATCCTCTAGTAGAAGAAACTTTTCTCTGCACACTTTACCTCATCCATCCTCAAACTATGGTTATGACTATGATGCTTGGTTTCAGGCATCATCTAAATAGTCTTATAAATCATATTGAAGCCCTTCACTAAAAAAAGGTAGCAATTGTGATTATAGATGATGTTACAAAATATAGAGTATCAATGTAATAACAATAGTTCCCAATACTGTCAGGTGGACAATCATATTCCATCTACCAAAGAAGTTAAAAAACTCTAAAGCTTCATTAATGAATTCATAATTCAAATGCAAATGATTTTGGCTTGTGATCTATAGTGCAGTTTTATCAAGTATGCATTATCAATGAAGTTACCGGTTTTTTTTATTCAAGAATGAAGTAGAAAATCATATTGTGTGTGGACATCTGACTAAGCACTTTATGGGTTGCTGGGCATTTCCACACCAGGGGGGGCCTGAGGTTGGGGGGTGGGGGGGGGAAGGTTGGGCGCGGGGGTGTTATATATTTGTTAGTGATTATTATATTTTTTATTGTATTTTTTTTTTTCTCGTGTTTTAATTCCATTTTTATTATATTCTTATATATATTCTATTTATTTGTATTATTCTGCTTTTGATTTTTTTGTTGTATTACTTTTGTTTTACTATCAATCAAAGATATTCCAAAATTTGAGAAAAATAATGATATTAAAATTAACATTCACTTTTATGAAAATGGGGGGGGGGGAGGGGGGACTCAAAGGTGTTCGTTACAATAGTAACTTTACTGGTAGGCAAACGGTTAATATTTTGCTAATTCTAAACATGGAGCAGCACACTATTGTGAATTCCAAAGCTGTCAAGATTGTATAGGAGAACTTTAAAAGGACATAAATACTTCTGCGAAAGATGCACTCAGTCATTCACATATAAGACAACACTAGAACGACATTTCCAGTTTTGCATTCGAGGAAAAGCACAAATAGAAAAAATGCCGACAGATCTAAAAGTACTAACAAGTAGCATGGAATATCAACTAAGTCCTCCTTTAGTAATTTATGCAGATATAGAGTGCTACATTGATAATAAAATACATAAACCTGCGGCTATTGGAGCTTATCATGTCTGGCATAATGCCCTTCAATCAAAATTTGAAAACAAGTATTACCTCTTTGAGGGAGAAAATTGCATTATTAGTTTCTTGCACCACTTAGAAACTGTAGCCCAAGACTTATATGACAACCAATGTGCAACAACTAGGCAGCCAATGTCACTGTCACGATGAAAAAGCACTCCACGAGAATGCAGAATGTTGCAACAAATGTAAATCAAAATTCAGCGATGAAGTCATAAAAGTTCGTGATCATGATCATATCACCGGACGATATAGGCAAACATTATGTAGGAAATGCAATCTCCGGTTAAGACTTAACAGACGGGAGCTCCCCATATTTTTTTCCACAATTTTAAAATTATGATAGCCACATCGTTTGCTATAAATAGATTTGAAGAATTAAGTCTTGGAAATTAGATGTTGTAGCATCTACTGCTGAAAAATATATAAACTTTATCCGCCAGTGTCCCTGTAAATGAATACAAAGGGAAGACAGTATACTTTAAACTAAAATTCTTAGACTCATATCAATTTCTAAGTGCATCCTTGAGTGAATTAGCCAAGGGCTTGCAAACGTATGAGCATGTAGAGACTTTAAGGGTAGAATTTCCACAATTAAGTGATAATGTTTTATATCAGAAGGGAGTGTTTCCATATTCATACTTCAAGAACTTAAACACGTTGACGGAAGACTGTCTACCACCACAATTTGAATTCTATAATGATCTTACATCGTGAGTACTGTTCGATAGTGAATATGAACACGCTAACAAGGCGTGGATTGAATTTAATTGTAGCACATTTGGTGATTACATGCTGGCATATCTGAAGTTAGATGTTTTATTGTTGGCAGACATATTTGAAGTGTTTAGAGCATTGAGTCAACGTGAGGATGAAGTCGACCCTGTACATTTTGTCAGTCTCCCACATCTTAGCTTTACCTCAGCACTAAATTTCTCTTCCAATGATCCCCCACACTACATACAAGATGAAAATATGTACAATCTATTTGAACGAGGAATTAGAGGGGGTATGACTTTCACCAACATTCACCGAGCGCGTGCACGCATTGAAGAATTAGGAAATAATATACATGAAAGTCGACATTTGACCTACTTAGATGTTAATAACCTTTACGGTTCTTCACTCAGTAGGAATCTACCCCACTCAAATTTCAAATGGTTGAATGAAAGTGAATTAGATAATTTTTTAAATGAAGAAAATGTTCAAAATATAGATGATGATGGTGAAATCGGCTACATTTTTGATTTAGATTTAGAGTATCCTGCAGCCATTCATGATGACACTGCCGATTTCCCATTAGCTCCAGAAATGCAGATGATTGAAAAGAGAATGTTTTCACACTATATGAAAAATCTATATGAAAAAGTAAGACCAAATACACATTTTTCTTCTATCAAGAAACTTCTGCTCCATCAATTTGATAGGGAAAATTATGTAGTCCACTATTCAATTTTAAAATTTTACTTGAGCATGGGCATGAGAATCAAGAAGATTCATAGTGGCATAAAATTCACACAAAAGCCTTGGTTAAAAACATACATTGATATGAACTCTCAAAAGAGGGCTCAATCAAACACTGACTTCGAAAAGTCATTCTACAAATTGAAAAATAATTCTTTATATGGTAAAACAATGGAAAATGTAAGGAGAAGGAAAAAATTTAAACTAGTCAACAATGAGAAACAACTACTGAAATTGTCAAATCATCCTCTCTATGTTCAACACAAAATATTTGATGAAGATCTGGTTGGTATGGAAATGTACAAACCTTCAATAGTTTTAAATAAATTAATATATGTTGGTCAAGCAGTACTTGACTATAGTAAGTTGGAAATGTATCAATTATATTACAATGATCTAAAAGGATGTCCACTGATAAATAGAACGCGACTTTGTGGAGGTGATACCGATAGTTTCTTCCTATGTTTATACACATCACCATCTGTCCGTCTGGAAGATATACTTCTATACTTCGGTGAAAAGTTTGACTCTTCAAACTATGACAGTCATCACCGACTATACTCAACTACAAACAAAGCTAGATTAGGTTGTTTTAAGGATGAGTGTGCTGGAAAGTTGCTTGAGGAAATGATCCTACTAAAACCGAAAATGTATTCCATGAAATATCTAGACTCTACGAATCATAGCATCAAACGTGCAAAAGGAATTCAGAGAGCAGCAGTTAAAAAAATTGAAACATGATGACTATAGGAGTGTCTATTATAGTGAGAATGATACAACTGAAGATATGACAATTATAAATTCAAAAAATCACATAGTTAGCACAAAATCATTTAGGAAGCGAGGTCTTTCACTTTGGGAGGATAAGCGCTGTTGGCTGGATAAAAATTTATCATTACCATATGGACACTATAGCCTAGGTCTTCCCCCACCGTCGAAGAGAAGGAGATGCCTTCCTGTCACAGGTGATGTAGAATAAGTCTAAATAAAAACAATATAATATTCCACTTGTAATAGATCTTGCGATTGCTGCATCTTCCGACATGTAGCAACACTTACTAATACATAAGTAGTCTTACTAAAATTGAAATTTCTACATCTTTCCGATATGTAGAAATGATTACTAATAAATAGGTAGTCCTAATGTGAATGAATATGTGAAGAATTTGTACTCAACATCATTCCGATATGTTGAGCTAATAAAATAACAAACTTTAGGCAAACATTAAACTTAAATTTGAAACATAGCTTTCGGAACATGCCTCATTACATTAGAACATGGAAACTTAGTGACGTTCAAAACGTTCACATAACAAATTCTAAAAGAATAGCATTTCGTCATTCAATAGCAAATAGTGATCGAAAACATCGTGGCGTTTGCATTAGTATTGACTCATTGCCTTCACTGAAAGACTTTGCGGATCTCATTGACAACCATAAGACTCGGATCAAGATTCCTCTCGATGACAAGGTATGGATAAAGTGTGATTCATCAGTCAAACTATACGTCTGTTCACCAAAACGTGAAGATGTTGAATATCGATTTTTTCGTTTCAGTGACGTCACATGGGAAACCTTTACAAGGGAGATACTACCACAGATAACGTCATTCATTAAAGATGGAGGACATCAAACGGTTGGAAGTTGTAAATCGGATGTTAACTACAAAAGCAAAGTCAAAACTCAATCTACAAGAGATCGAGAGGAATATACCCAACCGAAAACAATGGTTACTGATAAAACGCAAATTGAAGCCGACAACGAGCTTACATCTTGGAAGACCCTCAATGTTAACATGGAGGATTCAGAGGAAGGATAGATCTCTCACTATCCTATTCTTTCCAAATGGAACAATCCAATGTATTGGAAGGGTCATGGAGGGTGATCTCTCATATCTACACTTAACTTTGGAACATTTACTTGGTGATTCATTATCTGATTGGAAAGTGAAGACAATGACCGTGTTATGTGAATTACACTATCACTATGATTTCCGTAAAGTTACATCATCACATAATCTAACTTATGAAGTGGAGTTATTTCCAGCAGCTCAATTGACTAACTGGCATCCATATCATGTTCATGTGTTCCATAATGGAAAGATTGTGATAACCGGCATTAAAGACATAAGTGATGTGCCTCCCATCATATGTGATTTGAAAAAATGTTTCATGAAAACCAAATTGTAGATTTTGTATATATGTGGATAGATAATGAAATGTGAACATGTTTTTTGTATATATGTGAATAGATAATGAAATATGAGCATGTTTTTTTGTTTTCCTTATAAACCCTTGTTTTGGAAAAAAAGAGAGCAAGTTAATGATACAACATAAAACTTTATTTCAAAACTGTTTCAACATATTTAGTAAGAATTACATCATTTTTATCACAGTTTTTTGAAAATAGTTCTAAAGCACTTTTACAGTTATTTTTCAATGGTCTCTCGTTGACAAAATAGAGTACATAGCCACCGCACATTAGAGATGTATTACTTTGAAGTGGGAACGATGTCACTTTCCTAACAGTCCAGGAAAACCTGTTCATCCATAATGCGATATCATGTAAACGAGGTTGATTAAGAGAGTCAAAATATTCGGCAACTTTATAACGATTGATGTATACAGCAATCCAATGTTTTCCGGGAAGATTGTTGGTATCCGTATTGATGATAAGTGAACAAGGATAGAAAGGAATTGAAACAGGTAAATTATCTCTAGAAAAGACATTGAGAAATATTGTCTTGGAGTAGGGATGAGCTTTCCTCATTTTCCTCAAGATTTCTATGTTGCTTAAGTTACTCATCTCTGATAGCTGACAGTCACGTCTCTCATTCTTGTTATCTCAACTTTGCTATCATAGATAGCATAAATGAGACAAGTAATTGTTTTCTTCAAAGGTGACTCAAATGATACCTCCAGTCGTAGATTTCCAGGCTTTGTAACTCCTACGCTTTCACCACCTAGATCTGCATCTGCTGTGAGGTTGTACATAATGAAGAAGTAGCCATTCTTGTACATATCCATTGTAATTCCATTTGAATCGTCTGTATTAAACATGTTGAGGGCGGTGAAAATAGAACCATATTCACGTGCGAATTTGCCATCTTTGAAATTAGGCTCATATGCTTTGCAAGATACAAATTTCCCATCCTGATAGAGTGCTAGTTTGCTAACATTAAAGTGTTGGAAATTGAATGGATTCTTTTCAAAAGCACCAATGAATGCCTCATTTTCCACAAATGTGATATACACCGCCTTTGGCATTGCAGTGGGAAAAAGATTTGGGTAGGCATGTGAGGATGATCCCGCACCAATTGTGAAGTTTGTCAACACACTGTGATTAACTGGATATATTGCATTGTTTTTCCTCAATCCTGTCGCATGCTCGTTGATGACTGACGGGTTCATTGTTACTCGCCTTACATTGAGCACGGCATTACTTATGTTGACTTGATAGTTTGTAGCTCCAAAAGCCATTAACGCGAACTCAGGATTTGCACGAATAAATTTTATTTGCATTTTAACCTGTGATAGCAGATATCTCGATTGACGAAGGAAATCAAGATAGACGGGTCCTTTCAAGTATAATTCCTTTGAATCCGCTGTTAAATCCATTCGTCTTTTCAACCCTGTATTTGAGACATCATCAAATTTCCCTTGCTGATCATCATACCACCCAGAAACTTGCAAGTGTGACTGTTTAGCTTGCTTTTGAAATTGAGTCATTGTATGTATATATGCTCCATATGGATATGCTCGATCCCCTCCTTCAATCTGTTTGTCATTCAATATTAGATACACATCTGAGAACAGACTGGCAATAGGAAGATTTGCTAATCCCACTTTATCCTTGGATGAATCGATATTTGTACCATCAGTCTTCTTAATTTGTATACACAACTCTAAATCAATGGATTGACAGTCAATATAATCTTGAGGATTGGCAGGTATATCAAACTGAATAGGCTGCTGGTTACCATCGATATTTGTTGTGGGGACTATGTCTACAATTGTTGAGGAGATGATGTCTGTCTGATGAGGGGGAGAATCGAAGAAACACAAAGCCGAATTGATACTCTGCATCGTATTAGCTCTACAAATATGTTGTCTTCCTTCGTTTTGACTTGTTTCTAGTAGCTGTGGAATTTCGTTTGCGCTTTCTTGTTTTCACTCGACGTCTAGATTTAGAACGTGCTGCTCTAGTCGGCTTTTTACTTTTCCTGCGTCTTTGCTTAGTAACTCGGCCTGATCCAACTTGTCTTGACTTCCTACGCTTCTTCCGAACTGTACGTCTCGTCTTTGTTAAATCATCTAATGCGTCTATGGCAGATTGCTGCGCGCGCATTTTCATAGATTCACCGATATCCTCACCTTGAAGCGCATCAGCTGCAACATTTGCACCAAAATCTAAAGCCCTGCTTCCAACACGCTTCATGATTGGTACGCCATACTTTTTGAGTGTTGGAAGAACCATACGTCTTAGTGCACCAAATATGCCTCCTCCAACTTGTCGTCTACCTCCAACAAACACGGGATAACCGCTCTGATATGATGGTCTACTGTAAATGCCTGTCATTATGACTATTGAATAACTATGGAAGTCACAATAGCGTAAAGCCTTATTCTCGTGACCTAATATGTAGGGTCAAAACAGTAACACCACCACAGAACGGTACTACTTCTCCTGCGTCATCATGAATTGATATGTCAATTCTATTGATGAAATTTCGGCTGATTGGTAGATACATTGTATTAAAAAATTCTCGATTGATTAGTTGCTTCCTTACGGATGAGAGAGGAAATGTGCGCAGAAGTGGGGCCTCAATGTCGCCAACCCTTGTATATTCAATAATGTTACAATAGACGTATAAGTTACTTATATCACGCTCTAGTGATGGGGTTGTATCGCCTATTGATGTACCTTCATAAATAGTTGATTTTGAGAATCCCAATGTGGTCGTTAACACGCTATCCAGCTTGATAAGAGAGTTCTTCCCTACCTTTAGAATCATGCGTTTCTTATGTGGGTCATAAGAAAAGTGATATTCATCTGCATCAAGGTAATCTACACCAAACTCATTTAACTTTGTACACAATTCAGATGGCGTTTTCAAGCTTTCAATGTTCAAATTAACTCTTTTTACAAGTTCACTGGAAGTAGACAATTCATCACCCGATATGTCTTCGCTGTATACGTGGATATCCCATGAAGCATTTGTTGATGCTTTGAGTTTAGAAGAGGACAATTGAACCTTGAATGTATCATTTAATTCTGTCAACCAAGGTGCGCTTTCAAGGCCCTTAAACATCCCAATCATTTCAGATCCAAATTCAATAACAGCGGACTCAGACTTTTCCAATGGTGTCTTTTTAGTAAAAACAATAAATTCTGCCTCCGTTTCAACAGTAAATAAAGTTACTTTCTCTTTCTTATATTCACAAGTCATTAACGTTTCTGGCACTGATCCTTGAAACTTTCTTGCAAAGTCTTCAACACTTCTAATGACCTCAAATTTATTTTTTACTCGGATGCTCCTTCTTTGTAATGCATACAATGGCACAATTCTACATTTAAAATCAGTGACTTTCCTCTCCGAATTCCACCCACGTCCATTGTACCAATACCTTGATGAGAAAGTTGTTCTGGAATACCCAAAAGTATGACTCAAATCCTTACCTAATACAAGAAGAACATGCTTCCCTTCCTTCATCAATTTTGTTGACCCCTTTATGACTGGTTTGTAGAATTTATTCAAAGTCAGCTTGAAGAGATCATTTATTCGTTCAAACATTCTACCGATTTCCTTTTCTGTATCTTGCAAGCTCATTGTGGGAACCTTAGAATCAAAAGTTGACGTTGCAAATGCCTTTTGAATTTTAATCATGTTTTGAACAGATGGTAAAGATGTTGAAAAAGGATGTAAAGTTAGATGATGAAAAGCCCATGTACCATGTAGACTATTTTGAAATATGCGAAAGCAATCATCCTTCTCTCGCACTTCTTTATGTAATTCAAAATAGTTGTTCTTTAGCAAACTGATATCGTTGTAATAAGTAATTTCAGTTAGAGCAACTTCATGGGGTCCATGCAGAGTAATTGGATTAGCGAATTCAACAGAGTATAGAGATGGTTTGTTACTTGGGAATATCTTGGGGTTGCTATTGCTTGGAAGAATGATATTGAAGTTAGTAGACATGTTAAAGTCATATATGGAAGAAGTCACATGCTATATTAGCTTAAAAGTTACGAGTGTCTCCCATCTCCACATTTTGTAGATCCTGGTGCGTTATCCAGCTATTGAATGAATCAGGATATCCTTTCCATTTAACTAGATATTTCCTTTGATTGCCATGACCTTTCCTCCTAATTATTTTATCAATCATATACACCTCTTCACTTCTGTCTACTACTTGCAATTCATAAGAGTAAAATTTTCCTTCAATTGGATTGCCATGGTAATCTATTAATTTATACATGGTGGGCCTAAATTTTGTATTTACTTCATCCACAAAAAACTCTTCTTCAGTCCAATTAGGTAGATACCCCTTCTCAAATGTAGACTTGACCTTTGAAATCCGAACTCTATCACCAACATTAATTTTCTTTTCATTGGAAATGTTTTTCGCTTTCTTATCATACAATCGAAGCCATACATCCATCGCATTATCTGGGGTAACATCAACTGGTTTCATCTTAATGATTCGATGGTAGCTTTCATTGTAATTCTTAACAAATTTCTGCAGCTCACCTACCCAAACATGTGTATTTTTTGCAGTGAAATAACGCCATATTTTTGTCTTCAGTGTGCGATTGAACCTCTCAACCATGGCAGCTTTATAAGCACTTTTGACACTAAACAATTCCACATTATGACTTTTAAGGAGACTTCGAACATGAGAGTTTTCGAATTCCTTCCCTTGATCGGTCTGTATTCTTTGCGGAACACGCCCCTCATCGAAAATGCTCTGAAAAGCCGCTTCAACTTCTGGTCCTCGTTTAGATTTCAGCGCACGTGCCCAAGCATAGCGAGATAAAATATCTATTACGGTTAAGATGTATTTATAGCCATCATTGTACTGTGATATCTGTTGCATGTCAGCCAAGTCCGCTTGCCATTGACTATCTATATTGTTAACAACATATTTTCTTGTTGGAAACCGCTTTCTCGCATTTTTGTGAAGAGTGTAAGTCGGTTGACTCCTCAACCACTTCTTGACTTTCTCTATTCCCACACCTGCTGCACGAGCTAGAACCTCCGGACGACTGAAACTTGCGGGATGATTTAAGTCGTAATAAATCTTTCTGAGTTTCACTGCTGTACTCATCGTCTTTGTTCTGATTTGCACGCGTATTACTCGCACAGCAACTGCTAACACAATTGATATCAACCTCTATGCCCTCTTCTCCTTTGCCTTCGAGCGCAGATTTCAAACAACAGCAAAATTTTTGTAATGACATGATATGAGAGAGGCAAGGCTTAATTCATATTTGCTTAATATTTACTATACTCCTTCGCAACACGCATTGAGCGCCTAGTAGCTCTTTTTGGTTGCAGATCATCGGGATCTGCAAGCTCTCGCTTGACCGCCATCGTGGGTGTTTTACTCTTTGATCCATCTTGTAAGTGACCCTTATCCAATTCATTCACAGTCGGTCCTCCAATAATATTGTGAGGTACATTTTGATCAGATAAAATTTTCTGAAAATATGACCACCCTTGTGGTGCACCTAGTTTTCGCCTTACATCTCTGACAGCATATTGTAGAAGGTCATCTATGTGACTATTTCTAATAACATCACCAGTTGTTTCATCTATTATCTCCCCTCTCTCATTGAACTTCACATGTGGATCAATGAAGTCAAATAATCGCTCAGCGCGCACACGATATGGTCGAGGTGTTGACAAGGTTATAAATCGTCGCAACTTGTCACGAATCTGTCGCCTCTCGTCAATGTTTTCAGCTGCTAACTGCATTCGTCGATAGGGATCCTTAATCTTCTGAATTTCCATATCCTTTTGTGTTAGTTCCTTAAGTTGATTCGTAATAGGTTGATCTATATTTTTGACTTCCTGTGCACTTTGTAATGTAGTCAATTGTACATACTCCTCTTGAGGAATGACTACCATCTTTGAATACGACATGTTTGAAAATAATAAGGCAACAAAGTACATTGCTTAAAACTAACTGTGAACCGAGAAAACTGTCATTGGTTCAGCGGAATTAGGTATGATATTTGTTCGAAATCGAAGTCGTTCCGGACATTCCTGGGTTAGATCAATAAATAGATAACCATGTGGTTTCTTTGTTACATCTTCATATATTTTTGAAAGTACTTTAGGTTGTTGAGGTAATATCTGTCTACTGAGATGATGTATCTGACTGCTATCTCTTGGATTTTTAAATATTGCCAAATAATGTGTATTCAAACTTCTAGTTCTTTGCTCTTTCCCTCCATCGAAGATGTTTTGGGTGATGTAGATAATAAAAGCTTCCCTATGATGTGCAGTTTGAATGAACATTTCAGTTACATCCTTTGAAGATTTGCTTTCTCGTAATAGATCATCTAATACTAGTAAGTCACCTGCTTTGATATCCTCAGTTGATGGCAACCCTTGCTTCACCTCATAACCTTTCTGGCGAAGTGCAGAATGTAGTTGTGGTTGAAATATTCCATAATACCATTTGACTCTCTTAATTTCCTTGTTAAACATTTCATTTCTATATTGTAGCAATTCAGTTACAAATGTAGTTTTACCGGACTGACTTGGTCCAGCGACACACATTGTGCGATCAGTGAATAGACGAAAATCTGTCATCTTATAATTCCATTAACATTAAACTCATCATCCCGCTAATTTTGCTTAGAACAACAAAACAGACACATGTTCCAGATCAAGTTTATTTACATTCAGAATAGAAACTTTCAAGTTACATTTACAAATTAAAACATTTGTGTTTCCTCATCACAATTAGGATTATAGAAAGTTTTCAAGTCAGCATCTTGGCGCTTCAACTTCAATTTAGGATTCCCATCTTTAGATTTCCGACCTCGCTTTTTGCTCTCTTCCTTCCCATCACTTGAAGCAGTCTTATCAATGTTAATCAAACATTTATCAATTGGTAGTGGTTCATAGACTAGTTGAAGAACCTTCATTTGTAAAGATGCGACTTTACCAGTCGAACCATGTGAGCCAATATAAAGTCCGGTAACGTGAACTAAGCCCATATAGCGGCCCCGTTTGAGATCCTCACATTCCATCGCGTTTGTAAAGAGATCGAATGCTTGAAAATGATCAGATAGTTTTAAAAACAGTGTATCGAATTCCGGCAATTCCTTATAACCAACTCCTTCCTCTAATGCCTTTCTCCAATGAGTGGGAGCACTTTCAGGCAGCTCAACACATTCTTTCGCGAAAGAGTCAATAGTTTTAAGAATCACCTGTTGCCATTTTGGAAAAGTCACTCGCATTTGTCTCATATTGCTATACCCTGATGTAGACATACCATTACTGTGGAAGAATGGAACTTGAAGATAAAAGCCATCATCACCATAATTCAAGGTTTGAAAGTAGAACGTATTTCCAATCCCTTGCACCTTTCGTGTCGGACGAAGCTTCAAGAGATCTTGCTCAAAAGCGTCACCTTCCTCTCTGATTGTATACATTTTCTGAGTCATGTTTCAACAAGTACTAATTCGGAGCTTTCAACCAGCGCAAATGAATTGTCACTTGAAAGTGGTAAAATATCATTAAAGCGTCTTCCTTATATACACCTATATATGACTCATCAATCAAAGTGATGACGTGTCACTTTATGATTCGCTAACCTTATATTAACATTGCAGCAGTTGCTGCAATCCTTCCAAGCGGACTATTGATTACACCATTAATACTGTTTCCAATATCATTTAACATACTTAGAAACCCACCACCACCGCGCTGAATTAAGTTTCGCCTTTTCTTATCACTACTCCTTGGATTTGAAAACTTTTTTATGCTATTCAAAGAGCCAGCATTCAACAGAGGCTTGTAAATAGGTAGACATTTGTGTATTGCAAAAGCTAAATCACGAATGAAATCATCACTTGAATTTTGAATCAATTTACACTTCCTCTTATTATCATGTATCCTGTTTAACTTTCGCAACGCCTTTTTAAACTGACTTGAAGGTTTGAAGGACCGTTTCGATTGACGAGAAGATGCCTTCCGTTTTACAGACATTTTTATTCTAATATGGAAATAGATAATACAATTACAATTTTTGCTTAGTACTTACAACATTATATAAAAGTTTACAAGCATTCACACAGAGTTTGTTGCTGGTACGTATAAAATTACATAAAACACTTAGCAAGTTGTAGAGGGAAACTGATATACACTCACATCGGCTAGAGTCTCATTTGTAGCAGTTATGAGCTGCTCAATGTCTTTCATTAGATGTTTTGAAATAGGACAGCACATACAGCAAGGCTTTAAATGGAAAGTCTTTAAAATATTGGCATAGTATGCCCGCAAACTGATCACCTCAGAATGTCCTTGAGCAGCCACATTGATGCTTACTGATGGCGGTCCACTGAACAAGTCCAGTTTGCACTTCTCACCCTTCTCGTCATAGTAGCTGGAGGTGATAATGTCATGGAGACATGTGTTGAGTTTCCGTTGGATACTGCTGCACCAACAGCGAGAGTATTCCGGTACAATCTCCGTTTGAGATAGTGGGCGAAATACTTCGTTGAGCCAGAATCTTGCAACTCGTGTAAGAGCGTTGTTCACGACTCTCATCAACATTCTCTGCACCACAACGTCCTCTCCGCAGCGGAAATACTTCACTATTTCCTCCATCAGATCCACCAAATCCGCTTTATAGCCAGTTATATTCACGGCAGAATAAAATATATTGCCCGTGAAGAGTTGACTTCGGTAAATTATTGAAATGGGAATGTTGGTAGTGAACGACATGCTGATTGACATTGTATTAGCCTCAAATTATGCTTGAAATAGAACGGTACAATGTCCTCCTTATATAGAAAAGTCACACAAAGACACAATAGTGACCAATCACAGACCTGCATGATGACTCATCATGAACGATATACAGTGACTGTTGAAGATATTTCTTCATCGCAAAGGGGACAAGATGAAGTTTCAAAGGGTACATAACATGTAGAACACATAACGCTATGAGAACATGGCAAAAAGAGAAGGGATCGTTCCTGTTTAAAACATTTAACGCAGTTCCGTTCACATAATAATTTAAATGTCTCTTGTTCTAATTTCCTTCTGAAGTCACTTTTATTGGGAGAACTTTTTATTAAAACACTGTCAGATGTCTCCTTCTTTCCATATCGTTCCAATTTGATCCTCCTAATTTCACTATCATTGCAGTGTAGCATGGAGAAATCCTCTATCCACCTACGATCCAAATTGTGATTCATAGCATGCTCATCTAGATCCATTAGTCGATCAACTAAATCACCAGCGTTGATATTTTCACTGAGATTTGTTACAGTTTCTATGGCTTTGAACGAATATCCAAGGTCTCTTGCGACAACCCACGACGTTGGGATACTAGTCATCATTATGTATGCCATCAAAAACTATCACATATTTATAGCATAGTTTGTCTACGTAAAAGGAAAATCAATGTGTCATCTTGATTACAATGGTTGCAATAGTCACAATAGTCGCAATTGAGCAAACCCATTCAAAATCAAACAACGGACGTCTATCGGTACGTACCCAAGTGCTCAGAACCAAACCACACAAGTTCGATCATAGACGTTCCCAAACACAGTGTACTCAACTGAGTGTACCAAACACATGTACCTATCCAGTAAAACAGATCTCATACAAGTTCTTATTCATAACACTGAATTATACATGTACCTATCCATGTGCCTATCGATAACTAAAGTATACATGTACCTATCCATGTACCTATCCATGTTCCTATTGACAACACTAAACTTTACATGTACCTATCCATGTACCTATTGATAACACTTAACTTTACATGTACCTATCCATGTACCTATCCGTGGCAAGTAGGGCACAGTTTTCACTACTTATGATAGTTCAGTGTTCAAGTGTAATTGTGTATATACATTTATGTAAGTAAAAAAGTAAGTACCGGTAAATAAAAGTAAGTAAAGTAGAAGTAAAACTCTGTATTGTGTACAGTATATACATGTAATATGTAAGTGTATATAAGGTGTATCATACAACAAGACGAATCGACCATAAGCTTAAAATTCAAGGGGTTATGTGTATGATACATGTACAATTGTACACCTAAAGCCAAATTATCGTAACTGAAAAAGACTATAATTTACCTTGTATTAATGGAGATAATGTATCGATAATGTTCGTGATACACTTAGCTTTTCCTCCATACACCTTAAATTAGCAGTAGTAGGTGTATGATACACCTAGAGCAAATTTTTACAAAAAAACGTGATAGGTACACATTCCCGGGAATTCCCGGGATTCCCGGGAATGGAGGCTCGGTTGTTCCCGATTCCCGGGAATAGAATTTTCGGGAATAGGAGAAACCCTATCGCTGAGTGATTACCATAGCGTCTCCTTATCCTTTCCATGCAATATGATATATCAAACAGTTACCGTCGGCAAGAGGTTGGAGATAACTCAGAGGCCAGAGCAATAAGTGTTGCGAATGTTTTCACTGTAGTTTGTATGTTTACGTTGATGCCTGCTGCCTGTGCTTAGCAGCGTGGATGAAGATGACCGATCTGATTAAGAACACGTGTCAATGTAGCTTATCATCAATTTCGACGTGAGGATAACTGAAGAAAAATAATAAACACTAAGAAATATAGAGTGGTCCAGAAACCCTGACCGATTGTTACACTTAAAAAAGAACGTTCAATTATCACACATTTCTATCAGAATTACGATATCTATGATGGTTTCATCTTGCACGTGATACTTGTATGACTCATGTGTTGTTGTCGAGTACTATTGATTACCATAGATATCTAATTACCATAGATACCCTGTTCTGTGTCTATTTGCAGATTTGCAATTTATGATGGACGACCAACAACTGTCTCAGAAAATTCAAGCTGTTAGATTATTTTCTGTTTATCGGAACCATGCTGAAGTTCATCGACAACTCGTTTCTGAACACGGTGACAATGCCATTATTGTGAGAACGATTGCCAGAGTCAATAACCAATTTGATGAGCTTGGACATGTGCTCAAAAAGGACATTCCTGGCAGGCCAAGATCCGCTCGTAGTGAAGAGAACGAAAACAAGATTCTTCAGCAAATCCATGACAATGGAAGGACTCCGATGTCGTCTCGCCGATTGTCATCTGTTACTGGCATAAGTCGCTCAACCGTTCTAAGACTGCTTCATGATATGAAGGTAAAGCCTTACATTCCTCGATTAATTCATGAACTTTCAGAAGACGATTTTGATCGTCGTCTTGAGACTTGTGATACACTTCTCCAAAAACTGGCTGACGATCCCAATTTCGTGGATATTATCATATGGTCTGACGAGTCCAAGTTCACTTTGGATGGATATGTTAATCGACATAATTGTGTGATTTGGTCCAGTGATAATCCTCGCTTCACCGTGGATCATGCATTTAATTCCAAAGGAGTTATGGTTTTGGCTGGATTATCTTCTCGTGGAATAATCGGACCAGTGTTCTTCGGTGAGAATGAAAATGTAAATTCTGTGAATTACTTGCAAATTTTGGAAGATAACGTTTTCCCTTTGAACGACGGAACGAAATGGTTCATGCAAGATGGAGCTCCTGACCACTATGCCCTGACTGTTCGCAATGCGTTGGACCGTCACTTTAGTGAACGATGGATCGGAAGAGGTCGCCAGATCTTACGCCGTGTGATTTTTTCCTATGGGGATACATGAAAGACAAAGTTTATGCGAAGTGTCCGAAAACAATCAATCAACTCAAAAGCTACATTTCCGCAGAAATGGCGTCAATTTCAACGGATATCTGTGAAGCCGTCTGTCGTACGAACGGAAGTCCAACGAAGGGAAGCAGTTTGAGTACCTCCATTGAAGTTTCATTTACATTTTAACCTTTTTGCTATAACTTAAATATAAAGTTCGAATTTGTAACACTCAGGCGCATTCTAAATCTCGTTCTTAATACTTAAAAGAATGCAAAATAGATCGGTCAAGGTTTCTGGACCACTCTGTAGAAAACGATTGAAGTTATGTTGTTAAGACGTGGAGGCTGATGATAATTTGTATAAAAGAATGTATCCTCGGAGTTATTCACACAGTTGAAATCATTCGTGATAGTTGTGAGGATTACATCTCAAGTTTGTTTTCTTAAAACCGAGAAGGGCGCGCCAAAGCTCATCTACGGCGATATTGACTACACAATGAAGAGAGAGAACAAGAACGGCACTATGACTTGGACTTGTGCTGTCAGTGGCTGCCGTGGGAAGCTGAAGACCGGGCCCTCCCCGGACTACAGCAGCCCGGATGTGTACTGTCGGCACAATCATGCTCCGAACGCTACTCGGATTCGTGTCCTCGAGTGTCGGCAGGTCATGAAGGAGAAGATGCAGGACGAGCCTGAGCGCGTGACGACTCAGGTATACAGGGATGCCACTCTGACTGCATCTGAGGACGTGCAAGCATTCCTGCCGAGCAAGGACTACGTCGGCAGAGCTCTGCGGCATGAGCGCGCGAAGAAACGGCCACCTCTTCCAAACACCGCTCATGATCTGGTGCTGGCTCCATACCAGAAAGTGACCATGAGGGGGGAGAGGTTCCTCCTCATAGACACCACCGTCGGCAATGAGCGCCTGCTGATCTTTGCCAGTGACTTCTTCCTACGACGTCTGTGCTCTGCTCATATGATTTTCGCGGACGGAACCTTCCGTACGGTACCTCGCATTTTTATGCAGGTATTCACGTTCAACTTCATGCACAACAGAAAGCTCCTGCCCGCTGTCGCGGGGCGAATATGGAGTGAGGAGATTTGACTGACGGAGCAGCTGAACGACTTATCTACTAACTCTGGCGGTAGCTTGTTACATGCAGCTGTCAAAGTAATGAGAATCAGTGATTGATGTGAAGGAGTGGCAGGAGCCGATAATTCTCGGGCTCTGCCAACAATCAGCACTTCTCTCTGCACACCTCTAGCGGAAGGGAAGTAATTTAACTTACGCTTATTTGTGTACGGAACTACTGTTAAGAGAAATCGTGGAATCGATGTTTTTATTACGAGTATAAAAATTTACTACAATATCACGAAATACGTTTGTTTTTGGCGAATACGCTACACCCGCCGTGTACGCCTGGATGAGACGCAAGAGTGAAGCGGCCTACAGGACGGTGATCCGGAAAGTCAGTAAGGCCTCTACGAACGTCGGAGAGAGGTTCCAACCTCCCGACATCCTCACTGACTTCGAAACAGGAGTTCTGGCTGCTGTGCGTCAAGAGCTGCCAGCAACCAGATAAAACGTGGATGCTACTTCCACTTCTGCCAGTGCTGCTACAGGCAAGTGCAGTCGTTGGGGTTGCAGCAGCTCTATCGCCAAGACCAAGAAATCAGGTTGATTGTTCGAGCTCTGATGGCTCTCGCTTTCCTGCCTGTGTCTCAAGTCCCCTCGACCTTCAACACGCTGGCTGGCCTCATCCAGCTCCATCGTCCTGAGCTCTCTGGATTCGCGGCCTACTTCCGCAACCAATGGATCTCCAATGTCTCTCCAGCGGTATGGAACGTCTGTGGTCAGCAGATTCGGACGAGCAACGATCTGGAGGGCTGGCACTTCACAATGAAGCTGGCGATGAAGGACCACACGGACATACATTCGTTTTTGAAGCAAGTAAAAAAATCTCATCAAAAATACTACTACTAATTTGTTCACTTAAATACCAAGTTTCCTAAGGTGGACAGAATTAATTTATTTTCTAAGCTTTGTGAGTGATAAATTAGTAAATGATAAGTGCATAACTTCTAGCCTATCTCTATAATTTTAGTTTAATTATCTTGATAGAAGAATACATGATCTATTGCACGTTCGCGATTTCTGTTGCAATATAGCAGCAATTTACATGCACAAGAAACGTGTGGGATTCATGTTTATGCCTGTTATTTACTATTTTTATTTTATATCAACAGATGGATGAGAGAAGAAGAAGCTACCTCCCGCTGTCTGATGGTCCAGATTGATGCCGATGTCTCAGTCGTCAGGCGGAATGCTCGCTATCTCAAGATCGGCGAACGTCTTGGCCAGTTCCACCAAGAGTTTAGCAGCGGTCAAAGGACGAGGAGCCAGTTTCTCCGAGGTTGCTCGTTCAGCTTGGCGCGACTGCCATTCCTGGACGAGAACCAAGAAGCCAGCACATCGCCACCGACTCAGGAACAGGATGACCCTCCGATTCCCACCTCCAGTGAATTCCCCTGGGTTGCTTTGGACAATATTCAAGGACTTGACACTCCTTTCTTTCAGCCTTGGATGTGACTTGTGATTTACTTTCTTTCCTTTTTTCTCATGCGTACAATTATAAATGGATCATCAAACCTGTATTTTGAATTCTGTTCTCTATCACAGGTCATTAGCATATCTACGGTATCTACAAGTATCACTATTATCCTATTTTCGATGATTACTACTATGAATAGAAAGTGCGTAAGATTGCATTATTTGAGAATGTTCAATTCAGGATGACTTCTGATCTAATATATCCTATTGGGATGGATGGATATTACGCAGATGAATTTTCCGCGGATGAATTTTCCTCGGATGAATTTTCCGACGGATGAATTTTCCGCTGACCTCAGAAATTAGCGGTTCGTCTGTTTCCTTACACGTGTTGATGACTTCCACACCAGGTCCAGGTATTTTTCCAGGTTGCTGATGTTTTGCTATCGCAAACTGGTAAATCATTAGCTGTGACTTGCTATTTTTAGTCAATTACAACCTTGATTTTCTCTTTAGAAGACATTTAAGTGCATGTTCAGCTTGAAAACGGTTTAATACAGATTATGATGACTGACAAGACAGATAAACTTACACATTAAGAGGGAAATGAAAGTGATAGAAACTATTCCATTCAAAAGATACCGCCAGAAGGAATGTTGATTTTCTCAGTTACTAAAATGACGATGTGACTTTGAGACATCCAGATCGGCAGCATATTGAGTAAGGAAGAAATTCTGTAGATATTTTCTTCTGGAGAGATCAGTTCCAATCGCCAGAAGCTAACAGAAAAGCAGATGAGTGGACTTCAGCTTCATATCGACTATGGCCACAACAAGAAGGCCTGGATGACTTTGAACATCTTCGAAAATTGGCTGAGGAAACTCAACAACCGCATGTGTTTCGAGAATCGGAATATCATTCTTCTAATGGATAACTGCTCGCAACACTGCAGAATGTCGTTATCCAACATTAAGTTGCTTTTTATTCCACCAAGCAGATTGCAACCTCTCGACGACGGAATCATCCAGAATGTGAAGGAGGAAAGTCTATCTGTCAAATGTTGGATAATATTGAGCGGCTTAAGTTATGTGGTGGATTCAACTTTCGAGTAATTCACACATCCAACACACAACTTCTGCCATTCCATATTGTGCAAGATATTTGTACAGATCGATTTCCCTTCAAATGTTAAGCCGACACCGGTGAAAGTAAATGCCTATATCGCATGTGCACTAGTAGTATTATAGGACATAAGGAAAATTCTATTAAAGAGTAACCACATACATATAGTCTGGAGGTGTCTAGAAGGAAATAAAAGCATTTATTGTAACCCCTTCCTACAGCGGACACCTGTACGGAAAGGACACTTTCAGCTGCAGAAATCAGTGTCCATTGTAGACAGGTTTCACTGTACTCGTATTTTCTCTTACCTTTCTTAGCCCTCAAATCAAATTGAGTCATCAATAAGACGCTATCTCGACAAAGTTTGTGATTCTGAGCCCAAACACTCCCCCTCATCCAATTCATATCAGGTGTATCGCCTGGTCCTACCTTTCAAGAACCAGAGATCCAGTGACTATGTGCGTCGACAAATAAATACGGTAATCTGAGCTTGCAGATTGAATCGAAAATTATGCATCTCTTTATCAATCGCAGTGCTAACAATATTATCTGTCGGCCTGTTGAAAAGCCAAAACTTGTAAAATGCCATGATGTTGTCTACATTTCTGTGATTTGTGTGAGGCAAATTATGTATGGATGACATCTAGACATATTTTCGAACGTGTTGAAGAACACAAGTATTCGGCCATCGGTCTGCATCGCCAAAATGAGCATGGGGATAATCGTGTGGAGATTGACAATTTCAGAATTCCGAAATACTGCAAAAGTAAATTTGATCTGCTAATCTATGAAATGCTTTTCATCACAGCAATCCGCCAATTCTCTCAACACACAGCGTGAGTCAGTGTCAGCGAAATTGTTGACTAATTGACTTGACACTTGTCAAGAATTTTATCTTTGATGTGTGTAAATTACAAGCATGTGTGCTCTGCATTTCATAATCATGACACTTCCACTGAAGATGGTTGTATGACAAACGAAACGTCTGGGCAATACATTGAAAATGAACATTTTATTGCTATTATTTCTTTACAAAATATGGCTTTGTTGTGTATTTACACTTGCAAGTATGCTGTAGAATTCAATTTGGAATAGAACATCACAGTATCGAGCCGATGATAATATGAAATAAACATTCAAAATAGAATTAATAAAAAAGCTACAACTCCAAAAAATGAAACATTAATAATGGATTACTTTTGTAACCCCTGGAAAAATTAGCCAACTTAGAAGTTGTTTAAGTAGGCTAATTTTTATTATCGGCAATCTGGCGCGAACTAGGCAAGATCGAAGGCACACTTTCAGTTTCTTAGTAAATCGTGTAACGATTGTGATCTGAGTAAAACTTCGAGATTGCGAACAAGACATAACGAAGCGAATACTGATTCGCTCACAGACGAGGCAACTCGTCTGTCCCTCACAACTCCGGTGGAGCACCGAGTCGGAAACGGGCAGCCAGCCAGCTTGCCCTGCACAGCAGGTTCTGCTGTTGTTACCGGTCCCCAGGGTATTTGGGGAGTCGGGGGAGGAGAGCGCCGGACTGCGCCTCAGGCAGAGACGGCAACCGGAGCTACCGGGTTGGACCCAACAACCTCAGAGGTAAGTACTGGGCACTATGGTTACACTTTGATTATTCGGAAATACACGGGTTCAGTAGATACATGTCAGGGGAGCATTTAAACAAAACTTTCTTTCCTTTCTAATTGAAAATTGAAGCCATCAATATGCTTTAGCAAATCAGCTATCTTCAGGGCGGAGAATAAAATATATTTTCTGCTCTGTGCCTCGAAGATAATGACGCTCAGTCGGCTGATTACTTCGATTTCTCTTACAAAAATGAATTTGAATGAAGACCCTCACTACATTTTTTCGGTCAAACGCAGGATTCAACAACATAAACCAAACCAATCCGTATCTTCATCACCGAAGCATCATAATGCAATGAACAAAAACAAGCTAAGCAATTAAACAAAATACATTTCGTTTCAGACAAAATAAAAGAACTCAAACATTTTGGGGTGCAGGATAAAAGCGTCAACGCAATTCATGCAAGAAACATATCGTCAGCAACTGTACTTTAACTTCAATACATGTACTTCAACACCATGGCTCTTATATGATGCACTGAAGCTATTCCTAGTTAAATGCATCAATGAATTCGCTGGAGCAAATCAGAACTTGCACTTAGATCGTAATCGTCCTTCCTAGCCTGATTCCTGTTAAACTGAACAGTGCAATCCATAAGTTATATTTCATGGTAGACCGTTCAGCATGGTTTCCAATTCGCTCAGGAAGGATTTACAGAAACTGAAAGCGGAACGACGTTCTCCAATTTAGTTGCTAATAATGATGCTGGCTGGACTCTGTCCTTCTTTCAAATGCCTGAGGTACATTTTAGTCAATAGTGACTATTTTTTTTGATAGATGATAATTCTTCTCTACTACAGGTTTTTGCAGGAAATAACGGCGTTTCCTCAATTGATTACGTCATTTTGCATAGAATATCGTCAATATGCAATGATTAACGGCATAACAATAGAGACTAACGGCACAAACAAAACATTCCGTCCTTTTGTACTTTATTACGACGTAGGCCCATTGCTTTACTGGCGCTTGCAATAAGGTAAGTGTTGATCGGCAATGTCAAAACGTTACGACATGATGCAGTATTTAAGGACAGCCGGCGCTGTGAGCGCGCACAGTTGGAAAAATGAGACGAAGAAGAATGATACCGTTGCTGGATAAAAAGAGAATTGTGGATGCCTATGAGAATCCAAACTCTGACTATGTAGAGGTAGCTGCGGCGCTTAACATTCCGCGAGGGACAGCCTGGTCAATCATACGTCGCTATCTGGAAGATGGTGAGGTAATGGTACGGAAAAGAGGGGGTGGACGACGACAGCTTGCAACTCAAGAGATGATTGATTGTCTTGTTGGAACTGTCGAACAACACCCTAATTACACGTTGCACTAATCACAATGAAGAAGCTGGAGTCACCACCTGCAGATCGTAACAGAATGGATGTCAAACTTGCTCACCGAGCCCACGCGGAATGGCTCACACCAGCGGATCCTCACATTATCTACATTGATGAATCAGGTTTTAACTTATGGACGAGTCGATCTCGAGAACGATCTGCAAGAGGACATCGCGTACAGCGCATCGTCGGAGCTAGACAATGCCCAAATTTTACCCTCATTCTGGGAGTGTCCAGCCAACGAGGCTTAGTACATCACACTATCCGTGAAGGAGGAACGACAGCGGATGCATTTAACGACTTTTTGGCGGACCTTATCAACGGCCACTTCCTTCCCAATGAAGAGGCTGTCCTTCTCCTTGACAATGCACCCTGTCATCGCCGTGCCACAGACGTCAGCGATCAACATGCCGACGCTGATTTACATTATCTACCACCCTATTCACCTTTCCTAAACGCAGCAGATAATTGTTTCAGCATTTGGAAGGCGGGTCTACGACGCCAATTGGAGGAGGTGAGGGAACAGTTACTTCGCCAGCCATATTAAGAGCAACTGGCAACTCTTACTCAGCTTGCTGAGCAAAATTTGGTGGAAATCACTCCAGCTGCTTGTAGTGCTGCCCATCGGCGAACAAGACGCATCTTCACCGCATGCATTCGGATGCAGGACATAAGTGATGACCATGCATAATGATGTGACATAATGACATGCATAATTTGAATAAAAACTGTCTTGGATATATTGAGTTTTGCAAAATGACGTAGTATTTAGATGAACCGCCGTTATAACTGACAAATGCTACTGTTTAGTGAACAAGTCGTTAAATTTGAAATTGACGGAGTGTTTAACAGTATTTATCGTTAACAAATGAACCGATTTCATTAATTTGTGATTAAAGCCGTTAAGTTACGCATTATGCCACTCTGTAATGCACAACTGCCTCTATTAAACGCAAAAACCTGCATAAATTTAACTTTTGAGGCTGTGCATCTTAAATGTACAGGACCGCGCTTGGTCGGGTTTGAGCGTCCAGGATTTAGCGGTCGAAACGCGATCGTCCTGACCAAGTTCCTGTTGATGACCTCATTAAAAATAGTCAAATAATTTGTATGCATATTTTGTAGAATTTTATTTCACGTTTTAGCTTAAGGAACTGATGTTACTTCTTTTACACACCTGGCAGCTTTTAGATAGCGTAATCCCGCCGTGTTAGCTAGATCTGGTGTTTTGATTGGAAACAGACCTGTCCTCTTATCATCTGAATGGGCAGACTGTTAAATAGAATCTTTTCAATATATAAGTCATAAACATAATTTTAAACAGAACGATTTACTCGCTCATTCATTACACATGAGAGAGGAGAACCTCTGTTTGTCCTTCTAGTAAGTATTTTTAAAAATTTTTTAGAGATTATAGGATATAAAATTTTTCTTTTAAATCATATTTTGCAACAACTAAAAATAAACTAGTCATTAGCTAGTTTTTTAAAAAAAAGTTTGTTACCTTGACTCACTTTGCTACGTTGAATTGTAACTTTACACAGTGCTCCATTCTGTGACTACATTATATTAATAATCCAGACGATCCCTAGAGACCGGATTCTCGACACGAGCTATCCCTTAAGGCTCGGTTACACTGGCAGCGTCGTGCTGCGCAGCAAGTGGTAACAAACATAATTCACGCTGACTGTTGCGAGGGCACATGTTGCAACGTCACTCACAACGTAATAGGGAGCATGCGGCCACCAGTTTACATTAGCATCGCGAGTGCTGCAGCTTCATTCAAGAAAATGGACGCAAACCGAAAGGCCGCGATTCTTCTTTTGCTGCAGCGACGTCGAAGAAATAGGAAAAAAGAGAGAAAGTGTTGGGTGAAGGACATCTACATTCAACGGCCACGACAAGGTGACTTCGACAATGTTGTTCAAGAGCCCCAGTCAGATCCGTCAAATTTTTTCAACTACATGAGAATGACTCCAGACCAGTTCGACTACATTCTTCGAGAAATCAAGTCCAGCATCTCAAAGAATGACACTAGATTCCGGAAGTCCATCGAGCCCGGCTTAAAATTGTCTCTCACTCTCCGATTTCTAGCTGCTGGAGACTCGCAGGTTTCACTATCTTATGCATATCGAGTTTCCAGAGCTTCGGTCACTGCAATAATCAACGATGTTTTGGAGGCACTTTGGAACTGCCTATGGGAGAAGTTTCTGCCAATTGAACGATTGTCCGAAATCGCATCGAAATTCGAAGCAAGGTGGAACTTTCCAAATTGTCTTGGTGCACTTGACGGCAAGCACATCGCTATTCAGTGCCCGGCGAATTCCGGTTCACAATTTTATAACTACAAACATTTTCACAGCGTGGTGTTGATGGCTCTTTGTGACGCGGACTATTGCTTTACAATGATAGATGTCGACAGCTTTGGTAGAGCAAGTGATAGTTCTGTGTTTGCACAGACTGAGCTAGCCAGGATTCTGAAAGACGATGTTCATCATCAACTACCCGAATGGAAATGCGTGTCTGAGGGTGGGAGATCGCTACCTCATGTCGTTGTTGGTGATGAGGCATTTCCTCTGCTCCCGAATCTCATGCGGCCGTTCCAGGGAAAAGATCTCACCGAATCGAAGTCTATTTTCAACTAAAGACTGTCAAGACCCAGGCGAACTATCGAGAATGCCTTCGGAATTCTTGCTGCAAGATGGCGCATATTTCGCAAAACTGTACTTGCTTCTCCTGAGAAGGTATCGAAGATAGTCTGTGCTTCTGTGGTTCTCCACAACTTTCTCCGAAAGAGTGAATTAAATCTCAGTGCCTCTGAACGCAGATATTGTCCGGCAGGTAATGCAGATCAAACCCATTCGAATGGTGAGTTCATTCCAGGAGCTTGGAGACAATCTGACAGTGCCCTTACCGATGTTGGGAGGCAGGGATCCAACAATGCAGCAGAAATTGCATCAAATGTGAGACTTTCGTTCATGGAACATTTTGTAACGGAAGATATTCTTGAGTGGCAGTCTGCTTATGTCAACCGTGTTCACTGATATTAAATTCCTTTCCCTTTTGATGAAGTAATACACATGCAAGATGCTGAATAATCATGTCTCATCGAATCATTTATCAACTTTTGATAGTCAGCTTTTTCTAGGCTAAATAAAAATGCATTAAATACAAATTCAACACAAGGTCCTTTCTCCAGGCGAAATATGCATGTATCGAAAAGAAGTTTTAACTATCAATCAGATTTTATTTGTAGTCAGAGAAAGCGTTCGAATACGTCGACATCAGATTCATCTAAAAATTCCATCTTGTAAAGTAGTTCTTGCACTTTAACTTTCGCACGCGCCTTGACTTCAGGTTTGAAGCGCTTGAGTGTTGAAGTAATTGCCTTGCAGAAGAGTTCATCCTCATCCAGAGGATTCTCTAGCAGCCTCAACACTCTGTCTTCGAATTCATCTGCAGGCTTCGAAGGACGCCGCTTCCGGGATATTGTAGAGTTCTCTTTCTGGGAGACTGAAATGTGCGAATCATCCAGCTGAGATTCGCAATCGTTCATCTCACTTTCCTTGTTGTGGAAGTTTGAGGTTGTGGGACATGGCTTTAGAAAGTCATTTAAAAACGATAGCAAAACACTGTGCTTGAATTCGATCGATGTTCCTCCTCCATCACCACTTTTCTTCTGACCAGCTCTTCTCTTCGCACGTGTATAATTGTCTCGCAATAATTTCCAAATTTTCTTCGCATCCTCCACCTCACATCCACAGTTTTTGGCTACCTCTCTCCAGGCATTCCGCTTTGCGATTTTGTCATGATAGGCGCCATCATTTATCGCATACAAGCAGGGATATTTTCGCACGTTTTCGATTAGCGTCTCTTCACATGCCATTTTGCCACTCAAGATAAGAATGAATGATGACAGATGGACAACAGGAATCAGCTGTGAACCGGATTCGAGACTTTCCTATGCCGATAGACCAATCAGACCAGCCGTTCTTTGCTGCCATGCAGCGAGGAGTTGAATTTCATTTAACTCTCTTCGACATGCCGCGCAGCAACCGCCCAGATAATAAAATTCGGCGAGTCAGTGTGATGTAGCAACAACGTCATCAGGAAGCATCCCTCAAGATGACATACGTCAGTTGCCGCGCAGCAGCTATGCTGCCAGTGTAAATTTAGCTTTAAACCAAGCACTGGATCACCTATCCGTTCGCGAGCGGTGCGTCTGTAAGCGGCTAACCCATTTCACAGAATAGCGAGCTTGCGTTCAGTCGGGTTTAGGATTTCCCCTTATCCATATTCCCAGTGGTCTCACGCAGCGGTTAAGGCATGAGTCAGACAGTTCATGGGTACTGTTTGCTAATTAGTGTAATAGCATTTCCTTTCTATTTGTGGTAAGAGACATAAATAAATGATGGCTGCCGTCCTTGATATTTATCCTGACTTAGAAAATTAACAGCAAGTACGACGTGATATACATTTTCCTATATCGTCGATTTAATTCGCCCTGATATGTTGTGAAATACAAAAGGCAGCCGCGATCCGATACTACGCGACCGGAACGTTTCAAACAGACTTAGGTCTAAATATTAGTCAGCTGTCAGTTCATCGATCTATTCGGACTGTTGGTTTGGTTTGCTTTGGGTTGTGGCTGCTTAAGTAGCACTGTCACACTCGAACACAGGCCTAGATCAAATGACTCTCAGTAGATCTTGGTATGGTTTTATAAATGCTGAGATCTATCTGTTTTAGGAGTGTGATGTGTGTTTGGTGTGTCTGCGTGGCTAGGAGCAGCAGAGCAGGTCCTGGACAACGGATGCACCACCAATGGCAGGAGGAGGAGTAGCACCTTACCCCAGGTCTGGGCTCGATGGCACCGGATATGTCCCGCTGGTAGTCCTGGTCTCCACTCTGTTGAAGTGCTTGTGCCAAGCAAGTCGTCGGTTAAGGTTAGAGGAGAAGGGGAGAGTGGAAAACGGGCAGGCTGAGCTCGCTAGCCGTGGTGAAGGCAATCAGCCTAGGAGATGGACACTTCGATATCAAATGCTCCATGGACAACTCATGTCGTAAAACCGAGGTTGAGGGTAAGCAAGGGCATGCTCCTCGTAGAAAACAAGGCTCCAACAAATCCTCATGAGCTGTGCAAGAAATGTAATGGCCCCCAGTTCCCGGCAGCTCTTCAATGGGCAGGGGGTGCGAAGAATCTCCGGATCAATTTGCAAAGGTTTAGGGGTGAGGTTTGGCAGTTGGAATGTCGGAAGCTTTCGTGGAAGAGGAACCGAAGTCTGTGAAGAGCTGAGAAAAAGGAATGTGGATGTTTGCTGTCTGCAAGAGGTGCGGTGGAGAGGTGAAGGAGCCCGCTTCGTTGGCGTCAGAGGACGAAGATACAAGTTGTGGTGGTCTGGCAATGATGTTGGAAACTCAGGGGTTGGAATATGGGTGAAGGAGGAATTGTGTGAGAAGGTTGTGGAAGTTCGAAGACGGAGCGATAGGGTGATGGGAATGGTGATGGCCTTCGAAGCTGAAGTTGTGCGCGTGGTTTGTGGCTATGCCCAGCAAAGTGGCAGACCAGATTTTGAGAAAGATCGTTTCTATGACGAAATGGCAAGCGAGTGGGAGGTGCAGGGAAGTGACGAGCTGGTGCTAGGTCTTGGCGATTTCAACGGCCACGTCGGGAAGAGCATCGACGGTTTCGAAGGCATACATGGCGGGAATGGCATCGGAGTGAGAAACTTGGAAGGAAAGCGACTCCTAGAGTTCTGCGATGAAAAGACCTTGTGATGAAAAGACCTTGTGCGTGGCGAACACGTGGTTCCGGAAGGACGAAAAGAAGAAGGTGACCTACAGTGCCGGTGGCAATGAGACGGAAATCGACTTCGTGGTGATTGGACAGGAAGATCGGAAACACCTGAAAGATGTGAAAACAATCGCTGGCGAATTGCAGCACCGATTGCTAATTGCAGATTTGGACAAAGCAAGGACACGAAAGATTGTGAGAAAGGAGCGCGTTTCAAGAAGAAAAGTTTGGAAACTTGAAAATGAAGGAACGAGGCTACAATTCCAGGAAAAAGTTGAGCAACTTGTTGATGTTGAAGCGACTGATCTGTGGGATGCTTTCAAGACTGGGGTGCTGCAGGCATGCGATGAAGTTTGTGGAAAGAAGAAAGGAAGACGAGATCGAGGGGATACCTGGTGGTGGAATGATGAAGTAAAGAAAGCAATAGCCATGAAAAAGGAAGCGTCTAAAACCCTAAAGATGAATGGTTCAGAAAGCAACAAAGCTAATTACAGGAGCAAGAAAAAGCAGGCGAAGAAAGCTGTTGCAAGGGCCATGAAGCAGGAGGCCGTGAAGGAGATGGAAAAAATGAAGGAAAATCCGCATGAGATCTTCAGACGTGTCAAGATCATGAAGCGTGAAGGGAAAGATGTCGAAGGAGGACGGTGTATGAGGGGGAAAGATGGACGTCTGGGCTTCACGGAGGATGACAGAGGACGAATATGGAAGGAACACATGGAGGTGATAATGAATGAGAATGAATGGGATCAAAATACCCACGTGGACAAGGTAGAAGGGCCAGAGAAGAATGTCTCCAGAGGCGAAGTGATAAGAGCAATGAATGATATGAAGACAGGGAAAGCAGCTGGGCTGTCAGATGTGTCTGTCGAGATGATCCAAGCGAGTGGAGAAGTCGGAATTCGTGTCATGACGGAAATTTGTCAGGGTGTCATGGAAGGCAAGGGAATGCCAGAAGAATGGCGAACAAGCGTAGTGGTGCCAGTTTTTAAGGGAAAGGGTGATGCCATGAATTGCGGAGCGTATAGGGGAATCAAACTCCTGGAACATGGGATGAAGATCGTGGAGAGAGTGTTGGAGCGGAGAATTCGGGAGTTTGTTTCTTTGGACGAGTCGCAATTTGGCTTCATGCCAGGCAAGGGCACGACAGATGCCATTTTCGTATTGCGAAGATTGCAGGAAGAGTACATGGACAAAGACAAGAAATTGTTCATGTGCTTCGTGGATCTGGAGAAAGCATTCGATCGTGTCCCAAGGCGAGTACTGGAATGGGCGATGCGAAAGAAGGGTCTGACGGAAGTGATAGTGAGAGCGGTGATGAGTTTGTACGATGGGGCAAGGACACAAGTCAGATCTGGATCGAAGTTGTCGGACGTGTTTTCCGTGGAAGTTGGAGTCCACCAAGGGTCCGTTCTGTCGCCTCTGTTGTTCGCTATCGTAATGGATTTGGTGACTGGAGATGCAAGAGAAGGACCGCTAGCGGAGATGCTCTATGCAGACGATATTGTTTTGACAAGCGAGTCGTTGGATGGGCTGAGAGTGAAGTTTGCTAAATGGAGAGAAGCGCTGGAATCAAAGGGTATGAAAGTAAATATCAGCAAAACGAAAGTGATGATGAGTGGCTCAGAAGGAGAAAGAGTAAAATCAAAGAGAGATCCATGTGGTGTGTGTGGGAAAAGAGTAATGAAGAACTCGGTGCTGTGCACAAAATGCGGGCTCTGGATTCACGGTAGATGCGCGAAAGTGAAGAAAGTGACGTCCAACCTTGCGCGGAATTTTTCGTGCGAGAGATGCCTAGGGTCCGGTGGAGACGATGTGATGGGCACTGAAGAGCTATGCCAAGGAATCGAAACTGTGTGAGCCTTCTGTTACTTAGGTAGCAGAGTCAATGCCAGTGGTGGATGTGAAGCTGCAGTTACGGCGAGAGTGCGACTTGGGTGGATGAGATTTCGGGAAATCAGTGAACTGTTGCTTGGAAGAAGATTCTCCTTGAAATTGAAAGGGATGGTCTACCGTAGTTGTGTAAGATCAGTGATGCTGTACGGAAGTGAAACATGGTGCTTGCGGGAAAACGAAATGAACATCCTGAGGAGGGCAGAAAGAGCGATGATCAGAGCGATGTGTGGAGCCAAGCTGAAGGACAGGAAGAACAGCACCATCTTGATGGACATGTTGGGCTTGAAGGAAGAGATCGGAAATTTGGCGAAGGCAAGCGGGGTACGGTGGTACGGTCACGTGCTGAGAAGAGAAGATGACAATGTTCTGCAGAAAGCCCTTCATCTTCAAGTTGAAGGAAAACGCAAGCGAGGACGGCCCAAGCGTATGTGGAGAAATCAAGTAGAGGAGGAGATGAAGAAGGCCGGCCTGAAGAAAGAAGATGCCTTGAATAGGTCTAGGTGGCGTGAAGGGGTCAGGAAAATTTCGCTGCAGTGAGGTAGATCCGGCCACCCTCGCTTGTCGGGGACAAAACCGGATTCAAATTGGCGATGATGATGATGATGGTATCGCTCTCAACAAAGTATACGATCAGCTCGTCACATGATGAGCGGCTAACCCATAGGTTTTGATTATATTTGAATCGGATACATTAAGTACACATGAGCACAACCATCTGACATAATAAATAAAGTCTTTCTTATGAGATTTCTATGTGTAATGCTTTCATCTTGCAATTCATAAATGATATTTGAAACAATACCTTATGTTATCTGCAATGTCCTTCAGGTATAGAAATCAAAGAATAGGCTCGCATTGTAACTAATTAAGGACTTTTTTTGGATATTCGGAGCCAGAAAATGGGATCTATAACATGAAAGACGTCTGAAATTGAATGTCACTTGTCTGAAACTACATCTCTACTACGAAATTGCCCTCTTGGAAAGATCTCATCTAATTTTATGAGCTTCTCTCCCCACATCAGGATGAATTTTCATAGAAACACGTTTGGTGAAAGCCATGTTATCAGTAAAGGCTTCAAGAATTTCTGGTCTCCAGATTCTACGGACCTGAATCCTCTGGATTTCTATCTTTAGGGACGATTGTGCGACGTCTACTCACAGGGGAGACCAATAAGTAAGGAAGATTGAAAGAAAGGATCGAAAACGCAATCGAGACCATCTCAAACTAAGAGCTTCTCTCCGTTGATCGTGGTGTCTTAGATGTCTAAAAAATCACAAAAAATTGCAAGCTAAAAATGTGCAATTGTGCATGAAGTAGGTTTTAGAAAACATTCTCAGAATGTCTAGTTCAAGGAAAGATTACCTCCCAAGGATAAGACCCGTCTGAGTTTCAGGTTCAATTGTAAAAAACTCTTAAAAACAGAATTGATCAGGAAGATTCGATATCTGGAAATACGAGCTGCAATGTTAGAGCAAGTCAACGTCAAGACGTGTGTGGTCAACGTCTTGTGCGAAGATATACCGGTATCAATTTCTCCAGCATTGAAGCTCACTGTAAGTTCGAAATGCATTCAAACTCCTTTTTCGAATGCAAACATCAGTAACTTTACAGAGTCATCGTCATTTGACCTGATTAAATCTTAAATTTTATTCCGTGACTCTTTAGATACGCAGGACTAATCTAAGAATACAGAAGAAAATACTGATTTTCACATGCATGTTATTTTATTGTCTTTATTTGTTATATGCATTACATTTTACGCGACTACACAGTGTGGCTGTTTCCGCTGATCGGTAACCTTCGATGGTGCTAATTTTCAAATTGCCGCAATGAGACTTCTAGGTGCTGAATAGAGTGTCAAAAATTTGAGACCATCATTACAATATCCCTGTGACTCCTCAAGACTTGTCTACACTTTTTTATTCTCGCCATATGATCAAGTTACTCCGAAATGCGCTGCATTCCTATGCTTCTTTTTATTGGAGAAGCAAAGGAGTTGTGAAGTTGTACTTTTTCGAATAATTAGAAAAAATTCAAGTAAAACATGATCTTCGAGCTGCGAATATTCTGACGAAATCTCACGTTTTATTTCACAATCAAATTATGAAAGTGTGTTTAGCGACCCAGGGCGGGGGCATCAGTCTGCTGTCGCTGTAACTGAGTTGTTAAAGTTAACAGAGACCGCGAAAACGGAAGCTGTTAAATGGGCGTATAAATTGCGACGTTATCCTTCTGTTCCGTCATGCTTCTGTTAAACTTTAACAGTCTCTGTCAAGTTTTTGTCATGATAGATATCTAACTAATCAACTTCGGTATTGTACTTAGATTGGCAGAAGCAAGTCACGTGACTTCTTCGTTACCGTCAGCGTACCATTATGAACGCAATGTCTCGAAAGCTTTCTCATTCATTTGTGTGTCTTGTGAGAAGTACGTCTATTGTTGCAATGCCGAAAGCAAAATCGAAAAGGACGGAAAACTATTCGCAGGTAGAAATCCGGTATATCATAGAATTCTACACGAAACATAATGCAGTTCTATCAGCAAAATTTTCTTCTAATACATCCCTAGTAAAGAAAAACAGCCTTTATAACGAATTGGTTGAGTCGGTTAACGCCCTGTCCTCAACAACTCGAACCTTAACGAGTATAAAAGACAAATGGCAAAATCTACAAAGAGGAGTACGGACAAAGGTGGCCAGTTTTATAAGAGAGAAAAATAAAGAACGAAAAATTACCGGTAAGTACGATACACAGTTTGATTTTTATTTGAATGCTGGCTTTAATGTTTCTTCTTCTTCAGGTGGTGGAGAACCATTAATCGATACGACAGCAGATGAGCTCACAATACTCAACGATGAGGAGAAGAAAATATTCATGCTTCTGCCACGTGAATCCATCTTTGGGATTTCAGGTGCGACGGAAAGTGGCCAACATTCAATATGTGACTCGATTGATAGACATACCGACGTATCTAATGATGAATCCTCGAATGACGAAAATGAAGATCCAGTTACCCCAGCAAGAGGATCAACGACAAGCCCTAAACCGCGGTCAGAAATAAGGAAGAGATATAGACCAAGATGGGAGTCTGTTCGAAACAGAATGACATCAGAGGACTACTATATGAGGATGTGTAAAATTGAGGAGGAGAAACTAGAAGAACAACGCCGTCACAACAAATTCATGGAAGAAATTGCTGTTCAGCATTTAAACGAAACGACCCGTCACCATAAGGAGCAAGAGTGTAACATGCGACATGACAGTTTGACGGCAGAACAACCAATGACTTATCAACAGTTACTGAGTATGTAAGCCATTCCATGTCGCTTGACCTTGATTATTTAGTATAAATATAATTATAAACTTGGATATTTATTGACTTTTAGTATGAATTCGTATTATAAATACAATAAAGCGTTCATGAATTTTTCTGAATTGAACTTACTAGACAATAATAGGTTTGACTTCCAAATCATAACATGAAGCAAGATTAGCCTAAGAATTTTTAGGCCGTAACATTTAATAGTATCCAAAATCGATAAAAATTTGGATATTATAATGACATTGATAAGAATAAAATTGCAGGATCTCCCTTTTCCGTAAGTGAGAGTTATATGTTTTATAATATTTTGTTGATACTTTTGAGAAATCTCTTATGATCTCTAAAAATAACATATTTTTGTAATTTCAAAAAAGTCTATGGTAGATTATAATGTCCACTTACTTCTGCAATTTTATTCTAATATGTTCAACAAACTCCCATGTCGAGCAATTAATTTGATAGCCATTGATATGGTTATCTGAATTGAATTTTCAAGTCGATTGTAATTCTGACGTAAGAATTAAATCTGAAGTAAACACGTTAAAATTAAGTTAAAGTAGATAATTTAGGCCTAATACTGCGCTCTACACGTAACAACCTTCCGTATGCGATCAGATAAAATTTGCAATATTTTTGTGCATTTATTTAAATTATGAAAACAAAAAGAATTGTAATCTGAAACAATTGTCTATTTTCATTGACATGTTATATAAAAGAGATTTTACATAAAAACGTTTTGAATAAGTCGTCCTCTAGTTTGGATACCGCTAGATGTATCGGTCAATTCGAAACTGCTACGCTATGTGACTCTTCTGATTCTTCAGATCCTTCAGTCAAAATATAGTTGGACTCGATTTGCCGTTCTACAGCAATATTATGTAAAACACCGCAAGCCACTATGATTTTTGAAGCTTTCAGTGGTGAAAACATGATGGGTTTAGTTAAACAACGAAATCGAGCCTTAAGTAAACCATTACATCGTTCAATTGTACTACGACCTCTTTTATGCGCAGCATTGAACCTCCTTTCTGATGGAGTACACGGGTTCGTTAATGGAGTTAATAGCCAATGTGATAAGGGATATGCAGAATCTCCAAGTAACCATCCTTCAGGCATGTCTGACTCGGTGAACTTTGTCCAAACATTTGAATTACGAACGATAAAAGCGTCGTGAGAGCTACCTGGCCATTTTGGAGACAAACTATATATTCGCAGCGTTGAGTCACAAACAATTTGACAATTCACTGAGTAAAATCCCTTTCTGTTGACAAAAACCTTTTCGTTGTGTTTAGGACCAAAGATAGGAATATGGCAGCCATCAATACAACATAGTTTTAGGTAATCCACATACCGGTAGAATCGATCCATCTCTCGTAAAAGATGATCTTCATCACCCCAATTAATATACCGATCGTTTATCTTGTTGAGTTCATTTGAAACCGTATGAACACAGTTTCCTGCAGATCGTTCAGAAATCCCATGAATATCACCGATCATAGAAAGAAACCCTCCTTGACAGTAATAGCGAAGAGCAGTACATACTTGAATTTCTACTGATAGACTTCGACCGCGATTTGATGCTCGTTCCAATGGATGACGCAGAACTTCACATATATCACAAACAACAGCTTTCGGAAATCTGTATCTATCAAAAAAATCTTCATCACTAAGTACGTCGATTTGATTGATGCGTGTTTTATACTCTCGATGAGCTCTAGAAAATTGTCCGTCTGCCATCACTCTCCACATGTCACCAGTAGCCCATAAACTCCGTTGTGAAAACGAATGACTTGCGACCACAATTACACGAAAGATTTAACCTTAAATGGCCCATTGGGCATATATGACCCAAACTGAAAAATTCGATTTCACTACCATCAAGACACCACCATGAAAGATATAAATTATGTTTCAATATGAATTATGACCCTAAGATGCGATAACCAATATTCAACTGTATCGCTATGTTACTGATTAGATTCCAAATGCACTTGAATTTGATTATACTTGAAAAATGAAGAAAAAATACACATGCTTCAGATGGTTTATATAATTCTTTTCAGGAAAGCACTATTTATCATTGATACACCATCAGCATAAATCAACGTGTGCACAATAACCCCTCAATGAACTTAGAAAAACTTGTACCCAGTGTGAATGTCATACACCGGCGAATATTTACCGTTTTCGGTTTGGGTCATATATGACCCAATGGGCTTTTCGTGAACTTCAAGTCATGAAACATGAAAGTCATTTTTCATTGCCCAAGTGCAGAATAACAGCAAGCGCTATGACTCACGAGAATTCCAAGAATATTAAGGACGCAAGTTGTCCCCAATTCTTGACAATCAGGCGAATAATAAAATCCTTTCATCCAATCAGAGCTCGAGAAAGCGACAATTCGGTGCATAGATCTTATCTGTGACATAAATAGATACACAGTGTACTGCCACAAAGTCATCAACGTGCCTTGCGTCCGTTCATGGAAAGGAGAATTAGGATCGGATCTAGAGTGTCCACCGAAGCATGGCGATGTGATGAACCACGGGCCCAGGAGGGTCACAGGTGGTCCTTCGCCATATTCGGTGGAAATTGAAGAGACTCGAGAATTTATGGACACGTTGTACGAAGAGCGGGAACTAAAATGGTAGTGAAATTCGACATCGATCAAATGGAATTTCCCATCAATTCTGATTACTTGCAATTAGAACCAGCGGTTCCTATTGACTCTGAGCCTGTCCATGCTTCGACTGACCATTCGTCTACTGATTGTGACTTACCAGCTGTTCCTATTGACTCTGAGCCTGTCCATGCTTCGACTGACCATTCGTCTACTGATCGTGACTTACCAGCGGTTCCTATTGACTCTGAGCCTGTCCATGCTTCGACTGACCATTCGTCTACTGATCGTGACTTACCAGCGGTTCCTATTGACTCTGAGCCTGTCCATGCTTCGACTGACCATTCGTCTACTGATCGTGACTTACCAGCTGTTACTATTGACTCTGAGCCTGTCCATGCTTCGACTGACCATTCGTCTACTGATCGTGACTTACCAGCTGTTCCTATTGACTCTGCGCCTGTCCATGCTTCGACTGACCATTCGTCTACTGATCGTGACTTACCAGCTGTTCCTATTGACTCTGCGCCTGTCCATGCTTCGTCTGACCATTCGTCTACTGATCGTGACTTACCAGCGGTTCCTATTGACTCTGCGCCTGTCCATGCTTCGGCTGACCATTCGTCTACTGATCGTGACTTACCAGCTGTTCCTATTGACTCTGAGCCTGTCCATGCTTCGACTGACCATTCGTCTACTGATCGTGACTTACCAGATGTTTCCTATTGACTCTGCGCCTGTCCATGCTTCGACTGACCATTCGTCTACTGATCGTGACTTACCAGCTGTTCCTATTGACTCTGAGCCTGTCCATGCTTCGACTGACCATTCGTCTACTGATCGTGACTTACCAGCTGTTCCTATTGACTCTGAGCCTGTCCATGCTTCGACTGACCATTCGTCTACTGATCGTGACTTACCAGCGGTTCCTATTGACTCTGCGCCTGTCCATGCTTCGGCTGACCATTCGTCTACTGATCGTGACTTACCAGCGGTTCCTATTGACTCTGCGCCTGTCCATGCTTCGGCTGACCATTCGTCTACTGATCGTGACTTACCAGCTGTTCCTATTGACTCTGAGCCTGTCCATGCTTCGACTGACCATTCGTCTACTGATCGTGACTTACCAGCTGTTCCTATTGACTCTGCGCCTGTCCATGCTTCGGATGACCATTCGTCTACTGATCGTGACTTACCAGCTGTTCCTATTGACTCTGCGCCTGTCCATGCTTCGACTGACCATTCGTCTACTGATCGTGACTTACCAGCTGTTCCTATTGACTCTGAGCCTGTCCATACTTCGGATGACAATTTGTCTGCGGGTCATGTTACGCCTTCGACATCAAGGAATCCATCAAGCGATGTGCTTCTTCGTTATCCTAACCGTCAAGTGTACGATTTCAGACCTCGACATCGACGCGTGGTTGTTACCGAAGATTTTAGCGACTCTGAAGAGGAGTCATCTAGTGACCATGAGACTGATAACGCCAGTTCTGAACCTGACATGATAGTGAAAACTCGTCAAATAGTGACGATGTTGACAACAGTGAAAGCGAAACGATCCACGAATGGCGTTGGCGGAATAGACAGTCTAGACTGAGTCAAAGAGAATGGTTAGGAGAGAAATACGTACCTACAAATGTACGGAGTCCAATCGAATATGTTCTTGATTATTTCACGGATTATTTTCTTCGGTTGATATGTGATCAATCGTCGCTCTATGCACATCAGAAGGACGTGAACTCTACCTTTTCCTTGACCCCATATCAACTTCGCATTTGGCTAGGAGTTACCAAGTGGATGTCACTGATCAAACTCCCGCATGTAAGACAATATTGGATGGCGAGAACCCGAGTGCCACATGTCGCAGATCACATGTCCAGAAATAGATGGGAAGAAATAAAACGCTTCCTTCATTTCGTCGACAATGATACCCAAACACCTGATTCTCCCAAGACTTTCAAGTTCCAGGTGATTATTGATCAATTCAATTCTGTGTGCAATGAGTTGCCTATGAATGGAAAGTTCTCCATCGACGAACAGTTGATACCTTACAAAAGGAAAAAAGTCACGACTACGTCAATATCTACCAAAAAAGCCAAAAAAGTGGGGATACAAAGTATACGCCATGTGTAGCAAAATGGGACTCGTTCATAACGTTGAATTCTACTCTGGAAAGTCAAACGAAACGACGACTTCAACTGTTCCATCAATTGGAAAGAGTGGCGAGGTAGTGATGCACCTGTCGTCCATTATTCCTGAAAACGAGAATTCTGTTGTGTTCTTCGACAACTGGTTCAATTCTCCAGATCTCCAAGTCGCATTGGCGAAGAAAGGTATATTCTCCATCGGTACTCTTCGTCAAAATCGCGCAAAGAACTTGACATTTCCTTCTGCTCATTATGTCAGACGAATGGAAAGAGGAGCAATTATTGAACGCCAGTCACTTTGCGATGGGATTACCTACAGTTCGGTGTTATGGAATGACAATAAGCCAGTTGTTTTGTTGAGCAACTATGTTGGATCTCAGCCGGTCGGACAAATTCGCAGGTTTGATCGACGTCACGGTGAGAACATCGATATTCAGTGTCCAGCTGTCATCGCAGAATACAATGAACACATGGGTTACGTGGATGAATTCAACCGGTATATCGCACTCTATCGCTCTGGTATGCATTGTGTTTCTAGCCACTACATCAGAATTTTTCTTTACTTTCTCGATGCAATTTTCGTAAATTCTTGGATATTGTATTATAGAGAGATGGATTTGCTTCAAGAATCGAAATCGAAGAGACTTTCTCTGTACAACTTCAGCGCTGAAGTTGCAGATAGCCTCATCAAGTCTGGCCAACGACCCAAGCGTAGAAGTCATGTTACACATATTGACGAGCTACAAGCAAGAAAGCGTAGACGAGGAGGGCCGCAAGTCTGTCTTGCTCCTCCAGCCATTCGGCTTGATAGAATGGACCATTGGCCTACCAGCAAGACTAGGGGCCGATGCAAAAATCCAAATTGCGAAAAGAAAACATTCACATGGTGTGAAAAATGCAATGTACATCTTTGTATTGGCAAGAACGATCAAAGCAACTGCTATAAGATTTTTCACAACGTGATTTGATCGATGTTCTTCAGAAAATACCGCTAATCACATGTTTTCGAACTCATGTGTGTTGGATAATAAATATCATCATTATTGGAATAGCGCTATTTCTGGTATTTTGAATGAATCACGGGATACTACTAGCAATGTTTTCTAAAGAATTTTGTTTTTTTACGATATTAGTATTTATTACTATTTTTTGAATTTTGTTATTATTTTTTAATTTATACCATTCTTTAATTTTCATTATTTATGATTATGTAGTAACTTATATTACAAAATAATGCATATTTGCTGCTATGACAGTGAATCATTGATCATCACTCGATATACGAAATGAATGACCCAAACTTCCAGATGTGTCCATTGGGTCATATATGACCCAAACTGATATCTATGTGTTCCAAAGCTTATTTTGCAAAATGGACGATGTACTCTATCTATCTGATGCCTAAGCTCACCTTATGGACAAAAAAATATTCAATATTCACTATTCTAGTAGGCTTGGGCAATTTAAGGTTAAGTTACTCGTAAAATAATGCATTGTCATTGGACAACAGAAGGTTTGACAGAGGGCATAGCCTCTGTAAGAAAATTCCTCTGACAACAACAGCCTCCGTCAGATAACAGTATACTGATGCATCCAATTTAGTAGTGACTGTTAATCTAGATAACAGCCCCTGTCAAAACAGCCAACTGATGCGGTGAAAATATGAATAACAGGGGTTGTTAAGATAACAGCGCTGTAACAGCAGACTGATGCCCCCGCCCCCAATTGTTCAGTCGCTCTGTAGCGAAGGATATTAGATTTTCTCATTTTAACAGGTTGCCTGGTTTAGAATCTTCTCGTAGTATGGTGACAGTTGACTTCGCTGAATTATTGAATGTCATGTTCGACATCATGGATTGCTCATCTCTATTTGGCGAGGACAATCATGCACCAATACGAAGAAACAATCTTGCGCAAAATACTACTTTTCCGAAATCGTGTCAGTCTATTATATGCCTGTCAATGATGTTCCATTTTATTCAGTCGTCGTAAAACAGGACTTCTCAGATTTTTATCTGATTGCTATGCATTTAGTGATTTATCAAGTGACTTGCTATCAAGGGACACCAGTGTTCCAAGTATATGGATTTTAACCGTTAAGCTACGCCAACGGGTCACTTATGTCAAAATGTTTACATTTCATACTTTTTAAGGTTGTACTTTTAATCTCACACTTAAGCCCTTTCTACACTTTAATTACATTGATTTTTCTGACCTAAATATGATAGAATAATTTTTTTCGGCCACTTATGTAAGTGGTGATCGCTTGCAACTACTCAAAGTTGCTGATGGGTCAGAATCGACCCATGTAGTGTTTCTGATTCATTCGTTAATTAATGCAAGAAAAGAGGAAGCTCCAGTGACTCGAAACGTCCATGCGCATTGCAGAATCCCGATGGCTAAGTTATTCGTTCCTACAAGGAGCAGCTCAATTTTTACAGCAACGATGACACGAGAGAGATTTGAGGAAATTCGACGATTTTTCAGAACAGACGACAAGCTACTAAGGGAACGGCGGGATAGACTTTCACCGGTTCGCTACTTTTTTTGAGAGGAAAATGAAACAATTTCAAGACATTTATCGCCCTGGGCCACATTTGACAATTGTCGAACAACTGCTTGGCTTCCATGGCCGCGTCGTATTTCGTCAGTACATTCCGAATAAACCTGAAAAGTACGGTATAAAATCGTTGTGGCTGGTAGACAATGAAACGACGTATGCAATAAACGGATTGGTGTATCTCGGTGAAAGTACATTTCACGAGAAGCAATTCGAAGATATTCAGAGCAAACGCGACAGAACAACAATGGTTACTTGCGAAACCAATATTCAATCAAGGGGTGAATGTTACCATGGACAATTGGTTCACTTCGGTTTCCTCTGATCGATCTCTTCCATGAGAGAAAAACAACTCTAGTTGGAACTGTTCGCCATAATTCAAAAGGAATTCCTCCTCAAGCAAAAGTTTCACGTGGACGTACAAGAGGCGATGCACAGTACTTTTACTCTGACAATGCAACTCTTTTATCTTAAAAAGACAAAAAAATCGAAACCTATTTTGTTGCTGTCAACTCAACATCGACAAGCAAATGAAGAGAACAGTAAGCCGGAGATTGTAGAGTACTGCAATAAAACAAAATTTGCAGTTGACAATATGGACCATCAGCTGTCCTTGACTTCATCGGTAAGGAAGTTTCTTCGGTGGACCTACGAATTTATTTTCAACTTGACTGACATCACCGTCTTGAATTCATACATTTTATTTCGTCACACTTCTGATGGGGCTCATGTTGAAAGCATAAAGTCAAGAGCTGATTTCATTGATTCACTTACAGAATCACTATGTTTACCGTTGATGCAGAAACGAGTTCATCTCAGGATAACGAGAGAAACCATGTTGGCACTGGAATTGTTCAACATACGTCGTTCTCCAAATGTGGAAGACAATCCTCCAAAACGAGGACGATGTCGATTCTGTCAAAATGATAACAAGCATACACTTCGTTGTGCAATCTGCAGCGTTGCTTCATGCAAATTACATGGATCGTTCAAACACCACACGAGCTAAAACTTGATTGGGTCAATGCATGTACCTTTTTTGTAGTCAATTGAATGAATCCTACAAAACTATTGTATTTGTTTCTTTCTAAATATGTATCGGTATATAAATGTACAGTATGTAGGTACGTACACTGTACAGTAATCTGGTAAGCGTTTATACGTATTTACAAAATACTATGATAACTACATGCAACATGTTTCTATGTCATTTAGGCTACTGAAATTACAGGCATCTTGATTATTTTATTGTAATTGTAGGCCTCGATAAGCTTGTAGGCTTAATTGATCAGTATATTCTGATGAAATTATTTTGACATTTACTTTATTTTCAAACGCTCAATCATTTATCACATCAGTACTGGCCGTTATGTTCATCTAATTATGATCAGATAACATTTTTCATGATGTATAATATATTACTATAATGTACTTAAATTCGAGAATTTTTCATTTTTTTGTACTGTTGTATTTATGATCATACCCGCGTAGCCTTCGCCTATAGGCCTAATTGATTCTATGTTCCATATTTTTCAACGATAAAGTCGGAAAGAAACATTATCACATTTGGAATACAAAAAGGCATCGAGTTTCATCTCACTTTCATGTATTTATCTACTTGGGTCATAAATGACCCATAGGCGTATTCTGACAGATTTTCTTTTTGGCGTAGCTTAACGGTTAACACTCAAATTCTCTCAAGACCAGCTGGAATCATTTTTTGGGGAAGTACGATCAAGAAATGGATGGACTGTGAACCCTACGGCAGCGCAGTTATTTCTCCCGAGGCTATATTCTCGGTTCCGAATTATTTTTTCTTCTCATCGATGATCTTCCTGTATTCAAAACCACCAAACCAGTCGCTTATGCCGATTTATTCTTTATCAATTTAGAGTTCAGTATGCCGTAATAGACAGGCCTAGGCCAAGTTCAATTTCCTTAACTTCAAAAACTCAAGTGTATGAAGAAATACATAACTGCAACTGTGTCCTGCAACATTATACAGTAAATATTAACGTGCAACATTGTTGAGTAATCTGATAGCCATCACTTATTTACAGAAAGCTGAAGCCTGATGCAGTACCGAGCAGATTTCCCAATTTGCCCTCCTACATCTCCTGCAACATTTCTACGCATCGCTCAGTGAAGACTTCTGCAGAAAGGCGATTCATGCAAGAATCCACTGTGTTGGAAGCTCGAGCTGCTACTATTGCCGATGAGGACTTCGTGTCAAATGTATCCGATTTACGAATTCGGTTCAGGTCTTGTGAGAAAATGCCACGTGGCTTCGTGGACCGATCTTCAAATGCATCCCTTTGCTTCGGTTTTGTCTTAAACTTCGTATCCGACTCTGAATACTTCAATCCTTTTCGCCGACAACTTTCCACTCATAATATATCTCAGCAACAAGCAAGTACCGAAGTGCGACTACTGTCACCTGCGTCCTTCTGGTGAATTGCAGACATTTTCCCAATTCCTTAATCTTCAAGCCTTGGCTATTGTCGTGAAATTCTCATTTCTGGGTAAACGTCAGAACATCTCAAAATTGATAACGATGTATCTGTTTCAGCTAGAGCATTTCTTACCGAAATAAATCGTGGTGGTGAATGTGAGTCATCAGATCATGATTTTGTGATCGCTCTTCATTGTTGGAGAGTACTTGAGGATATAAAATCGAAAACTGAACTGAAATCATATTTTCTGTCTTCGACAAACAACCGTCTTCTTTTTTACTTTATTTTTCTGAGTGCTAGAAACTTCATGTACGTGCCTTTGTTTTGTCTAAAGGATCATGATGAAGAAAATAAGTTTTTCAATTGCATTGCGAAGAACCTTGCAAAAGACCTGAGTACTCCTGTCAGGAACGTGCGAAACGTAAAATTGTTAAGTTGTCAAATAGTAAATGCGGTATGAGTTCGTTTATGCTGATGTTGTTTTGACAAGTTATAGATGAATTTATTACTTCTCTTATGTTTTAACGAACACTATTCTACTGAGGAATATTCCCAAGATCGACCTAATGAGGCATGAAATAGTATGTGACCTGCAAAAAATTCAATGCGCTGTTGTACCTTGTCTATCGCTTACCAAAACACTCGCCTCATCTTAACCTACAAGAAATTGGGCTGCCCGTCCAGATGCTATATTTAAAAGTCCATGTTACGAGCTTGCAAGGCAGTATAATTTGTTTATATCCTGCCTTCTTCCGGTGACTTTTTGTGACCCTTCGCCAGCATAGCGCTTGGTTATCATTCTAAAGCTCTCACCGATTATTTCATTGTGAGACTAATAAAGATATTATTATTATCTTGTTATTTCATATTGCATACATTAATTAATAGCTGCTGATTTTCATTTCAACTTTTTATTACAGATTGTTGGACAGGGTGTAAAAATAATATTACATTTAATCTACATAACAGAGATTTCCATCAACCTTAACACGACAAATTTCAGTATGCACCCTACTTAATTACACCTTATGCAAGAAAGTAAAGTTGCATCTTACAAAGCAAAAAATCGTGCTTAGTGATTATTTTGACTTTCTATAGAATTATATTTTCGTATGCATACATGTTTTTAAGACTTCTACACTTTCAATCATATTCATTATTTGAAATATCAAATGCTTTCAATTTTCATACATGCATGACAATAAAACATTATCTTCGTGATGCGCAGGCAATCGATATCTATGTGCATTTACTAGGGCAAATTGATATTTTTTGTATTGTTTCAATTATAACTAACTAACTAACTCTTTTCATCTGCTGTCTTTGCCATAGCAAATGTGAAGAAAAATATTTTAAGCACATCAACTAGGAAAATGCGATTCAGTCATTTTTATCAATTCAATGCTCGGAAAACGGAATTGGTTCATGCATGACAGAAATATTCTCTCCCAATTGCAGTAAGGTATCGCCAGTCTTTATGAATCGGAGAACTACGTTGCAAGACATCGTGCAAAGACTGCGTCAAAGACAAGAAAGTGAACGAAGAGTCAAACACTGACGGTGACGACTTGATTCTTCCGCATCAACAGTAGACGCAATCACGGACGCTTACAACATATCATATGATATTGAACTACAATTGAACCGACACTGAAACGAAGAATAAAACCGTACTTTTGATAGGTAGTCGTCACATGAACAATGAAATATCTTCGCGAAATGATACAAGCCTATTGTGATTCTCGATTGCAACCTGGAGAATGTGGGATAGATGTCATGGATTCCAGGGTAGAGGACTTCACATGTCGACGAATAACTAAGCGATACTTCCTAACACTTTTGCAATATCATTGACGTCGCTTTGCTGGATTATTTTCTCGTCATGGAACAGAATGAATATTAGCGGAGTCAAGCTATATTCAAATGTAGCAAGACAACTTGCGGATCGTAATATGAAAGCGCTATACACCAAACAGCATATTCACTGTGCATTTGTTACTGTACATTTACTGTGCACATTTACTAGAGGAATTTCGCTCCTCTCGGCTTCGCCCTTCCAAGTTCTTACTCATAACCACCCTGACAGAAAAACAAGTAAATTCCAGACAAGGAACTGTCGAAAATCGACGAGGAAGCAGTGCGCATATTGAAAACATTATTTGCCCTCAATGCATGTGAGCCTTTGACTTTAATTTAGTTGTAGGATTTTTGCATGTTTTACTAGTCTTGCGGTTTGCCTATCATAGTTTCGACAATACAATATTTCTTATTCCATTTGAAAATCGGTTGGTGTTTGTTCTATTGTCTCCAACGCCTTCATTGGTATTTAAGGATTCGTCTAAGATACAAAATTTAATTGTTGCAGGAACTAACACATGTCACGTGCACATTAGTTCAAATAAGGATTGACCTCATACAACTTTTTAAATGCAAAATAACATATACATGCCTTTCTTTACATGTAGACGTGTGCCGATGAGGGTTAGAATTAAAGAGCAATATTAGGATTTTTCTAGTAATCTATGAAATTTGCATTGAGTTCTAGAATATATGAACATTTATTAAGAAAGTTAATGATCCTACCTACAAGATTTGAATTTTTATTGACAATCACACAACAATCTAGAACGCGAAACAAATTATACTTCGCCTATACTATAATAAGTGCTTCAGTGCAACTTTTGAAATTCTAGATACCCAGGTGCGAGCAGGTGTAGCTAGCGCACAGCCATACTATTTGCTAAATATTTCAAATTTAGAAATGTATACAAATGAATCGGCAACGTATTGCAGCAATATCCTTACTTAAAAAACAGTATGACTCCCCGACCTCGAGGAACGCGCAAGAAGATCAATGATGAAACGAGAATGCTTTTCAACTTATAATCAAAAAGTGAGTTAAAACCAAAAGAACCTGGTTCTGTTAAAAGTGAGTTGACCGATCGCAATCCAGCCGAAGACAAAGGTCATGCCACTGCTGTTGAATTATGTGTGAGCAACGACAGAACAAATGCTGGAATCGTTTGTAGATCCTGTGGTCTCACTCATGCCGAGAAAGAAATTGCTGAAATTTTGCTGATAAGTTGACAGATATGTAGTGAAGGCTAAGAATGGCGAACCGTTCGACTATGATGAATGGTTTCCTCATGTCTACGATGATTCCCGTTTAGCTTCACTTGTTATGTCATCGGTAAATTAATATAAATCATTGAGTTAAAATCAAATTTGCATTAATAGAATTGAACATGTCATCAATTCCAGACTAAGTAGACTGCATGTGAAGGCAAGAAGGACGAGCAAATGGGTTGATGAAAATGAAACAATATGCAATAAGAGTTGAAATGATAATTGCCAGGCATTAATTAATGGATGCAATAAAAAAAAGACGATGATATCAGTTCAGCAATCAGAGAAAATAGTATCATTAAGAAAAACGCCCGAAAATCATTAGCACATCGTCCGAATTTCATTGGTAAGTTGTCCGAAATTCAATATCATTCCCGAAATTGGTCGGGAAGGTGCATGCAATAAAAATGTGAAAAGGAAACACACAATTCTCACCATGATCCAGGATCGGATAGAAGGACAGGACAGACTTGCCACCAACGCAGTTCAGACCAAGTTTCGCCTTGACGTCTCTCCTTTTCCTCACCTCCTCCTCAGTTAGCACTAAGTCAGCTCCAAAATCCCGAAGCCTGCTCTTCACTCTTTCTGTCTCTTCTTCACTCTTACGACTGCGAATGATGCTCAGCGTTCGGATGCCACGATTGCGAGCCAACTGAGATACGAAGAGACCCACAGCCGATGTCCCTGCATTTTGAGCAACCCAGTCTCCACTCTTTAACTCGGCGAAATCATTCAGCATGCGATAGGCGGTGCAAGGGTTGACGATAATTGTGGCAGCTGCTTGAACTGATAATTTTCCATCAATTTTTATTACATGATCGCTGGAAAGCCGCATGTGAGTTCGCCAGAGGCCAAGACCGGCTGTAGCAGGGATCACTCGGTCTCCGGGTGACAAGTGAGTTACTGCAGCCCCAGTCTGCAATACCTGTCAAACGAATAATTTAGAAGCTGATTGGTAGTAAAATAATTCGACACAAGAAAAATTATGCAACCTTGTAAATTCTTGAGAAATATTGAAATGATTCGACTAAAGTCCGAAAAATCAATTTTCTATCTCGCATCCATTGTGCTAAGCACAGATTGATTTTTATATTGCACTGTAGAGCAGGGATCGCAATTCACACAAGAAAAAACGGAAATTCGGGAAAAACTGGGGTTTGAATGCATAAATTTGAAATATTTACATTAGACCAATTTCGTAAAACGGAAAAACGGAAAATAGCGATCCCTGCTGCGGAGACACTACCTGTTGTAACTTCACAGAATGCATAGTCCATTGTCGTCAATAGGCAAAGGGTCATCAACGCCCTGGGCAAAAAATTAATCGAAGAAAACACTCAATTGTATTCGAAAGACTAGTAAATCAGATTTCAGCAATGATATGAATTTTAATGTTGACCGAAATGCGCTTGGTCATTTCCCTCGCGTCTCAGAAATAATGGGCTGATGAGTATTTCAACAAGAATGGCAGTTACTCAATTCCGAATCATCGAACATCATGCGACAAATAAATGTTCATGAAGCAACCTTCTTACAGGAAACACAATATTTATCAATATTATCGGTATAAAGTTCCATTCAAGAGTATATACGGTCACACGTAATTGAGGCATGGTTGGCTTCCTATCACTCTACATAGGGACCCGTAAATTAGGACAGCAACAACCTTGATAGGCCTATCATGGCTGGGGTGTACAGTAAATGTGGTGAAAATACACTTGAGACATTTCTTGAGATGACCTTACCTCCATCACACCTTCATTGCCGGAGATTGCTGGCCAAGATGTCGGTTTCACTGGATAGACACCTTGAATAAAGTTCATATCCGAAGGATTGATAGGAGAAGCTAACACTTTCAGCAAAATGCTATCATCTCCTAATTTTGAGCTCAAATTCTTCGAATCGTCATCTACCAGTTCCAACACATCTGCAGGATTGCCATATTCTTTAAAAACCAGCTTTTTTGGTGTTATCTGTAAGGGAGAGCTGCTAAGTCTCCGACTATTTGATGAAAAAATCCACCGCACAGCAGTTTTCCGAATAGAAAGCATCACCTACAAGGATGGAAGACAACCTTGACACCAATTGTAGCGCAGTAAAATACAACAGAAATACGTATCAGTTTAAACGCAGGAGAAAAACGAATTTAGAAAAAGTACCAAAAATACTTTTTCTGTCCCTTCAATATCCGATCTTGCCAAAAGCTGTAAATTTCTATATTATTAAAATTGAATGAAAGAGGATCATCAATTGATGTTTTAAGTCCGAAGCGTGCATAACGGCATGGAATAAATTTGACAAAATACTATCGAAAAGGGGACACCCAAAATGTTTCATCAATAAAACGCAACCAAAAAAGTGAGAATCAGAATGCCCTTCATATTTCACAAAACAACTCAACTGCCGACCAAAAGATGTTCTTTGAGAAGTACTCTACATAGACCAACAATCAAACAAACAAATGCAGACCTGCCAACATTCACATTTGCAAAATCGGGACATGGTCACTATCATCAGGTATGCAAACTAAACCATAAATATTTAAAAAATCTACATTATTTTGAATATTTTATTGAACATAAATACATTAAAACACGACGTACTATTTGAGACAATGGAATATATATGACATAATATACGTGGGTTGATCGGAAAGTTCCCGGACTCCACCTGCTATGTCTATGTTATTGACTTCGATAGTTATTGCTTTCTTCATAGATATCTATTCAGTATGCTTGAAGTGTAGGAGAATCGACTTCGTGATTTGATGTCATCTTTCTGTTGACAGCAAGGTATAATAAATTAATTATTTGCAACCTCGGCGATGGTCGGCATGACAGACAAAAACAGAACAGCGAACGTGCACTAAATTTTGCGTTAAGTTGAACAAGACAGCTACCGAAACTCTTGACATGCTTCGTCAGGCCTGCGGCTCAGATTGTCTATCATGTACATCCGTCTTCGAGTGGCATTCGCGGTTCAAAAACAGCAGAGAGTCTGTTGAAGATGACGAGCGCTCAGCAGACCGACAACCAGCAGGACAGCCGACAATGTCAACGAAGTTCGATAGCTCATTCGTGAGGACCGCCGTCGTACCATTCGCCAACTTTCGGAGATGGCAGGAATTGGTTATGGAGTTTGTCAGGAAATCTTGACCAGTGACCTGGATATGCGAGGAGTGGCTGCCAAATTCATTCCTTGAATCTTGACCATTGAGCAGAATCAAAGGCGGGTGGATGTGTGCGAGGAACTCCTGGAACATGTCAATGGTGATCCAACTTCCATGTCGCGAGTGATCACAGACGTCGAGAGATGGATTTACGGATGTGATCCTGAAACGAAACAGCAGTCATCCCAGTGGAAGAGTCCTCAATCTCCGAGGCCTCGAAAAGCCCGACAATTTCGCAGTGCAACAAAGACAATGTTGATTGTTTTCTTTGACCAGAAGGGCATCGTTCATCGTGAATTTGTTGACCGGGGTAGAACAGTGAACTGTGATTTTTACTGTGACGTCTTACGACGATTAAGAGAGGCAGTTAGAAGAAAGAGACCTGACTTATGGAAGAGCTGCAATTGGCTGTTCTATCACGACAACGCACCTGCGCATGCCTCCTTGAAAACAAACCAGCTTTTAACCGATCACGGCATGACCATCGTTCCACATTAAGACAAAAACGTCACTTCTTTTCATATTGCCGAGATGATGTTCTCTGATGATGGCCGGCAGTGCTGGTCGAAAGATCTCGGCAATTTGAAAATAAGTGACGTTTTTGTCGTAAGGCTAACATCAGCCACACTGGGGTTTTCACCAATTGCGAGCAATCATGTGATACCCAGGTCCTCTATTTAATATCGTTCCACATCTTCCATACTCCCCTGACATCGACCCATGTATTTTCTTTGTTCCCAAAACTGAAACTGCGGTTAAGAGGACGTAGCTTCCAGACTGTTGAAGAAATCCAAACAGAGACAGCCCTGTTTTCAGAAGATTTAAGCCGCAGTTTTTCAACGAAACTTCCGAGGAATGGAAGCGTCGCTGGAATCGCTGTATTCGTGCACGTAGCGAGTTCTTCGAAGGCGATAACTCGAATTTATTTGATGATGTTGAGTAATGAAATTATTTTGTAATTCTTAATACATTCATCATTCCCGGAATACTTCTCCTGCTTTAATATACAGAGTGCACGAAAAAAATACAGCATCAAGTCGGGAATTTTCCGATCAACCCACGCATTACTGTGAAAAGCGAGAAGCATCTTATGAGCACGACAATACACATACATCATAGCACACTTGTGAATATGGAATGCGCGCAGCGCAAATTTTTGAATGATTTTGCTAGACTTGCAAAACTGACTAGTAAAAATCCTACAACATAAAAAATTAAAATATCGGGACATTTGTCAGAAAATTGGGACTGCAGAAAATGGCAATAAAATCGGGAAAGTCCCGACGAAATCGGGACAGTTGGCAGGTCTGCAAATGCAACATGACAACATGCACCATGTAGAGCGAGCTATGCATGAGAGGGGCATATAGTATGGACTAGAATACAACAGATTAGCAACAACGGCTACATCGTAAGCACAGCACGATAACTACATACACGTTCAGCTTACACAAAGCTTGCACAGAAATCTCCACTATCAAAACATCCACAAACATACAATCCATTAAACCAGTGTTTTTTAAAGGGTTTTACGCACACGAAATGTGTGCTTGAAAATCGGCGGAGTGCGTGAAAAAATTTTTCTTCTTGTCTTATAGCTATGAAGTATGATGTAATCACAAACTTTCAACTTCCACGAAGCATTTCAATGAATTTTTCAAAATTTGGGATAGAAAATGATGAGGTTTTATGATTAGTCGAGAACTGAAACTTTTCATCTCTCAACGATGGCAATGCTTTCAATCATGTACTTAGCCGGCATAGCTACGGTCGCACTCGGTTCTCAGTTTCTTTTGTACACTTATCAATAAACCATGCCTCATCGTTTTGAGGACAATGATGTCTTATGTAATGATGCATTAAGATAATTTAGATATAGATGAATTGTAAGAAGAAGATGTAATGTAAACTAATCGGTGTAAAGATTTGTTTGTGCTTGCAACGTTTTTTATTTATGGGCTACTTCCCGACTCCGAAAATATGGAAATCAATTGATTGATGTGGACGGCAGCATATAGATTGAAGGCATTGTCAATGAGGAAATGAAATTTCATACAGCTTCAAGATGCATGCTTACTGAGCTTTCAATGATTTTTGCTTGATCAGCCATACTTGATACATTGAGGTTTCGACTATTTTAGCCGAAGGTGCGTGTGAATTAAAAAAACTTAAAAAAGCACTACGATTAGCAATATTAGTAAAGAAAGAGGACAATGCCAATTGCTAGATTGGAAATGCTATGAAACCGTTTTCTCTTCGCTGCAATCATCAGCTTTCGATATGCGACTATTTGTTTTCATTGGCATTGCAGTTTCTTCTTGTCTTGCAACTTTTCCTTCTTCACACCAGCGCATCAAATAATTCCTAACAGCCAGCTTGCATACGATACATTCAAATATTTTTATTACGCATACGCGTTCACAGCGAATCATTCCCATAGCCACACATTTTGAGAATTTATCTTCAGTTTATCAATTCATCATATATTTTAACATTCAACACACTATAACGAATTCATCAAAGTTTTGCCGCTTATAATTTCATCAATAGCCTAGTTATCCATGTGTGATATGTAGGACCAGTGCTCCGAGCGACATACCCTCCGAATTTTCAGGAATTCCCGAATGGCTGAAATTTTCGGGAATTATGTACTATCACATTAAAACGGCATAGAAACCGTTAATGGGATAGTATTCATTAATTGATAAAGCAGTACATTAATTTAGTGCATCTGTAAGTATTTTGATCCCCGGAAACAGACTAGTTAAGACTCCTACAGACTAGTTATATCCCCTACATTTCTTCAAATATTGCGCATAAGTATTCATAAAGCTTATCTTCATGTGCTTGGGTTTTAAAATGAATGGAAGCTTTGCGATACTATAAGCAAATCTGAATACTTCAACAACTTAAAGCGTACAGCAACACATAGAAAATATTAATTAATCGGCATACAATGAAGAAACGTCATATCAATGTTGCACATGTATTATCTATTTTCATCTAAGCACTGTACGACTGCCATTGCTCAACAAGTACATGTAGATATATTTTAATACAAAAAATACTCAGTTTATCCACATTTATTTATTTTCACGAAGGTCTGAAGTTATTTGGAAGATGACTCTTTGACAACAAATTGGTCCATCAAAGACACCATCTTTTTTCCCTTTTGTTTCAATAGAGTCTTTTTCTTCTCTAACAGAAATTTCAATTTTTCTTCCGAATCTTTCACTTTTGTTGTTGCCGTCGTAATAAACTCTGCAAAGATTCTCTTTCTCGGAAATAATTTCTTGCAATTGCCGATCCGTTTCAAGGGCAGAACTTTCAATACTCATGAGTGAGTCATTTGACTTCCGAAAATTGGAAAAATCTACAATAATTTGTGCCTCCATGTTTTTCCTTTTGATATCCTCGTTCGCTTTGGCTTCATCCCTTTTTCTCTTCCTGTAGTGCTGATGTGCAGCAGAGCAGACACTCAGAAGGCTTTCATTGATTGGAACAGTGGAATTTGTCCAACCATTAGCCAAAAGTATCGACTTACTGACGACCAGTGCCTGTATAGTGTCCGGCGAGATGCAAGATCGCTCCTTTGTCACAACGTCAGACAGGACACTGAACTGCCTTTCAATTTCGCTGTTCTCATGTGGGATGACGATGACGGTTTTCACCAGTCTGCAGAGCATAGGCAACTTTAAATTTTTTTCCATTGTTGACCAGAACTCAATGGTCGATTCGCTCGAAGGCAGTGCTCCTAGCGCTAACATTCACGGAATTTCGGGCCTGACATGAAGTTTCGGGCTTTCGGAAATTTTTGAAGTAAATGAGATTCACGGGTTTATCATGTGATCGTCACAATGCCTAATCAGTTTTGAGTAAAACGTAACCGTTTATTTAGGTCTATCATACTAAATCCAACGTTGAAGTAGTACTTATCAAGTGTTAAGGGGTCGTTCAAAAATTACGTATTCGTTTTGACTTTCTAACCCTTTACCTCGTAATCGTTTTTTTAAACAAGTGCATGGTTTTTTCAACATTTTTAACCCCCCCTATGCGATTATGTGATTGAACAATCCTATAGGAATGAAAAAAGATGGACATTATACCACAGACGTCAAATTGTAAGAACTAAATAACATTATTATGGCGAATGGCAGTTTTCACCATCTCAAAAACATTTACGTCATTAATGTTCTTCCAATATTTTTGGAAATAAACATCTGATAAGTTCTGATAGTTATGTGATAGTTTAAAGTAATTCCAAACCGGTTTATACATTATTGAAGTAATGGTATTAAATCACTTACAGATTACAACAAATCAGATGACACAATACTTACTTACCTCGTAATCGTTTTTTTAAACAAGTGCATGGTTTTTTCAACATTTTTAACCCCCCCCCCTATGCGATTATGTGATTGAACAATCCTATAGGAATGAAAAAAGATGGACATTATACCACAGACGTCAAATTGTGAGAACTAAATAACATTATTATGGCGAATGGCAGTTTTCACCATCTCAAAAACATTTACGTCATTAATGTTCTTCCAATATTTTTGGAAATAAACATCTGATAAGTTCTGATAGTTATGTGATAGTTTAAAGTAATTCCAAACCGGTTTATACATTATTGAAGTAATGGTATTAAATCACTTACAGATTACAACAAATCAGATGACACAATACTTTATGAACCTTGGCCATTCTTGTTCACTGATTATTCATTAGCCATGATTGAGCTGTGATATTAAAGCTACTCATACTTCTCAACTTGAGTTCCCAACGAAATCATAACACAACCGTTAGCATATACGTATGCTGTAACTTGGAATAGGCCAATTCAGCAAGCTGAATCAAATCATTGGGCACGGGCATTGTTGATGGCGTCCAGCCTTTCACCAGGAGACCGGATCTCGAGACTACCAAAGCCGATATGGTTTCAGCGCTCAAGCTTTGTCGTTTTTTCTGAACAACATCTGCCAGATTGCTGAAAACCCTCTCAACGTCAGAGTTGCCGTGGGGCAGCACAAGAAGAGCGCGCACAAGTTTGGTGAGCACTGGAAACTTGCCGGTTCTCATAATCGCCGTCCAGTAAGACGTAACATCTGAGCTGTCACCGCTGGATGAATTTGTCTGGTGTACACGAACTTCTAATCGTAATTTGGCCACATCATCTGAGGGAACAACTGAGGGTAGTTGCTTGCTCAAGAAAACCAGTTTCTTTTCCTACTTTTTGGACTTCTGCTGAGTTGGACACACAGCTGAGCAATATCGCAATAACTTATTCTCGAATGGTAAGTATTGCTTTAATCGCAATGCCACCTCCATGTAGAATTTCTTGATGGTCGAGAAAGCTTGGATCTGATTGCCTGGCGTCATGTCGTTGATCTGTCTCCTTGCCTCTTCTGCGATGATTATGTCTCTGTTGTTGACCCATATTGTTGTATCCGTAACGTTTGTTCTGTAAACACTTGCTCTCGACCTGATCTGTCTTGATTGAGGGGGGTCAGAAATGTTCGAAAAGTGATTATATATGCAAATGTTAAAAAGCGATTACCCCGGGTAGGGTTTGAGAATTTCAAAAAACGATTACATAAATTGTTTAACGAACAATACTTTTAATGAGAAATCTATGTAAATCACAATTATATTTACAAATAGGAAGATCGAGTTGCTTCATTTGCACCGAACATGCATGGAATTGATTTTTAATGTTGATTGTATTGTAAAATAAGTATTTTTTACAGAATGGGCCACTAAAAATTTCGGGCATTCTCGTTCAAGAATTTCGGGCGGGCGCTCTTTAATTCGGGCATTCGGGCCTAGCTCGGGCGAAGCCCGAGTTCGGGCTGTACTCGGAGCACTGCTCGAAGGTTCACTTCGGTAGCCTTCTTCGATTCATGAGACCATGGGATTGGGAAGTGCATAAGTCATAAGTCATAAGTGTCTATTCTGAAATATACAGGAAACGCAAAGCGATGGCCGCAAGGGCACTTACAAGTAAGCGTTGATAACACGTGCAACATATGCATACGCAAAGTTTAGCATCAATAAAGAATACATGAGACATATATTTACAAATTTACCGAGTGATCATGATGTACATGCACATGATAAACAAATTATATGAGACCCACATATTTACAAATTTTAAGAGTCAGCGAAATTTGTTACCACCTTGCTCAAGGACACTTCGAAACAAAATCAAGCGCGCACATTATGTTAGTAAAATCTGGAGTCGTGCAATGGATCGCAAACCGAACGATGATTTGAACCCATCAAACTACGGATGGAAAATTGAAGATGAGAGATACAGGGTTCCGGATTGGTTTGAAGGGGAAAATTTACCTACATACCTCAGTAAAGATGTTTGAGGAAGAATGGACCGAAGAATGTAATAGTGATAGCGACAGTGAGAACGACGATTGATGTTGTACTTTTGTCCGTAACTTTTTCTTCAGAAAAATATTTTTTCTCAATAACTCTTTTCTTGTCACAGCAAGACACTATATGTAGCCTTCATTACCATCTATCTATCAAAAATTAGCAGAAATATAGAAGATTGCAATCAACCATTATATTTTGAATAAAGAAATTTTTTTAGATATTTAGAAAATTTAAGTTGATATTTTATGAAAGAAATATACATTATATATATGGAATATACATTTATGAATGAAATGTACAAATTATACAAGGGTCTATTTTAGGGGTCATTTATTAAAGTGTCTGTTTGAGGAAACGCACCCACTAAAATGTCTGTCATAGGTATTTTTTAATACTCATTACTTCTGTCCTCAAAATGTCTTGGTTTGAGCTGGGACATCCAATGTTGGAGTATCATTGGCCCTTTTGGGGGGTCTTTCAGGGGCCTGACACGTAGGTGCCCCCACTAGAACTCGGCAGACGTCCAGATTCAAGTATTACTAGCCATATACGAACGTCCTATGGACATGATCCTTTGGACATCTTTCGTTGGAGTTCATCCGTCTGGGCTGCGGGACTAATATACATCATATACCATATACAAAATACGTGAGATCTATAAGGCCTATAATTACAAACTTGAAAAGTGATGATCACGACATGATAAGAGTTCACTGGATGGGAGTCCTCATAATGGAGCAAAAGAACGTAAATGCTTAACATCTAATATAGAAATGAATGTAACAAAATCATCGATACAAAATTTATACTTTAATGATCATGGTCACAATGTATACAAATTCACTCGGATCAATGAGATTGATACTCTTACTGATCTTCATTATAATGAGAATCATCTTCTATATGGAATGTAGGAATGTATCTAAATAAAATTTACCATCAGGTATAAAATGCACTTGTCAAATAATTTTATACGAAATCACATATTAGCAGTCACAGTATGAGCAAAATTCACTTAGATCAACTGATTTGAGTCTTTTCTTGAACATCATGAAGGTTGGAGCTTTCACTATTGAATCGTTCAATGAATTCCATATTTTAATGACGCGAAAGAAAAACAATCCACTGAGATAGTTCGAATAACTTTTAAGACTGGCAAAATCTGACAGCTGTTACGTGATTGACCTCGAGTAATTTGAGATGAAAGGTCGGTGGTAAAGAAAGAGTTGAGCGACAAGTCGAAATGATTATAGTGCAGTTTATACATGAAGTACAAATCCAACAAAATGCGCCTATATCACATGTAAATGTACGTCGTTGTTTAATAGAATTTACTATATTTTTCGGAAAAATTCATGGAATAAAGGAATGAGGATTGATAAAGGAGTCGAGAGGTTTGAAATTGATATTTTAGATAAATATCTATCATACGCTCGTATGATTACTCGGGAACGATGATATTTTTTGAAGATGTTTAACTTCAACAGGACCCAATGCAAAAAAATCATATTTGTTAGAGACACTGCATAATGGAAATTTTCAGGAATTTCGGGTCCATATTTTCGGGTATTCGAAAAAATTCCAGAATTCGAGAGTAACTTCAAATTTTCGGGAAATTCTCGAATTCGGGAATGAATCGGAGCACTGTAGGACAGACATGCAATATTGTCAAAGCGAATTTTTGAATACATTTGCATCGAAAGACAACATGAAAATATCCTACATCCTTATACACATGCACATAGAAGCCAGCAACCAGGCGAACCGGTCGGGAATTCATGCAGACTCTTCTTTCTTTCATGTACCGGTCACTCACTTTATTTTCAATTCATTCATAACTTATTTCGTACTATAAATTTGGATCTAAATGTGGATAACAATTTTCGCCATTAACAAATAATGAGCTAACTAGCATTGAATTTCCGAGATTGACGGGCAGACTCCAATATTTCTAGAACTGAGAATGAAAATTATATAATACATGACACCTCCATCCTAGCAGCTCTAGTGACAATGTGTGACAAACTAATGGTTCTACTATAGATATCAAGGCAGGCCTATGCAGCCGCACTCTGATCAATTTCAAATATCGCACAGAACATCATTATTTCTATGGAACAAACAAGAAAAACTGATCCCTCTCCAATTAAAAATGCCTGCAACGGATTTACTGTGTTCCTACCCCATGTTGATCACTCTGGTGAATATCACTTCTGCTAACAGAAATTGTTTACATGTTAAGCCTGTCGTAAATTTCAAGCTACAAGTTAATTGAAAGCAATGATTCAAAATCCATTATGCGCAAAAAGTCACGTGTTTTTGAAAATTTTAAAGAGTCAATTTAATAAATTCTACCAGAAAAGAGAAATAAAAGAGATTTCTCATAGTGTAAGACCAAGTAAGACTACCATAGAATGGTGCATGGAAGTGCGATTTTTTATTACATAAGCGTGAAAAAATTGTCAACAGCTGCATGACGATGGACATTTCAACTGCTCGCTGATTAGACGATATGCCGATCAAAGTCAGCTTTTGGAAAATGCCCTGACTAGTTATTGCGTAACAGTTAAGTCGGAAAGAGTCAGGTTTTCAAAGATGTTAATTACATGGTTAATTATTAATTTTCTAACGAACAAAATCATTTTTCGATCGCTATCCAGCAATCATCTTCAGGTATGATTAATGTTCGATGTCTGTGGTTATAAAAATAATAATTAACACCTTCGAAAACCTGACTCTTTCCGACTCAAATATTACGCAAAGTCAGTTTTGCAGTGATGGATGAAAAGAAGAAGAACAGAAAAGAAGAATCTGATTATCTGGCAGTGCAATGCAAATTGGTCCCGTAAAATTTCTCCATCACACCGAGGAGAGAGAGAGAGAGAGTGACAATCCTGAATATTTACCAAAGTTTGCCTGAATATTCGATGAAAGTGATCCAAAATATCAAAACATAGATGCAGACCACCAACAGAATCTGAACCATCCGATGGAACAATAGTCCTGGATAACTCTATGAACCAGAAAAATCAGAATATCATGCAGAATATCAAAGATGCTTTAACTATATAACTATTGACACATGAGCTTATTACAGTTCTTAAAAATTATCCGTTTCCAAAGCTGATCAGTCGCCAAGCATATTTGTGTCATGAAACTCATTCTTATTCACACATTTTTTGTATCAACGATTCTTGCCAATAAAATTCTTCATATGCAAAAATATACTTTGAAGCTGTTATTTATCAATAATATTAGTAAACTGGCATTCGGAAGGAGCCCGGCTTTTAAAAGTTTTAAAGAAATATAATAGAAAAGATTTAAAGAAATATGCTGAAGCCACGTTTTGAATTTGACTTGACATGATTGTTTGTGTGACAAAGTGAGGCGTCCGCATTTCTGAAGTTTCATTTTTTCAGAACAGATCTAGAACCACGAAACGCCTTCATTTGACTGCGGTGCATGTTTCATTGACCTACCGAAATGTGTTGTGTAGGCAACAACATTATAAACTGAGCCCGATTTGACCCGTATCGAGAGGGCAAATTAATGTCACTTGCTTTGCAGGCAGTAATACAATGGGAAATGAATCTTGCGTTAATGTTGCCATTATCTGCTTTAACCGATCGAATTTAAGTAGTTCTATCAGTGACTCTGAGTAGTTTTTGGTTGTAATGTAATCATCCTCTGCTTTAAAGTTGCTGAATTTTATGCATATATTTCAGAGAACTGTAGTGAACAGCTTTTATTCTCAACATCATGTTTACTTATTGTCAAAACAGTGACCATGATTTTGTTCAAATTCTGAGCAATGTAGCTCGTCTTAAATCGAGATACTGAGCAAATCAGATAGGCCTACATTTGAAAGGTAATTTCGAAATCAGTGGAGTCATCTAAATCATTCTCTAGTCTCGAATTGTATGGCGCATACTTATGAAACACACTGCAACACTGGGGGGGAGTGGACAGGAGCACAGTAAATGCGCAAAAACTGCTCCATCGGCAGGTAATCGAAATTTACATCTTCTTCACCCACATCATGTGAAGCAGCAGCTACCTGCTCGTTGTTGAGTCACTTGAGTCGTGATCTAAAATTGTGCGATTTGATCTGTACGATGTTACTCAAAGACAATATGAAAATATGGCAACTCATCTTGGCCATTATAGTTTGCAGTCAAGCTTTCTTCACGAACTCTCGAAGGCATAGCACCGCAGATTTGACGAGGTGGACGGAGATCTTTGTTCAGATCCATTGAGTGACTCTGCTCAGATCAATGGTTCTCTTTTCTGCTAGATTTTCAGCTAGAATCAAGTCACTTTGTTGACCTTCCTTCCACATCCACCATCAGGAGTGAAAACAAGTGGTGTAAAGGAATCGTGCTCTACCTCAATTATTTGACAGTTACACTGTCTTTTCTTCTCCGATTCATTTTTGTGGAACGCGGTTTTCATTTTTTTCAGGATTTGAAAGCTTCACTCCAAAAAATGCGTTGACATTTGATCCAAAAGGATGCGTGCACAGATCTACACGGGCATCGTCTGCAATATTCGCACTTTTATTGAAAACCTCACCGGTCAAGGTTTGTAGATGCGATTCTATTTGAACATCATTGAAAATATCTTTCATTAGATAAGAAACCGAAAAGATCCATTAAGTTGTCATATCGCTGGTGAATGGAGCCGCCTTTCATGCATGACATAGCATGGTGAACACCAAATGGTTTCCCACATGCACAGGTTGACGATAGGAACCAGGGATGTGGAGTCGGAGTTCCGGAGTCCTATTATTTTTGCTGAGTCGGAGTCGGAGTCCTATCAAATGATAGGACTCCGGACTCCGGCCTATAACTACACCCGAAATATAATACAGACAAATTATTTATCCTCGTACATATGGCTGTCACTGTCTTGATGTCAACTTTCTCCGTCAAACAAAAGTACAGAGACAGCAGCACATGCAAAGCTTGTAATAGTTGAGGGAATGAACCGTGATAGTTAAAGAAAGGATTGTCTTTTCATTCGTTGATTTAGTAGAGAAGACAAGCCTTCCTAGCCTCGATCACACCTATGCGTCAAAGGTCACATCAGAGACAAGACTGGTTTACTTGAGAACATTACATCTCACCCTCACGTTAATCGTGTGTGATGGCTCCTCTAAAGCGCATATTAAAATCAAAAGTGTACTCAAACTTTTTGGAGAAAGATGTGGGATTTTCCTGCCTGGTAGAGACTGGAAAAAACCATGTGAAGCACACAGCAAAGATGGGAGGAGCCGAGTTTTGTGCATCCAACTGAAAGCGACATTTGATAAACTTTCATCGATAATGATTGATAATTGATGGAGCAATTATCACTAAAAATAGGTTCAGGTAATCCTATAATGATCTATGATGTAGGTTACCGGCTTGTTATTCAAAAAACTGGGCTTTATATACTTGCCACCCGGAGTCGGAGTCGGAGTACTATCAAAAGCCGGAGTTCTATCAAACCCCAGAGTCGGAGTCGGAGTCCTATCAAAATTATAGGACTCCGTATCCCTGGACTAGGAACTTCAGCTTCCACCTGCATCGTATGTTTATTGCGTCAAAAATACTTTATTCAATGTAAGATCTTTCGATTTTGAGGGAAGAGTAGTGAGCCAACTTAATGGCTCCTTTCATCACACTCAATTCAAGAGCTCGAATATGTTCTCTCTCCGTATCTGTCCGTATTGCTTTGAAGTTGGTCGTACAACTCTTTATTTTTCGAATCTTTCAGCTTAATAATTTCGTTGTTTGCTTCTTTCGATAAAAATGAGTTTATTGATCCGTGAGTGCATTGCTCTTTGAATTTGTCTATTAGGTGGGAACTAAGTATCCTTTAGTTTGTGTACTCACTTTCAGCCTTTGGAAAATGTTGGTATCTCCAGACCTCCTTTATTGACAACAGCGATAACAGTAATTATGTGTAACTCTTTATTTGAACAGAAATGGTTATCTGTTATTGCAAGAATAAATTGATGATCAATAGTATGATAGAGCCTATGAAGTTTTTCACCAATATGGGGTACAGTGCGTATGAAACAGGGATGCGGAGTCGAAGTCGGAGTAAGAACTCCGGACTCCGGCCTTTAACTAGATCCGAAATATATTTAATACAAACAAACTATTTGTTCTCGTGCCTATAGGTGTCACTGTCTTGATGTCAACTTTCTCCGTCAAATAACAGTACAGAGACACTGCTGCATGCAAAGCTTGTAATAGTTGAAGAAATGAATCGTGATAGTGAAAAAAGTCTTTTCACTCGGTGATTTAGTAGAGAAGACAAGCCTTCCTATCCTCGATCACACCTACGCATCAAATGTCACAGAGACAAAAATGAAATACTAGTTTTTTTGAGAGCATTACCTCTTGCCCTCACGTTAATCGTGTGTGATATCTCCTCCATGGCGCATATTAAAATCGAAAGTGTACTCATTTTTTTAGAGAAGGATAGGGATTTTCTGCCTGGTAGAGACTGGAGAATAGCTGTGTGAATCACACATCATCAAGATGGGAGGAGCCGAATCGTATGCATCCAACTGAAAGAGACATTTGATAACCTTTACATCGAAAATGATTGATAATTTATACAGCAATTATCACTAAAAATAGGTTTATGTAATCCTATAATGATCTATGATGTAGGTTGCCAGTATATTTTTAAAAAAACTAGGCTTTATATACTTGCCACCCGGAGTCGGAGTCCTATCAACTCCGTTAGTCGTATTTGGAAACGGAGTCCTATCGAAGTGACTCCGCATCTCTGGCATGAAGTGCCTTTGTCAACCGATGTCGTAGACCAGTTACAAAAGCTGAATATGCAGCATGAGGCTCACATAGTACGATAATTGCTAGTTTGGCAAGCTGGTTACACTATGAATCAATGAGAGATGCAACATATCGTGTCTCTTCTTTGGAATTTCCCATGAAGCCACCAAGATATTTACTTCCTTCTACTATTATTTGTACATCACTTCCTTCAAAACTCGATTGGCCGTTGCAGTCAACTCCAGCTTAATGATCAGGTAAAACTTTGATGCATTTGAATGATTTCCAAACTTAGTTCCATCATCAAGGACTTTCTCCCACCGCTTACGCAAGTCAGTGAGAGATCCAGCACCCACTAGGTCGTCTGCAAAAGCTACCTGTCGAATACCATGAATGTCATTAAGGTCATCAGTCATATTATTGGAGTAATTCCAATGGCATAAATTGGCATGGCGAGAGGATCTCCTTGCGTTGCACCTTCTAATTATTTGATTTCTGTACCTCCAATGACAAATAATCATGAACTTACTAAGTAGCAATTCTGTACATAAGTTGACATAGCCGGACACAAATATTGATTATTATTTAATAAAAAAATAATCAATAAAAATTTCTGCTTAAAGTATTGATGACATTGGTTGCATCAACAAGTAGAAGGGCATCTGTTGATGATCCATTGAAAATGTCAGTCATTGCATGCACTGCAGCTTCACAACCTGCTGGTTGACCTGCACGCAATTGCAAGTTGCGAGTCCGAATCTGCCAATATTTCATCAGAAGCGGGGCTGTATATTAAGGCAGGCGGATTTTGGTCGCGCGGAGTAACCTCATTTTGCGATGTGCGTGTTACACACGCCAATGCTCCAAGCAACCAAAATAAATCTACCTCTGAAATTTTTATCAAACATGAGAACGAAAAAAAAGAGAAAATATTCACAAATATTTTTGGATGTAGAACATGGTACGTTTACTCCATTGGTATTTGGCACAAATGGATGGTCAGGCAAAGAGTGCCAACAATTTTTGAAGACACTTGCCCTAGAACTGGTCACAGGCGATCAAGAGAGCTATTCCTCCGTGATGACGTGGCTCCGAACAAAAATATCTGTAGAAATAGTAAAGTCAATTAATCTGTGCATCAGAGGTTCACGTGCACCCTTCAGAAAATATTACGCCAATGTTATCATGCAAGATTTCGGTCTAAATGAATTTCGTGCCGATATCTTTTGATATATTTTACGAGCACTCATTTTTTTAATGTCTTTTCTTATGAAGTGACTTTATTTGTCTCCATACTGAGACGCTGAATTTCTGTGTGTGTTTATGTGCTCGTAAATATTTGAAGAATAAAGTTTATAGTCCATTGAAAGTTGCCTGCACTTTCCATTATTTCTGGCTTTATAGCTGATATCACAGCCTTACCCACAATGCTCTCCTCATCCACAATCCTTACCCACAGCAAAACCTCTCCTACTTCGATTGACCTAACTCCGGAACATTTGTCTAGTGTAATTAATCTACATGCAGTGAACGCTTCAATAATGGAAGTACTATTTTCATACTCAATCTTGACTTGGTTTGTGTACATTTTCGTAGCAAAAGTAACGATAATCTCTATTAACTGCTTCCCTTTCATGCCAAAGCTCTTTGAAACTAGAAGACGCCGCCACCCTTATGCCCTTTTGCATCAAGACCGGATGGACCACCGGATCCTTTTGTTTTTTATGTGGATTTCATTATTGTCAATTCTCTTGTACTCTCAAACATACCTGATCCACTAATGGTATAGGACTACTTAAAATAACAGTGTCATCGGAAGTGCCCGGGATTGTATTTTTCTTGAACTTCGTTTTTATTTCTTTACTTCGTCTTTTATTTTTCTTGAACTTCCGTTGTTGTCTTCTATGAATCTCAATGCCGCATGAACTTTGCCTTCGAGAATCAATTTTGCAAAACTCTTTGGGAGTCGTTCATCTAATAGGTTCGTTCTATGATTATCTTTAAGTTTCTGTTGTATAATACGAACTTCACGCAGAATAGAATTAAAGTCACCAGATTCCCAGAAATTATGATGACGAGATAGACATGAATTGTGTTTTTTGGATGTCGATTTGTAACTTTGTTTTTGTAAAAGGAGGGCATGCATTATCATAACTTTGACGGCAATGTCCCTGAACAATAGTCAATCTACTGTCATTTCACTTGACTTATGAACTTCTTACCGCCAGTGCGACTTGGTATCAGGAACAAGTTTTTTCACCAATGTACGATTTCTTAGTAGATTAAATCTACCTTTGATATTATTTCATCTTTCCTCAAACTTCCAATGACGAATGACTGTGATTCTTACAGTTTTTGACTTTATGCATGTTCGTGACGTTTGATTACTGTGGTTTTAATTCGACTTTTTTCTTTGATCATTGATCGTTGTCATGTTGCATCTATCATGTGCATTGCCTGTGAGGTATTGTCAGTTGATCGGTAACCTATAGAGACACGAACTGAAGCCGGTAACTAATGAAGCAATTTTACTTTTGTCAGTATGACAGACTTCACAAATCGTAACTGGAGATCTTGTCTGCTCTTTCTGTCCAAGGGACGGGAAACACCAACCCGATCGGCTGATCGTTTAAAAACAGTCTTCGAGACAATGCTCCTGCAAGAGCGACCATCAAGCAAATGTTCCCAGAGGGACGGAAATCATTTGAAGACGGTGAGCACTGTGGTCATCCATCCAGTCAAACCAGCGAAGAAAATGAAGATTTGGTTTGGCAGCTGATCCAGTCCGACAGACGTCCAACATTTGATGAACTGGAGGAAAAGTCCGGCCTGCTGTCGCGTGGGACTCATGAGCGTATCTTCCATGACCGCCTTGAGTTGTCCAAGGTTTCGGCTCGTTGGGTGCCACGGCTGTTGACTGCAGAACAGAAAGGCGCTGCCAAGCTTCATGCCATAATAGAGACGAAATGAGAAATGAATGCATTGGATAATGCGAGTTGAGCAGCCACTGGATCACGCCAAGACAGCATCTTCTGCAGGGTACGTAGTTCCAGGTGACAGTCTTTTGTGATTGCGAAGGTGTGATTCATGTTGACTACTGCCCTCCTGGTCACACAATCAACCCGAATACCACAGCAGCCCCTCACAGATCGTGCGCAAGCTTTTGCCGCAAGAAAGCCAGGAAGAGATTTCGCGACGTCCTTCATGTCTGCAGCATAACGCAGGGGACCAAGGAGCGAAAACGATGACCACAATCAAGCAGCTGAAGTGGCAGCTGCGTCATCGCCCACTGTTTTCCCCTGACTTGATCTCTAGTGACTTTCATCTCTTCGTTCCGATGAAATAGGTAATCGGGGGTATTGGATTCAATGGTGAAAGAGATAAAGAGAGCACCGAAAGCTTCATTCGGGAAATTTCCGCAAGATTGGCTTGAAGAAGGAATGAAGAAACTTGAGAAGAGATGGGAAAAGTGTATTGAAATTTAAGGTGATCAAATCAAAAAAAGAGTTTTGATATGCCTTTAATTCTGTCAATAAATATTTGTACAAATGGAAATTAAATGTTTTTCTTGTGAAAAGCAATTATCAGAACTATAAGAAATTACATTTAGATATGCACTTGTGCCAAAATGGACGTCTATAGATCGGAGATACAAACGTCACGAACTTTTGGTACGCCCCTCGTACATTCAATATCCGTAATAAAAAGTTGCACTAATTCTTCAGTTGAAATCAATGTGTCAGATAGTTTTTGCAACAAATTAGTATCGGCAAAATTGAAACATAAGGATTGCGTGAGAAGCAAGGTAGTTTGCTGTTTTTCTATTAATTTATGATGATCACAATTGCAAGCCCACAATAGTTAGACAAAATATAGTTTAAATCGGAATTTTATACCCTGGAAATTACGGTCGATGCAAGGCAAATAGGTTTAAAGTTCACGTTCAAAAACCATTCATTGTAACTTTGTTGAAGTTTTATTATTGAGCAAAATAGCATGATCAAAGACTATGCAATGATCATGATTAACTTTAAAAGATGTATGGATCGGCAATATTATTCAGATTCAGGAAATAAAGCATTAATTTAGTGAATCATGATATCGTGCCGATAAAAATTGAATTAAAAACTTGAAAATTTCAGACAATAGATATCAACTTTCCATGAAAACTTGCACTATAATGCGGTTCATGAACTTTTCTTGATTATCATTTAAAAATTCCGCTGAATTAAGACACTCGCTGGTTAATTTTTTCATTCATTTTGATATCTACTTAGTTTCATACTACTTCCATAAAGGCACCAAATCGCTGGTATATAAACACAGGAATAATTTGCAATAATTTAGCTTTCTTATAAAGTGATCAAATTTTTGTATACCGCAGGAGCGTAATCAGCGCAAAAAGAGAATGTCTCGAAATAAAATTTTTCATTTTACTATATTCTTTATTGAGTAACCAAACATGTTTCAGTCGATGTGACCATCATCAGTGGCAAATCAACAGTGAGCTTATGAATATAGTCTAAAATGTTGTACTCAAATTCTAGCTATATACAGTATTTAGTAGAAATGTTGAATAAACTAGTTTTCTAACAACCATAAAGATCACAATTAAAACGAAAAGTAATAGCTAGATAGCTATGAGCATGACTGCAGTTGCTAAACATCGAAAAATATGTAAAAATTCTGATGTCATGTGATTGTTCATTACTGGTCCATTGTATTCTTTGATTATCAGTGTCTCTGCTGTTTTTCGGTAATGAGTTTTCATTTACATTATGAAAGTTCGGGCTGCTGGAGGATGTATGTCCATTGATATTTCAGATGGAGGATTGCCTTTGATGTGCTCATTGATCCGCTTCTGTAAATGTCTCTGAGTTTCTCCGATGTAGCACTAAGAGCGGTGTTCACAATTATACAAGTACACAAGAGAGGAGGACTCCTTGAATTTGATGGGATCCTTGTTTCTAAAATTATTTTGCGTTTTCCATGTGCTGTGTGCAGTTTTTATTTTTGACTATTGATTATTTATCAGATCAAAAAAAGTCAAAGTAAAAACTGCATACAACACGCGCTTTTCGCTGAAAAGCGCAGCTGTGCGATAGACTTGTATTTTCAATCACTGTCAGTGACAGTTGATGAAAGCTAATTGTCTTCTCAAGTTGTGGAATGCTTTTAGAAAAACAGAAAGTTAAACTAACATTACAATTGAATCGATTCAGGTGATTTCTATGCTAATTGATGCGATCGCATTGAAGCGGCTCGTAGCTAAGTTGGTAGAGCGACAGATCTAGATAACGTGGGGTTATATGTTCGAGTCCTAATTCGGACGCAATAAATCGATAGCCTCTAATAGAATACTTCGCGTGAATTGATGATTAACTCAAAATGTATATCAAAACGCCTTCATGTTGAAATTTAAATAAGTAGTTTTTAAGCAATCTGAAAAGCGCGATTCAATTTGAAATGATCTGAGAAGTAGTATAGAACATTTCGAAGCAAATAAGCAATCTCGGATTTGATTGATATTAGATGATTTAAATTTAAATGCGAAAAGGTGCAAATCTCGACAATATCATGATCGCCTTGCATTACCGTTCCATATAAGGTCTACCATTCCATAATTCTTTAAAGCTAATACATGTCTTAATATGCAGGCATATTCTGTTACAAATAAATCGATCATGAAAGTTAAATATGACGGGTGAGAATTTTCCGAATTTTTTAGATCAATATTTATCAATGCTAATATTTCTTATTATGAAGAACAGACATTGATGGTTGAAAGTAGACAGTCGGCGGTTAAGGAATTCCGTTTATAAAGAGAGGGATCGTGAGGTATCATTGGATATGCTGAAGAATTAGCCATTGCCATAACACTATGGTATCCAAATATTGTTACTTTGTCAACATGATGGAGCTCCTTTCTCAGCTTGTAGAATATTGGAAGCTAATGCTTTGGCCTCAATCCGTGAAATACGGAAGTCGGAATCGACCTTTGAATCAGACACCTAATATCATGAGTAAAAAGACAAGATTGATGAACAGTGACGTCTCGACGTTATCTTTCAAATAGAAAAATAAAAATATCTGATGCAAAATATTTATTAACCAAGTGGTTATTGAAAGAATAATAATCAGTCAACTCAGCGATGACTTCATTTGATAACTCCATTCAAAGTCAAGTTCAGTTTTGGGAGAGTGTCAACAGGAATCCACAGGTGCAAAATAGCATTGTTTTATGAGTTTCATCGATGTTCGGAAGCACTTCTAAATGACATAAACATAGTGAACTTTGGTATTCAAAGTTGATGTTAAGATAATTTTTCTTACTGTAGCGGTCATCTCAACTGCAGTTTGGTCGATTGTTTTCGCAATTGATCTAATTATTGAGCATCTTGTGGCAACCATTGACAATCCTTTTCTTTCCTCATGGTGTGTAAGCTAAGTAAGCATTGTATTATGTGTGAGTAACAGGAAGTCATGCGTGAAATTCCGCTGATCTGTCAGACATGAAATCAGCAGCAACTTTTGAAGTTAAACCAATGAAAAGCTTCATCGATTCGCTAAATTTACAAATTCAACTTAGAGATTTTACTGTAAATGCATCAGGCATTGGAATTGATAAAATTATAATGTAACTTGCTATTTAGGGGTCCATCAGATTGCATTGCTTCTTTTAGAAATCTGGCAAAGATATGACCGGAATTGTATTGCACAGAAGCATTCATGTCGCACCGTTTTCTATTGAACGTAGCAAAGCTACCAGCAGTACCAGAAGTAATTGCATAAAATTCATTTAATAACACCTATTCATACCAACTTAAATTCCGCAATTTTTTGCATCTGTACATAGATAAAGCCGCATACTTTAGATCCAATTTATGTTCCTTGTATGTACAATCCGGTCCTCCTACAAATGCCACTGATTTCTGATTGGTCTTTTGGAAGTGTACGTGTACATAGGGCGCTGCATAGATAGGTAGACTGTTGTCTCAGATTAATTAATAGACTGAAATTGTAAATGTCTTGTGACATCGCCATCGACAAAATTGGCTTTACATGTACGTCATGTAATTAGCAGTTACCAAGACAACAAGTCTTTTAAAGTCATTTTAATTGGCGTTCTGATTGACATCATTTAATCCTCAGTTATCACTGTTAAAAATGCGATTGAAGAAAGTAACAAGGTTATATATGTAAAGATCCTTTGTCTTAATATCCTCTAAAGTGAAGGCCAGATTTAAAGCTTTCGAATCCAGTGTACCAGTTATTGCAATTAAATTGCACGATGAGGTTTGTCAAATTCCATGAATTGATAATCCTCTCAGAGTCAATATCTATTGTCTGTGAAGTGATTCAGAAAATCAGCTTTTGGTGTGTGAGATGACAGTATAATTCTTCCTTTTAGTTTATACTCACCATGGAATACATGCCATTTCTGAACACGTGGATAAAGCCTCCAAACGCTGTCGCTGACTGATCTACGATGGCTAACAATCACCTTTTGTCTGCGATATTGTATAAATCTATGTCATTTTTTTATAAGAGGATGCTAATTTTGATTTCTGATGATTCTAATGTAGCAAGCATTGTTGGAGGCTGTTGTCACCAATAACAGCTGATTTTATAGATGTAGTAGAGATACCCATAGATCAGGACAATTTTCATACCTACATAGCCAAAAACCATAACTTTGTAGCATCGAAGTTCAATTTTTCAATTTTCACCCAATTGAATGATAGATTGATAAAAGTGAGAAAATTTATTGATTAATGCTTTTGCAATTATTTGATAAATCTCACAAAAGTTCACTGATATTTCTGAATGATTGTGACTTTAATACTTTCAAAGCGTGCACCAGCCGGCCGCACATAAACTCGTTCATGTTCGACGCCTACTGATGCCGATCAGTCAGCACAAGTTACGGTTCATGCGCGCAATATCCAAACATGGATCTGGGTACAATGCTTCTATTCTTGTTATCGTGAGTGAAATCCGAGTGCAGTCTGCCGATGCAAACCAGTATTGACTTTTCTGTTATGAACAAATAGGGCGTCACAGTTAATTAAAAATATCTCTGCGTAAAATTCATAATATGTGACCATAATACTGCAACCTCCGATGTCTGAAGATAGCAGAGTTCTAGATCTGAGTACGCTTTGGCATGCTAAATGGCATAAATGTGATTTTTCTTTGAAAAATGTGATGAAAGAAACTACAAATTCTCATGTTTAAATAATTTCACTGTTTGATTCTGTCTGTTGCTATTGGATATACTGGCAAGTGAAGAATAATAGAGTAATGAAAATAAACATAAGAAAGGTGAAAGCGCATATTCTGGATCAAATATCGGCAATGATAATATGAAATCATTACTTTGAAATTTAGAAATACGAGTACCGTCAAAGCCCGACATTTCAGACTTGGATGATTAAGATTTTGGTTAATAGAGACCGCCGTTTTCTGGGATTAGCTCTACATGTGCAGTGTATATCTCATATATTGCTGGTTACTTTAGACTTCCAGTAGGCCTTTGATTGAGCATTGAACTCTTGATGTTTTTTAAGTCCTTTATTCGTACTTTAGATACTGTTGGCCTAACCAACTGCATGTTGTAGGCATATTTGCAATTTGAGTGTATAAAGCTAAAATCAAAAATTGCTATGTCTAATGTATAGACCATGGGCCCTACCTAAGTTTTGATATACGTGAAGCTCTGTACGACTAAAGTGCTTTCTTCGGTCTTCCATTATTTGGAATATATCGATGCTGCATGCAATCTAATTTTAGTTTCATTGCTAAGAGCAGTAAAAGTAACATAGTAGCAGTGTAAATCGAAAAATTCGTTTGACTAGATCTATTTGCGGTGCAGGCCTACGTATATTTCACTAAAAAGGGTATACTTTCACTATAACAAAATAAAATGATATCATTTTTATATAATTATTAAATGATATATTTTTTATTATAAAAATAAAATTCGTAAAATGACATCATTGCCGATCATAGTTCTGGATGAAACCGTTCATTGAAAACATCACAACTTTGAGTATCTTTATATTCTTTAGCATGCAGCAATAATTAAAAAAATCAATTCTCTGGGCAACTTCTCCTTACGAATTCCGGTCGTTTAATTACTAAATAATGACAATGCTATTTCATGAAGATCACAACTATGGTATGAAACAACCGATCGATTCACTTCCTGATATTGACAAATAGTGAGGCTAGATTGGATCTTTCAGTCACGAAAATTAGATAAAATATTTTAGATCATGAAATCTCAGAATTTCGTAATCACATGGTGAATTGCTATTACCGAAATTGTATTCCCTATTGTGGCATCGTTAGACATTGCACACCCGCAAATCATTGTAAGATGACGGCTTTATAAAAATTGGTCATTTATAAAGGCAGGTCTGTCACTCAGATGTCACCTCCAGCAACGTCCGTTCTCCTGTTTTCGTGGTACTTCTTAAAGCCAAATTTCCATTTAATTTGAAGCAGAAGCATGCGCACACGTAGTAAAAGACATAGCCTATATATTTCAATTTTAAGGACTTCATTAATTATATGCAGAACTGTCCACAGCGCCAAATAAGTAATTTATTGTAACTGTATTTACAACTAATTCAATATTGAGACAAAGTAGCTGATTTATAGCTAACTATGTTAGTAATTGTGCTGCTAAAATGAATGAATTTTCTTTTTTTGCTTAACCAATAGACGAGCATGAGACAATAATTTGAAGCTGTCCGAAAATTGTTTATCTAATATTCTTTGACATCATTGCAAATTACCTAAAATGTAAAACCGTTAAGCATAAAAATACAATAACCAAGTTAACACTAAAGGCAAAAAAATGCAATTAACGTCAATGAAGATATGTTGTGCTAACTGCAAGTACTGTAAAATGAAAAGATGATGATAAAAAAAACAATACTGCAATGATACGTAATTATTAAGTTATGATCTCAATACTGCAAGTATAGAAAAGTCAGTAATTTAAATGACAATTTTTTTCATTTTAATTACTGACTTTCCTATGTTTGCAGTGTTGCCATCAAAACTTTCCATTTGAATATAATTGCAGTAGTATGTTTTGTGTTATCTTTTTTCATTTTATACATACAGTTATCATGACATATCATTACGGACTTTCAACATATCATTATTTTGTTTTAAGTGTTTGCTTGCTGCTTCTGAATGGTTTTATTTATTTATTTTTTGGTTTAGAATTTGGCTTAGTGTCCCTTCTTCCGCACAAAATCAAGAAATAAAAACTAACTAAATTTATAAGCAACCCTATGGGATTTTGAGTATTTTTTTATATAAGCACCTTCCTATGGGAAATTTAGTTCTTGATTTTGCGCGGAAGAAGGGCCACTAAGCCAAATTTTAAACCAAAAAAATCATTTTACTCCGCGATGGCCACTAAAACATTAGATTTTATGGTTTTATTTTTAAGAAATTTTTGCTTTGTGGCTCTCTCTCTCTTTTGTCTGGTGGCTATTGTAAATGACATAATGTGCATGATATAGTCTAGGTATATCATTATATATTGATAACATGAAATTATTTTAATATTTTCCTTGTGAAATCTAAGTTCAATACCTGTTGAATCTGGATTTTTATTGCTCATTTTTCATCATTCCAGGTGAGGGGTGATGGACAGAATAATTGCACAAAGTGAAGACGAATTTCGTCGTGGTGTCACCTCTCTCAGAGCAAATGTAAGTTCTTCAATGATGACTGATTTTTATGTTTTGTCCATCGATTGCTTTACTAATTGAATTGCAGTTTAATATACATATAGTATTTCGCGATATTTTGATAAATGTCACAGCAAAGATTCATTTTGAAATGATTAGCTTCCTCTGGAGTTGTGACCCGCGAGGAGGTGGGCCGACTCTTGATGTAGAGTATGAAATCTTATCTTTTTTTATAGAGAAAAAAATCTTATATTTCACTCTAACCTAGTGATTTGTCATTAATCTGTAGTAGATTCTGAGTATTAAAAGGAAAATCTCAATCATCTTATCGTCGATTCCTCCGCTTATGATGCAATAATGTTCCGTATGGCCCTCGCCTGCTCTCTCAATCGAAATGGAAGCTTCCAGCAGATGCCTCCGCCTACGAGCAAAGGGCTCTACAGCTCTGCAGAAGACTAGGAAAGCTGATGTACTGATATTTATCAACTTTTGAAATATATATATATTTCATCTTTTGATTTGCTTTCTATTCTATGCCAATGCGAATTAGAAATCTGCAATCTTTATGATCCGCACGATAAAGCCAGGATGAATAGACACAGAACAGCCTGTTCTGCCGTCCTCCAGCTTGTTAATCCATTCTAGATATTTGTAACTCGCTTGGGCCATTCAGATTCGTACTGACGAGCCATTGTAGGGTGAAACGCAGCGTCTACAGCTGTCAAGGAATTATGCTTGAATTGTTCAAGTCTGAGGACATATTTCTGATGTCGTGGAAATATTTTGCCGTTCCCTGGAGATTTCTCATTAATCCATGGTAGAATCTGAGGCCACACTTAGTTGATCTGCCATCGGACATTATTTGTCATGTCACCAGAAATAGGAACACAGGACTATGCATAACAATGAAATCGAGAAATTGACACAATTGACAATCAAATCATGCCCAAAGCTATCTATTGATCTCGCTGTCGACTCGGAGAATACTTAGCTTTTGATGCTCGCAGATTCTAAATATTTGTCTCCTGAAATCAGTGAATACTTTTCTCTTAACGGATAATCCAAGCTGGTCATATTCCATTCTATGATTCTTTCCGATCTGATAGCATATAATTCAGGGAGCAATTTTACAAAGTCTGAATTTCCGGGGGAAATTTACTGTTTGTTTTTAATGCTACTTAGATTTAACCATAGAAATCCGACTTTATAATAATGAAAGATCATGGCCATTAAAAACAATAGCCGCCGTGGATGCGCATTGTCATGACAACGGTACCTAAACAATGACGACTTACACTGGTTAGCAAAGGGAAGGTAGTGCCAGCTTATCAGTGTACTTTGTAAAAGTTGACTGTTATCAACGTCGAGAGATTGAAGTGCTTGCTTTTTAATTTATTTGTCGATCGAGGAATATTTCTTTTTGATATTACTTATAATTTAATTCTTCTAATTCGGTACCTAAATAATCGGCTGAAATGACCATCAACGAACCGTTACCGGTATTTCCCATTCTGGTCAAAATCGAAAAGTCGGATTTCTATGCATTCAACTGTAATTTGCTTCTTGTAGCTCCGCTGCATGGAATGGCATCATTATTTTTTCATTGATTTACTACGAATATCAAATATTCATTCACACTATGACTGGCCTGCCCACAGAATTAGACAGGCCGTCTCTTCTTCTGCTTGACTAGAAGGGAAACATTGGAACATGTAACGTTAATGAAATTGCACAATCTGCTGACATAATACCATAGCAATCGAGCAATTAGCCGCCAGTTCAACATTAAACACGCCAAATTGTGCGAAGTGTCAATGACTGTTATTATCCGAATCACACAGCAAAGAGACGCAGTCGATGTAAAGTTCTACAGAGAATTTTATGAACGTTTTCTCGTGCGCCTGCTATCTTTTAAAATATTGATCGGAAGGACCAGCATTATTGAGAAAACTCGCGCAGTGCTCTAAATTCTTTGAATCTGAAGAAATTGTGGCAATCGAAGCATTTTGAAGGAATTTGCAACAATCCGCAAGCGACTCACGACTATTTTTCATATCTCTGTAAGGTATTAAAAATTTCCTTTTGCCCACTTAGTAAGTTCCTGCATGTGTCATCATTTTGAATCAGTTTGTACTAGCAAAGTGACACGCTTTAAAAATCTAATTCTGTGGGCCTGCCAGATAATGCAAGAAAGTGACCGCTAGATCGACCTAAAATCTCGTCCGGTTTCCAACTTCTTAAAAGCCAAATCATTTTGTTCTTTCAGGATCTAGCAGCTATAATGAACCTTATTCAGCGTGAAATGCGTCAAGAACAGGACGAGTTCAATCGGCTGGGTGAACGTTTGTCGGGTTTGGAAGAAGGCAGCAAAGATTACGCATACTTCGAGAAAGCACGTGTTGAGTCGCAGGGGCGCTTGTCGTCTTTGATGACTAAGAGCATGATCTGTCTTGATCAGGTGAGTTGACCTTGTCTTTTAAATGCTATCAGTCGAACCTCATTGATCATATTGCAGATGTCCAAACAAGCAATTAATTCTGAGCAGGTAATTGTGTGGTTTTCACCAAGTGTTCAACATTCACTGTTACTGAGCACTACAAACATTTTCTATATCAAATGTCATTTTTTTAGATTGCGCTATTTTCTTGGTTTGTTAGCGCTTAAATGTGTAGAAAGTAGCTGTGCGCAAAACTTGATGCTATCTACGGTGCTAATTAACGACTCGATTAGAAGCTGCGCATTGTCTTACTTGAATGTTCTCAACGCATTGCTGAATATACACTCAAGGAAAAAATAAAGTACCCGGTTAGACATTTAACTCTATTTCGAAAACAACAAGACAATATGCACTACTTGTGCTTCAGAGTCGATCACAGAAACAATATCAATACACGTATCAAGTCACGAAAGGCGTACTAGTACATAGAAAACAATCAAAATCTCGTAAAATCACCTTCAGCATCCAGTACTGCTTCTACGCGACCACGCATTGAACTGATAAGAGAAGCTCGATAATTGACATTATCCATCAGTTCATTCCAAATGACATCAAGCGTAGCAAAGAGTTGGTCACTGTCTTCTGGGTCCTCACATTCTCTTTGGAGTTTCAGTTCCATCTGTGCCCACACGTGTTCGATGGGATTCATGTCGGGACTAAATGCAGGCCAGTCTAAGGTAGGGATTCCATTGTGTTGAAGGAACAGTTTTGTCCGGTTCGCCGAATGTATCGGTGCATTGTCTTGCTGGAAGATGCCACCTGCTTGAGTGATTGTATTCCATACTGGAAGAAGATTACCTTCAAGGATGTCGATGTGGTACTTTTGTGCATCCAATCTCTCTTGAATTCTCACCAGGTTCGTATGTCCATTACTTGAGAATGCACCCCACACCATTACATGCGCGACAGATCTGTTCGGAGTACGGCAGACCTAGCGATCCGTGTATCGATCTCCTATTGATCGACGGACATACTGTACTCGTGACTGACCGAAGCAAAATTTCGATTCGTCAGAAAACACCACTTTCTTCCACCTCGTCAAAGTCCACGATGACTTTTCTGTAGCCCATTCCAATCTGCGATGTTCATGATCTGCTGTCAAGGCTGTCTTTCTAGGTGGTATAAATGCCTTGAGACCATCGCTCAGCAACTGATTTGTTACGGTCCTTCTGTTGCATTCTAGATTTAGGTTTTGCTTAATTACTCTGGCAGAGCAAAAAGGATGGTTCGAAGATTTAAAATTTTAAAATTTCCTCGTCATCTTCTTCAGTTGTACTTTTCCTACGGCCACAAGAAGCTCGATTGGTTGCTTTAGCATCTCCACCAGCTGATAGCCTCTGTAGGTACTTTCTGGCTGTGTTCTCTGATATCTCGAGGCACTCAGCAATTTAAGGTCTTGAAAAATTCGCATGAAACTTTAAGGCGTAGATTTGACCTCTCTGGAATTCAGTCAAATCACATCCACATGTCGCCATGACTAATTTGCTAATGCTACGATACTGTCAATGATTGTGGTGTATGTAGCTAGCGGATTGAACAGAGTACAGCTCGGTATGCATGAAAGAACAATGAATGGAATCATAGCATTAGGCCTCAGCTACACTGAAAGCAAAGCAAACACGAGCGTCCCAAGCGTCTCGAGTAACCGCATGTCCACAAGCTATCAATCGCTCTAGTTTGCTTTGCATGCATTATGGAAGTCTACAAATGCTGCAATGATGACTTTGTATTTGCTGCAAAACGCTTGAAAAAGCTCGCTGTGAGGTTGAGACCAAATGGTTTGACTATTGATTTAACTTCTAAAGTTCATATTTCACACCAACGAGTAGAAAAAAATGACTGAAATGACAAATTTGTCACTGTTAACATAACTTTTTACACCGGGTACTTTATTTTTTCCTTGAGTGTATGTATACTCTCTTACTTTCTACCTGTTCACTTATTATTTCGTGGATATTCATGTGACGTGCTCGCGATGGGTCTTGAAAACAGTGTTCATAGAATTATTAAATATTGAGTTGCTTTTTACTTTCTTACTTTAGTTTTTCGTTTTGCGACCAATATCCAGTCTTCTTAGGGGAAGACGGTTTTTCCCAATGGATTTTCGCCACAGATCACGGTTGGCAGAGTCACTCTCCTTCAGGCCAGGCTCCTTGCAATCCGCAAGTACCGTTTCGCGCCACGTCTTCTTGCGGTGGTCTTTCGGCATTGGCCACGGTAGGTCCATGCCATACGCCTTCTTGACGCAGTTATCCTCTGGCCTCCTGGGAGCATGCCTGAACCATCTAAGACGGTTCCTTTTCAAGACGGCCTTGATGTCTTCTATTCCAAGAAGCATGGAAGAAGTGTGCTTGTCCTTCAAAGATACGCCCATCATGCAATGGATCATTTTACGTTCTGCTGTCACCATTCTTTTCTGATCTTCGACTTCCATGGACCATGTTTCACTGCCGTATATCATATACCTTCTTACACACGCGTCATATACTTGGCCTTTCATCCATAAAGAAGTCGCCTTCGATGTAAGAAGTGGCGGCAACTCACGAAACTTTCGCCAACCAGATTGAACCCGTACGGATAATGCAGCCCCTGAATCATCACCGGGTTCAATCATGTCACCAAGGTAGCAAGATCTGCTCACAGCCTGATAGGTGTGACCCGTCCCTGAAATTGGACCGAGTTGTTCTTCACCTGATGTTGAAACAGCGCATTTGGCCTTGCCAGGGTTTACACATCAAGGACGACTCAACTGAGGTTAGGCTCCCTCTAACTCCACTACATCTCTTGTGCGTCCATGAGCGGCAAACCATACACTGCACAGAATTGTGGCCGGAAGCTTTTTCGACAAGTGCTACAAGGAAACTTAGGCCGAGTTGACGGGCCGGTTCCTCAGTTGATAAATTGAAACAGAAATGAAAGGCCGCATTTTCATGCAATATCAGGAATCATCAGGAGGCCCAGTTCACATCTCTCAACATCGACACAATTCCGTATTTAAGCTTGTAGCCATGCCTGAAGTGAATTTAAGAGGAGACACAATTAACACATGTTAATTTCTGTGAGTGTTGGTCGCACTGCTGACTTTCGTCTAAGTTAGTGCACCAGTAATAGTTATTGAATGCTGCTTTTTGTAAGCAGAATCTACGTCAAGGGCGGGCAACATCCGGAAAATCGAGAAGAGCAGTACAGTTGATTTGATCAAACCCACCTTGCTGAACTTGTCTAACAGAAAGAAGTCGGCTTTTCGTGAACTGTCCATTGATCTGACTGAGAAAAGGGGGCTTTATCTGTCTTTCTAAAGCATCTTACTACTTATTTTACAATTGTTGCAAGACAATTAGTGTTCAACATATGATAGTTCCTCACATGTTTTACATTGTCTTTGTTATCTTTAGTCATGCTCGAAAAATTGTGCCTTGACTATTTGCCATATTGATTAAGATTGGAAAGAACCAGTTATATAACAGTGGTGTATAATATATAATATTTTTCTATTGGCTTTCTTCAGGTATAAAAGGAATTAACCGTCAGAAACAGTAGAATATTTGAAATTCGCATCACAGTTATATGTCGCAAAAAATCTAAGCAACAAAAAACTAATCTAACCTCTATAATTAAGAAGATAATAGTTTGGTCATAGCCAGTGATTCAGCTGCACGGGAAACAAAAGAAATCCATTGTAGCATTGTATAGCTACTGTTACCAAACTGCAAAGATATTTCAAATCATTCAACAGTATTGCTTTTGTTCATAGCAAATGAAAAATGATGATGATTACTGATAATATATTTTGGATATCTTAGCAATCAGTTGATGTTATTGAAAAGCAGTCATTAAAACTCCAGTGTTGTGCTTGCAATTATAAACTGCTCTGTTCGTTATACAGGCTTATCAGAAGATGAGTGGAAATAATGTATGTGTTCCCGCAGCCTTGCTGACGTAATGATCTCTTGTGTTCTCTTCTCTTGCTTCTGATTATCTAGCCATCTGTTAATAGCTTCGATATTGTGTATCAAGCTGTTGATAAATGAAAAATGCAGCACGTCGCAGTCCAGACTCTTGTCACAAATTCGCAATCAGCTTAAATCACGCGATTAGAGTTAAAATGCATCGAAAAATTATTTATGTCTGACAGGAAACATAGTATACTTACCAGTACATGACTAAATATCGCATAAAGCGCTCTAACATTCACACTGAAACAACCGCATAGCACATTCCTCATAACGTTAACAAATAATTTTTAATCATCAAATAGGTTGACTTGAATGTATCTTTATTCGCTATATTTTCATTGATAATATAATAAGGTTATCAAGTCTGGTTAATGTGATATTGCATAGTCATTAGTCAGACGTCTCACTATACGGATTATCATGATATTCTGGTTTCCTGACAATTATCATAATGATCTTACTATAGTGAATAAGTAAAACTCGTTTAAGATCAGAAAAGGTATGCGCAAACCAGTGGAACAAATATCCATACCTGTTTGCTAATCCACGTCTCGTTCGTTCAAACTTTTCAATAGGTTTTATTTCCATTCAATTCCAACATGTGCGAAGTTAGCGGAACCATTTTTTATTACAGAGTGATTCTGCTCGAAACAACTTCTGCTTCATCAATTTCAGCCTCCTGATCACGAAGGGGAGCTCAGATTCCACAAATTGCAGTCGTTTTTCAGAGATTCAAGGCCAAATATTTGTAGTCCGGTGTGAAGTTAACGGCGCCCATTTTATATGTCTCGCTGATGGGCGCAATAAATCAGTACCTGATCCAATTTGCTGTGCTGATCACAAATATATGCTTTATTTGCCATCATAACAATGCAATTCTCGGCTGGAAATCCGAATTTACTTTTTCCTGAAATCTGATTGAGAAGTTAACGGAGCAATTTTTTATCTTAAGAATTTCTTAGATTCTTAAGATCTCGCAGATTTCCAGTTGCAAACTGCATTGTTGTGAGAAATGATGTACGTACTTGTGGTCAGCGCAACAAATCGGATCATGTGGTGACAAAATTAAATTGATTTACTGCGCCTGTCAGCGAGAAAAAGAAATTGGTAGTGCGCTAAATTCACACACGCACAATTCCATACTTTCTTGTAAATTTCAGAAGGTGCACCCTGCTGGTGTTATTAAAGTTTGTGTAGACATCAATCTACATAGTCATAAAAGATTGTAGGGTTCCAGTTCGTGTGAACTAGAATAGAAAGATACACACATACCTGAGCTATTGACGCCCTAATTCCTTAGAAGCCGTCGATGCTGGGTTTCTTCCCAGGATGACTCTTATGATCTTATGACATCTAGACATCTTTCTTAGACAAATTATTAAGTAAAAAAGGTTGGAAACCTAAATCCTCGTGTATAAGCTGCACCCGGAATGTTGAAGGTTGGTTTTTAAGTTACAGGTACGCGCATACGCCAAGCCACACAAATTTATCCCTCCCCACGTACGTTTTTCCATTCATTTAACACTCTTAATTTAACCTAGTCACACTTCATTAAACCTGGGCAGCTACCATGACTAATTACCTCATTACTTGAGTACAAGTACTGGATATTTCCCAGTGTCTTATCCTGGAAAAAAATATGTTTAGCATTTGCGCATTCTAAAAAGTACCTTAACCCCGAACGAACTGGGAAGTTCAGAGATACAATTTTAGACAGCGTGTTTAACAATTCTTTGTTTCTTTGCTTATACACGAGGATTTACGGTATCTATAACGTATTATGCATTTGATTTATAGAATTTGAGTCGCAGATTGTGAAGTGTTTGAATCCATAAGACTATGTTTTGTAAGGACCTACGAAACTCCCGGACTGATGTGCATGTATTTAAAAAGATGTCAAGAAATGCAACCATGTCACATCAGCCGTTTTGTCCCATCAAACGGTGGACAAATTAACCAAACCTGACTGTTTTTATGAATATAATGTTATTTAAAGTTGCATTCCTTCTGCATTACGAGACGAGAAAGAAGAGAATAAATGACGAAGGCTTTTCTGAAAAGCAATTGCGACCTTCACGAGCTTTGCTGCCGAAAATGTTGCTAAATGTCACTAAATCAACGTTCACCTGACCTGCATTTTTAGTGAATAGTTGTATAATGGATTTCCGAAACAATTATTCTATGAAATTTTCATTTAGTCTCATTCTGTCATCTCACAAATTTGCGCAATAAGCAAATAATTCCATAACAAAAGAAACACCTGTTTAAATGTTATCGATGAATCGTTCATCAAGGTTACCATCAATTCGCACAAAAATGAATATACATTTTGAAAATTATAGATGATTGTGCTTTGAGCATTTCAAGCAGTCGTTGATGTAAACCATCCGCTGCTTGGCACGCACAAACATTCCAGTGATGTGATCTGATCATTCTGTATTGACAGAGCAAATGGGACTGTTTCTATCGTGTTTGAAATTAGCTCTGCAACCATCCTTCTAGTCAAGTGGCATCTGTTGAATGTCGGCTCGCAAACATCATACAGGTTACGGAGTTTTTCATTGAAATGTCAGAAGTCACCTTGACAACGAATGACACTCAAAACCGAATATCAGCATTTTGATCTCGTTGATCTTTTCTATCGTCATTTACCTTCGCAGAAAGCATTTTACTTTAACTATCAATGATGTGGTTTAAATAACTTCGCTTGCTTTAAAGTGATCTTCTTTTTTGGCTGAAAAACAATCTTCCTAATTTTTTCAAGTAAATTTACGGGATGTGATTTACTTACGAAAACAAACAAATTCTGGCTTTAATGACATACTTCAATTTTTGGAAAGTAAAACGCCTCTGAAATCTTGATATTGCAAATTTAATTCGACTGGTTTTGATTTGAAATCAAAAATTTAGCTCCCACTCTTCATCAGGAAGTTTTACAAAAAGATATATTACAATAACGGCTTAGGAAAAATTCAAATGAGCATTGGAATCATAGAAAGGTGTCATGGAAATGGAAGATGGCATGAATACATTAGATATCTTCACATGCAACTAGGGAAAGTGTGCATCATCGATAGGGGATCGTTCGAACAGATGTTTTATATCAAATCCGAAAGACGAGTCTGTCATTAGCTGGCTGATAAATTTCAGTTCTTACTTCTTTCTGAGGAAACCATCCTTTTGTAAAAAGTCCTGAGAAGAGTGGGAGCTCAATTTTTGATTTACACTCGAAACCAATCGAATTGAATTTGTATTGTAAAGATTTCAGCGACTTTTTCCTCTCCAACAATTGAAATATTTCCGTTGCATCGAACTGTTTTTCTAAAATCAAAACTTCAATGAGATAATGCCAGCCTTCATGAGTTTCTTTTCACCAAGGTAATGTTCATTACCTCATAGTACACAATAGCGAGATACACAACTTGTGCTTGCTAAAACCCAAGATCACTATCAAAACCCCAGTGCTTCAATCATTACAGCGATCCCTCACTGGTTCACAATTGTCCTTTGCAGACATGCGTAGAAGTAGATGCATTTGAGCGTATATGAACGTTGTATTTGATGCGTTGAACTTGAATAGCCCGGTATTTAGACTCTCTTCAAAACTTGCAACTCTACAAAACTCGATCAGTTGTCAATATGCTTCAGTTGCAAGTAAATGAGTGTATTTTCTATTTGTATACAAAATTTCATGAAGATTTGATAAATAGTGTGTAAGCAATATCTGTTCATTCGATATAATCTGAGTGAGATGCGCGGTTGCCGTATTTTCTCGACTTTAACACGCGGTTTATGTGATTTTCATGGCAATTTAAGCTCGTGTCTATTCGAGAGCGGATTGTATTTTAGGGTGGGTTCTATTTCGGGGTGGGTTCTGTTCGGGGGCAGATTGTGTTTTGGAAGCCTGTGGTCCATATACAGAAACCTGAGAATGCATCTTTTGAAATTTATTAAACCTTCACTTTCGCCTCCTACACAGCCATTGATTTGAGATTTTGCATTAGAATTTCTGTTTGGCTTCCGTATATGAAGTTCCTTTTCGTGTCCGTCCTTCAGACAAATTTAATGTGTTTTATACATCTCAATTGTCAATGCATGTAAAAGGATATTTATGAAAAGTTTAAGAACCATTTAAGTTCAATAAGCACGCTTTTGGGATTTGCAAAGTTCAATTGTGCATCGGTTTTCCGGTGAATCCATTTCATAACCATTACATTTTAATTTAGGGTATGATGCAACAATGTCAGTAAGGCTGATGCTTCAGTCCAATCTCTCGATGAATTTCAATGTAAATTCAATCAGGCGTCCAAATACGAAACGAATTTGACAGCATGTAATGAATATTTGCAATATTGAGGGATGATGACTGACTAATGAAGAAAGCGCGGATTTCAATTGTGAAAATATGCAGATTGATTGATCACTGCGTTTTTGTTGTTGGTTTTGTATAATCAAAATGTTAAGAGAAATTGGTAATCCGCTAATGACCAATTGAGATGACAGTCGCATTTCAACAATATATTTCAGTATCATTTAACCAAAAGGGCTAACCCGTTTTATCATTGAGAATATCCCTGTTAACGAAACCGAAAGCCACTGTCTTGGTCCACAGGGTACTCCATTTGTCGATCATTGATATTAAGTATGATTTTGAAAAGTATGTCAGAATTGTCGAAACAACACTTTACAAAACCAAATCTTGCTCTAAGACTGGTCTTTGACATCCTGATCGCTCTCAGACTATTATCTTGTTCTCCAGCAAGACTGATTTCTTTTGATATCGCGATGAATATCATCACTGAATATTGTTTACCGCTCACTCGTCAGAGGTCATTGAACCGATGCAGATACGAACTCTCCGATCTTTGAGGAGAACGAGGCAATTACATGCCCATGTAAGAAAATGATCATGGGTTTATCAAGCTGGTATTGGTTCTTCTATATTAGATACCGTATTTCTAAAAATAACTCGCGATAAAAACGATTATGTAATTTTAGTGCAGATTCTTTTTGAAGGTGGGTTGCATGGATAATATTTCAAAATAGGTTTGTAATTTAATTTTCGATTTTTGGTGATTATATAAAGACATTGGTACATTAATAATATGGCGGAATACGAGAATGAAGAAATCTGTTAGACATATGATTACGACTCTGACGCAGCTTTGTTTAACGTAGAACTAGAAGCCTGTGTTGAATGACAATGTGGTGGTCATTGCTGGAAAATATAAAACGCCAGAATCGTCTGTAATCACATTTTCATGACGTTGATTTTACAGTAGAACTCTATAATAAGACTCTTAATTGAAAAGTTTAGGTGCGAGTTCTAATTGAATGCAAGTTATATATAATTTTCAATTTTTTCAAATCATGTGGGTTTCCATTCAGGGGCAAGTTGCATTTAATGGAGGGTTCTATTCGAGAAAACACAGTGGCGCCGTGATTTGCATGCATTGTCCGAGTGCTATTATGTTTAATTCTTACTGTGTTCTATGATCATGCTTGAAAATGCCACTCTATACAAACTAGACGCCTTCCTGATATAATGTGAAGTCTTACTAGTATTTTTATTGAGGAATTCATTGTTACAAACCGATACCGGAATTGGTGCGTGAAACTAATGGAATAATTTGTAGACGTAAAACACAAATGTAGGTGACAGCCGTCGACAAGCAGATTATTTGACTCTCTAGATCTTTCTCCAGACGACTTCCGAGACCATTGAAGGTATCAGCAATGTCTGATATTCAACACTGTTTATGATTAGGAAAACATCTTGAGATTTGAAAGTAAAGATATGATAGAAATCAATGTTTGGATAGTGGAAGAAAGAACAACTCCTGATGGGAATTCTTCAACTAAAGACGATAAGGTTGAATCAATAGATAGAGAATAGATTAAAATTGCACAGATTGTGTGGAGTGGTTGACTGCTATAGTGTGGTGAGAAAGTGGCAGCTGCAAAATATTAAACAAGTGCTTTGTGGTGAAATTCCTGAGTCTTAGAGTATTTAATCCTATAATAAGTTCCCTGGAATCCTCAGTTTCCTACATGTGAGGAAGTGAAAGGGAAATTATATAGAAGTAAAGCAGCGCGCTACAATTGTCACTCACTCATCCCTTTTTGCGTCCTTTGCTACCAGAAGATGCTGGGTAGGACGTTTGCTGCTTGAGTATGGAGTTCCATTTCGGTCGATCATGGGCGTCCGCTTCCTGGGCTCAAACACGTTTGAGGTCATCTTCCACCATTTGCCTCCATGGTTTTTGTCTTCCTGCTCCTCTTTTGCCATCTTCTTCCACCCACGTAACTTTTCTGGTCCACTCTGTCTCATCTCTTCTTACCACGTGGCCAAACCAACGTAGTCTTTGCCTTCTCGCGATGTCTGTGATGCTCTCAAGACCCAATGATTTTCTGAGAATTTTCTGATTTTCTCAAGTCATTCGATTTCCTGTCCGATAGTCTGACGCCGCACATCCACCTTAACATTCACATCTCCACACGCGCAAGCATCTTCTCATGGGATGAAAGCAGTGGACCAGTTATCACCAAATAAGCGGTCATCCTTAGTGCTGTGCAGAATCCTATTGAAAACTTTGCAAACCTTACTTTTTATTTGGATTCTTACTTTCGTTTCTTTCAGTGTTAGATGATAGCAAACAGATCTCTTGATATCATGATCGCACAAGCGTCAATTAGTGTTTAGGATGGTTGACAATAAATATTCAGGACTGGTCGCTGGACGAAGTGTTGCTCTTCTCTCATTTAAATGACTAATCTAATCAAGACCTTGTCAGTGTTTGAACGCGCCTGAACCCAGTGATAACTGGTCAACTTGCCTTAGGTTAAATGAAAATATTCAGATACGTTGTGGACATTTCTAATTCGAAAGCTAATGATTTCAATTGATGCGATATTCCTTCTTCTAGAGAATCTAGAATCTGCGAAATCTTTATGCATTAATTTTTTTACATTTGGTTATGTCCTTCTCTTTCACTGTCTTTATGTAACAAAGAGAAATAATACAGCAACATATTTGTTCGACATATTTAAATAAATGCACAGTTGACAGGATTTTCTTTGGATTTAAAACTCTGGAAACTGTTTTCCGAATTAAAACAATTTATTTAATCTGCAGATCTGCAGATTTCTGCTGTTGGTTTAACTTATTTCCTCGGGCCGTTTGTGTTGCCGCAGTGAAAACGCAAGAGATGATTGCAAACATTGGTCCAGAGCGCCATCGTGCGGAATCACCGACCACATGGACGTATCGGATATCGGCCACACAACGTGCTAACAGTCTCCGCACACCGATAGTTGAAATGAAACTGTTCTCCGACTATTGTCTTCACACTTATACTCTACGTGTGAATAATTGATGACTGTATCCGTGACCTCTTCCTTTTCAACCGATGAGCGACGTCCTCTGTTGATTGCATACACCAGATGGAAACAATAGTAAAGTATTTTGGTGAATGAATCCGTACAGTTCTCAATACTGTCGATTTCTCAGATAACAGTATATTAGATACTGACGAACCATGGTACCTAACTCTTAAGCTGCAGACTCGGATTCTGGTTTAGTGGTGTTTTCAAAATTTGATTTTCAAATTTCAATGATTTTCAATACCTCGAAAGAGCTGTTAGTTTCACATTCTGCTAGGTGACCTGAAAATGCCTGCCTGGTATGCGCTTCGAAAAGCAGAAACAGTCCGTTGAAATAGAGAATAATCCATCAGTAAATTGAGTTTTGAATTTGGGTTTGCTGACTAAGCCTAAATAATGCAATGTAGCCATTGCGCATTTTGCTTTAGTCACATTCTTCTTCTTCCTCGGCGTCAGTCCCACGTTGCTGCAGTGTCCGCTCTCTTGGTTCGTTCCACTTCTGTTGGTTGCTGGCTTGATACGGATCGAGACCTGTCGCTATCATAGAAATAGATTTTCACCATATTATCGTTGCCTTCGTTGGGGATATTTAGATTAATCATTTTTGAATTGAACTAGTGTTAGTGCCGATATATATATATAGAAGATAAAAGTTTTGGTAAAAGTTGTAAATAAAATAAAATGAAAGCCACTAGAGACCATTTGAGACCAATTCTAGTGGCTTTCATTTTATTTTATATATATATATTATATTACTGTATGATAGAATACTTATTATTTTTAATTTTGGGAAATATTGCACATTACTTCACCAGAATTTATCCAAATTTAAATAGCTTAAGCCTGTGAATACAGTCTATCAATATGACAGAAAGCAGATTGTGAAATATGACGAAGTGACTTTAACCAGAGATTTTTCTTGAATGCAAGCGATTTGCAGGAACATTCGCTTGTGGTGGCCAATAAAGGAAACCGGACTTGGCAGAAACAAGCATATTTCGTGCTCATTTTCTGTCAATGACATTGCCTCTTCGTATTGTTGTATAAATTTGGAAAGTCGCAGACCTTTTCACCTCAACCATTATTTCATGATTCTCCTGTGTCAAGCGTGAGATCTTTTTACTATTATTTAGAGTGTGATGAAACAGATTGCTTCAGGTCTTCAGTTCAACGCAACAGTTATGCCAAGTTTATTTCACATTCACAAAATGAGTGTTTTATATCATGCGGTGAGTGGACAGCATGTCTATTCATAGTCCATTTTCGTTGGATGGCCGTTAGTCCGCTTCACTCCGTGAATGTATTCTTTCATTAATCGTTTATTGTTGTAAGGGTTATCAGGACACATTTAAGTCATTTTGGGTCATCAATCCTTTAATGATGCTTTCTTGTAGATCAGAGGTAATGGCATGAAGATCTCGAGCGGGGGCTGTGATATCGTTTCGCCTCTTCTAAATTGCTGGCCGTAGAAGAATAGTTCAGTATCAGAAAATCGCAACTACATGTACTTAATTTCCCCCTCGGAAAAAGAGACGTGAATAGATTCTTCTGGCAACTACAGTTCAAATTCTTAATTCAGTCAAAATCTTAGCAGAGATGTAGGTGTCAATTTAATGAAGTCTCCTAGAAGCCACAAGTCTCGATATCTCAGTATTGTGTGTTCAGAAGGGGCAAATTGAATATCACAGGAACTAGCAGTCAACTTCCAAACATTGCAACTGTTTTTCTCTCGGAATTTCAAAGCATTGACACATACAATACACATCTCATAAAGTCAGATTACGACGGCGATAAAGAGAATTATGATACAATCGTTTAAGCAAAGGAACAAAAAGTTGCTTTCTGTTCGCTCGATTCGCTCGATGTTCACCACCGAACATCGACCGCTAGAAGGCGACGCATGACGCCGAAGGCCGATTTATTTTTACTTAGAGTTACCTGCGATTCATCAATCCAAAGAATAACTCTTTGTTCTTCTGTTGAACCGACGATGTCATTAGTCCTCTCTGCGAATTATGCAAATCTTCCGTTCCTGTCTTCGTTCGACAGTAGAAAGTTTGCGAACTGCAGAAGTACTGATCTACCGAGTGGCTGGATTCATCTAATTTCTTTCGTCATATTCATTTAATGTGAAACCTCAGAGCCCAGTGCACTGTCTCGATTGTGGAAGATAGTGACTTGATTTTGTGCTTAGTTATTTTTCTATTCTGCAATGGCTCTTCACCTATTATCTACCACATCATAATTGCCTTGATAAGCATTGCAACCAATTATTTTCTGAATTTTTCACGTTCCTTGCGTCGAAAACTCCGGAGCTTTCATTATGACTTCTGGACGGAAAACAAAAGGATTACTAGGCTTAAAACGCTGCTGCCAAGCGGATTATGCCAAGCTCTTAACATTACTATTATAGTTTCATCTTCAATTACCTCATATGTGGTCTGTTGTTTCTATGTATACACAAAGACCAGTCTGATATAACAGAGACAAAAATTCATCAACGTTTATGTTAATATTGATTGATGCAAGAATCCAGTCAAAGCGCTTTCTTGTGTGACATTCAGATAGTAATGCGAAGAATATGTCTACTAGACGTTTGATACCTCATGCAAAGTACTGATATTGATATTAAAGTTGGATATAGTCCGGCAATCAGAACGAGTTTCTGCAGGAAACGCGGCCGAAAGTGAGACTTTCACTGATTGATGTAGACTACGAATGAACTCTGCGCGTCTACTGAGTTCTACCTGGTTCCTCTTCGTAAGACAGGATCAAAGAAAAGCACATTTTAATCCAATGGGACACATACTGCAGTTTTTGAGAAATATGAAGCTTTCGATGTTTCTCATAACAACTGAAAAGTATTAAGTCTATAGTCACAATTTTTGATATTGAATGTCTTCAGGTCATTTCCTATCATGTGTATCATGCTTCTGATCGTCGATGTATGCGAGAATGTGGTTCAAGACATATGCTAGTGAACATGATAAAAAATAACCTGAAGACATTCCATGTCAAAAGTTATGGCGATAGACTTTGTGCTTTTCAGTTGATAAGAGAAAACATAGAAATTTCATATTTCTAAAAAAACTACAATCTGCGCATAAGGCTTACCTACATCATTCTGTGAAGGTCTCACTTTCGGCCTCGTTCCCTGGAGAAACTTGTTCTGGCTGCCGGACTTGATAATGCTTATGCGATAACAAAGGACGCCAATTTTCCGCGGACCGTGGAATTACGCGGATTTTCGCGAAAAATGCCAACTTGCATGGAAATCAGCGGAATGTTATTGAATCGTACATAAACAACCTAACTGGTTTTTCATGCATCGAAGATTTTATTGAGCGACCACAGAGTAGGCGAATCTTCTCGTGGGAGGATTGATGAATACTCTATAATAACTGTTTAATCTATTATAATGTGATATAAATGATTATTCACTTGACTGCTGAGGAGGTTGTCAACCATTCTTCCATTTCTGTGTGTATAGAAGTTCGTTTTGATTTTTTCTTTTGTAAAGTGAAATTGCTTCACTTTGTTTATGTGAATTTGTCGCATCATCATTTATTATTTTTTGTCACTCATATCAGTTCCGTCCGCTCTTCAGCGACACTTCTGCTCTTGCGTCTGTATTGACTTTAATGTGAATCCTCGGTGATTCTCTGTTAGATGCAGCGATACCTGGAATACATTGATGTCGCAGATGTTGCGTTTTGGTACAGATTCGCGCGCACTGAACTAGTTATTTGATTATTTATTTTCTCAGTGATTACTGAAAAATGCGCTGTACATGTTTGCGTGTGTGTTAAATTATCTCTCTGACATTAGTAATGTTTCCGTTACAATATCATTTTTTATATACCCCTGAGTCGGCTTCTCCAAAACTTTGCAGGAAACCACTGCTGTTGCTACTAAACCAGTCAGCAGTTCCCGTAAATCATCTTCATCTGAGCCTCAGTCTCCTCGTCCACCTGGCCCTGGGTCCTATGTCAGTGTCAACGTCTCCGCCTCTATTCAACTCCGTCATTCAGTGCCTGACCAGAGTAGGCAGCCGCGAACACCTCCACGGGGCAACAGTGTGACGTCAGATAATCATGTGAATAACCAGCCACCTACACCATCAGGGAACAAATTGACGTCACCGTTTCTTAACCAGTCACCTGCACCGTCTGGAAACAAAGTGACGTCACCTTTTCTTACTCAGTCATCTGTGACATCAGGAAACAAAGTGACGTCACCTACGCCGTCGAGTAACAAAGTGACGTCACCTGCAGTCGTACAAACAACAGTTTTCAATAACTTTTCGTCTCCACCAGTCTCCCAACCAGCTGCTACACAAGGAAACGGCGTAGTCTCGAATGGCCCCGAAACGGAAGAGGAAGAGGGCTCGGAGCTAAGGTCTGTAAATGCACGTAGTCTGATCGCGAACTTCGAGCGACTGAGTTCAAGCGATGAGACGCAATTTCGACCTCCACGTCGATCTACTTCGGCTTATGGCATGGGGCAATCTCCCACGAATACAACTCAGCGAAATGGATCATTGCCTAAATCTCCATCAACCTCACAAATTACCTACAAGGAGAGGGAGGAGGAGAGACGGAAAATGGAGGAAGAGAAAAGGAGGAAGGACGAAGAGGAGAAGAAGAGAAGAATGGACGAGAGGAAAAGAATGGAAGAGGAGAGAAGAAGGAAAATGGAACAAGAGAGGAAATTCGAAGAAGAAAAGAGAAAGCAGATAGAGGAGGAAAGGAGAAAGATGTTAGAGAAAAAGAAAAAGGAAGAAAAAATGGTCGTCATGAAGTCACTTCCTCAATTGGGAGCTAGACAGGTTGAGATTGTTGAAACACAAGGAGACAGCAGCGGTGGGGTGGTGATTGGAGATGAGAAAATCGCTCCGATTCCAACTCTGAAATCATGGGATCCTGTGAGTATTCTCTCATCAGATAAATGTATGATAATTCTCATTACTTCTTCCTTGTTACAGAGGAAGTTGCTGGATCAAATATTCTCAGTGAAACTTCATCCGGAAACAGAAGTAAGTATGCGGGACCCTGATATTTGTAAGAAATAGAGAGCAGATGGCTGTTGAGATGCGGGCTGTTTGTTAATGTTGGTGGAGATGATTGATAGGGTCAACCCAAACGCACCCTTGAGAATCTACAATTGTAGAATTTTGGCAATTTGTTAGACATTCATGATTGAGTAATCATTCTAATTGTACAACGTACATCCATGTATATTTGATGGTAGAGTGCTAATTCGGCTGAGGTTATAAATAAGACCACCTAAACAGAATTAATTTCAAGAAAAATGAGTGCATACAAAAGATGTAAGAATTAAATTGGTAAACTCAAATTATTTGCGCTCAGAAATAAGGTGCCTATCACCTAAGAAAATTAATTAAACTAGATTTAACAGAAATCAAAAATTTCAAATAGATCTCTGACAGGTGATAAAGTAGCCAGAACAGAAGCAGCATTCCCCCGCTGAACAGTCATACTGAGTCTCTGCATAAAAAAAGATGTGGATCTTGGATCCCCAGCGGCTGTCTCAACCCTCTTGCCAACCTCACTTGTGAAAGATACGGCAAAAGGTCCCCAGGCTCCAAATGTCTCAATACGTATGGTAATGACTTCATATGTTGGCGACAAATTCGAATATTTGGCAATCTTTCGATGTTCAGCTGCCGTCGCCGTCTTTCCTGAGGCTGAAGCTGAGGATTCCACATAAGTAGGGGATAAAGTGTTACGGCAGGTAAAGTCCCATACAGCACATTTGCCAGCCGTCCGGCGCTCGCCATCTGTTCGTGAAACACTCAGAGGTTCAAGTACTCGTATGGCATGGGCACCGCCCGAAATAGGAGCTCGTCGAATCAAATCATTCGCTTCATACTGCAGAGCAGATCTTCCAGCACTTCTCTTACACCTCAAACCATGTACAACAGAGGGGTCCACTTCTTCCCCACACACACAAACATGCGAGTGACACACTTGAATGCACAATCGTAACGCGCACAGTTTTAGACCGAGTGATGATACAAGTAACGCATTAAGCCACACACTGGCATACTTGGATGACACGCCAAGAAAGCGAGTTTTAAAGAAAGACTTATGAATAAGAGCAATGTCCACAGACTTAAACAATTAAGTGTTTCATCCAATTTTTGTCGAGTCAAAATTGTTCTCTTACAAAATGGTCTTGATAAAACGATCCCAGGGAAAGCCACCAATCAAAATTTGAACGACAGGTGTATTCTCAGCAGCATTTTAAACCTATGCATCTGTTAAAATTTTCGCCGGAAGTCGACTGCCTTCGACAGTTTGAGTGTAGGCCTATTTAAGTCTACCTCAAGGACCTGTCAGAGGCTATTTATTATTCGGCTAAAACTGTAACAGAAACATAGGTTTCATGTACTTCTGACAACGTTTCTGTTATTTAAATTCTATCTTGTGGCTTTCCCTCGGACAACTTTCCTAAAATTGAGTTTCAAGTCCATTTTGCAAAGACGCTTTTTGACTAGGAACTGTCTGCTACTCAAGGCATTTGCTGTTTGCATTTTAAGCATGTGGGCAGCTTTCTAATTAAAATGCGTCTGTGTGTGTCTGTGTTATGCAATTAATTATCTGATGATCATCGGAACAGTTCATAGTTTATACTTTCAGCTATAATAATGAGGCACGAAGTATTGCTGTTGAAATTTTCATTGATTAGAATTTTCTTGATTTGATGGCCTGCCTGCAGAGAATAAATGCTTGCGGCATAGTTAAACATGGAAAGATAGTATCTACGTATATGCTATCTTACCTGTGAGAATTAACAGATAAGAATCCCAAATTCTACGGTTACAGCCTGTAGAGAGAAAGGAAAATTCGTTTCCACCTGTAGACGCTGAATCTGTAGATGGCAACCATTATAATCAGAGAAGACTAATAAACTCGATTCAAACGCGATTCTCGACTACGTGAAGGAATATTGCAGTTCTGTTGCTAAAGAATAGATGCGGTGCTTCTATACTCCCCCCCACATTCTAATCATTTTCTCGCTCCTAAGTGTAGTCTCATCTCATGACCAACGTCGTAAAAGTTTTGAGTGTGTGAAATTCATCTGATATGGAGAAAATTTGCAGCACTTGTTTTGTCATTCACTTTAGTTCATTCACGAAGTTCATGATCACAGCTGACTGTGTATGAAATTTTCCCTTCGAAACTTATCTTCTAACTAGCATCCAGGGGACCAATCCTTCATGCCAGGGTTCAAGTAAAACTTCTCAGTGTTGTTTGTGCTATCCTTCTATGACAGTACGAGCCTATCCTTAACCCAATGTGGCCAAGTTCGACGAAAATTGATGAAATAGGAAAAAATGGAATATGTGGGGGGCAATAGAAGTACCAGTAGGTGCCTGCTTGACGCTTGTAACCACAGAATTAGATTCATCTGCGGGCGCTTCGGTTTCCTAGAAAGGATGGGTTATATGTAGCCTTAATATCGAAATGGCACACCACAGAATTAGACTACTTGCTCCTTTTCGAATGGACAATTCGTGTATCGCTTGCGATTGGAAATGGCAAGCAATAAGCTGTCAGCAGAGGACACCAGAGCGTGCGTGATGTGATATTACTTCGCACACACCAAAACACATCGCTGTCTTGGCTAACATTCGATTCAGTGTATGCACTATGCAGTAAGGAATGGTGAGAAGACGATGGTGAAATCATGAAGTGAACTAATTTTCATACGCCTGCTACTTTTTTTTAATAATGATCGGAAGGGCCAACATTATGGAGAAAACTTGTGGGCAATGATCTGAATTTTTCGAATCTGAAGGAATTTTGGCAATCGAAGCACTTCGCTGGAACTCACATTAATCCGCAAGCGACGCACGACTTTTTTTCCTACCTCTGTATGGTATTAGGAATTCCTTTTTGCCCACTTAATAGGTTCCTCTATGTGCCGGCGATTTCGTATTAATCACACTTCTAGCAAACCGAAGCAGATAAACAAAATATTTAATTCTGTGCTTGTAACACATTGAGTCGAAAGTTAGGAAGAAAACGAATGATCAAGTGGACATTATCTTTCTGAAGTAGTAACCTGGGCCAAGATACACTGAATCCGATATTGTTACCGCCCTTTCTTTAATAACTGATCCTGTTAAGCCTAAAGGTGTTCTTGATTTAAGCATGTTTATGAAAAAACATTTGTGATTGCGAATCCTAAAAATAGTATTCAAGCTCGAGGGTCCTAGGAGCCATCACACAGAATCCAAAGTGCGACTCCAATTATAAAGTAAACAGTTTATTTATGCTCCATTGCTTCTTGTGGACTTTGGAAACAAACCATAATAAATAAAAAAAAAACTTATACTGCGTCAGTGCTTTTGTCAATGTTGTTATGTCATTTTACGATATCATTGAAGGACGAAGCAGCGGATTTCGCCAAGCAGATTCCTCTTCTGCAATGTTATTAACATGTTTCAACATTTTTACTGAATGTTAATTGCTCGTATTTCAGATTTGCATATTTGTCTTTTCAGTTGCGTTTAATTTTGACCTTAATACATCGTCACTAGATACATATATTCGTGCGATGATTTGAAAATGTATTAGTCGACTACAAATTATGAAACTTACGTGGAATTTCCATTCTGGAATTTTAAAACCGTTCTGGTCATCACATTTTTGTCATATAGTTACAAAAATTGCATTTCTGAACCGAAACCTTGATTATAGTGGACAGTCCAGTCACTGAGTGCTTTAACGTTACTATTCCAACATGCTGAGGAGAGAGTGCTGACAAAGTCGCAATTTTTTAGAGCGCTGTGATCTTTTAGTCCAGATGCCCTTCATGTTGACTTCCAATGACACTTTCGAGGCTCGACCTCTAGACCAAAAGATCGCTAGGTCAAGCACTTAACCACTGCGCCAAGGAGACCACTTGTCAAGTTGTTGTGAGTCTGACTGAAATGTTGAACCGATGCCTTACGAATGAACTTGTTTTCTTGACTCATTACGATTGACGATGAACTATGATAAATATGGGTGCGGCTTGAACACGCCCTCAATTGACGATGTGAAGCAGTCTATTAGTGAGAACAGCAACTCGATCTTCATGAATGCATTCAGATGAATTTCAATTGTGTTATCAATTCTGTGTGCAGTGATGACATTACAGTGAATTTATTCACCGACACGATATCAATGAATACTTATCTGTTAAGTGCGATCACTAAATTCGATCATGTAATTTTATGTATTAATGAGATAGAAATAAATTGCTTTGTGTGCGTGTTTAGGTCTAGAGATGACTTCTCAAAATTAATGGTCACGGCTAGAACGATTATCGAGTGTTGAGATAATAAATTCTCCATTGAACGTTATGCAAATCAAACCTGAATTCTGGCCAACCTGAAGGTTGACACCACATTAAACGTACACAATCAGTAAATTTAGATCATGAAGATTCGAACGGTGTGAAAAACCATTTGACGAATGCATTTGCAATGGCAGAAGGCGGGAGGACCATGATTCAAAAGTAGAAAGAAGCAAAAACTCTCCCGAGTGAATAACTGCCGATGTTTTTGTAAATATAAAATTTACAAATGTAAAAATATGCCCACGTTTCACGTCCAGACGCTTAGTCGTGGTAGTTCTGACAAGTAGATTTTTTCTGTCTATTTGTCAGAACTGCCACGACTAAGCGTCTGGACGTGAAGCGTCGGCATATTTTTACATTTGTAAATTTTATATTTATAAAAACATCGGCAGTTATTCACTCGGGCGAGTTTTTACTTCTTTCTACTTTTGACGGATGTATCACCAAGAAAAATTGAGCTTAAGAGATGCGCTTTTCACTTGACAGGCCCGCCTGCAATCTGACCGTTGATGTTCGTGTGTTCTCTGATGCCAGCTACTTCTGCAATGCGCGGGCTTGGCCAATCACACAAGTCAAAGAGAGACGAATATCTATGTCAATCTACATCACTTGCTACCATTGCATACACTGGCTGCTGGGATAGGATTATGTCCGCTCTAGACTAACCCACACGCAAGGAATATCTCTGTGATTAATGAGAAAAGATTGATAAGTGAAACTTGTTGTTCAAAATTGATTGAATTTAGTGAGATTTTAAAAGCAATTCGATGTAGGCCTAACATGACTTCTCTCATTTATGTACAGTGCGCGACAGCAAGTTTTAAACTTGGCATAAATCTACGGACACGTACATTTTTCAACACATTCTAATTTTTTTGCTATTAAGAAATATCGACAAATTTATAATCATCTGAAAGAGAATTTTCGGATCTATCATTTGAATGTTGTTGAATTAATTGTTTTTGAAATTGGTGGTTCCTAGAGGCCCATAAACCCGAAAGCCCCAAATTTTCTTTGACTTGTTTTGACAAGCGCATAAATCAATTTGAAACATTCTCCTTGTGATATTCAAAACCGTCACAAGATTGGCTTTCAGAAAATATATAGTTTGAAAGTGTTTTCTCGAAGTTTATAGGCAATATTTTGAAACTAGTATAGATAGAAAATGCGGCGATTTTTTCATTTTCAGAATATTTCTTCGAAGGGCCTTAAATTTACCCAACAAAAGCAGAAAACACTAGTTTTGAGGTAAATAAATGTCACCAGTTAGTTAACAGCGTTATTTCTGTCATTATCGCAACACATTCTGAAAATGAAAAAATCGCCACATTTTCTATCTATACTACTTTCAAAATATTGTCTATAATCTTCGAGAAAACACTTTCAAACTATATATTTTCTGAAAGCCAATCTTGTGACGGTTTTGAATATCACAAGGAGAATGTTTCAAATTGATTTATGCGCTTGTCAAAACAAGTCAAAGAAAATTTGGGGCTTTCGGGTTTATGGGCCTCTAGGAACCACCAATTTCAAAAACAATTAATTCAACAACATTCAAATGATAGATCCGAAAATTCTCTTTCAGATGATTATAAATTTGTCGATATTTCTTAATAGCAAAAAAATTTAGAATGTGTTGAAAAATGTACGTGTCCGTAGATTTATGCCAAGTTTAAAACTTGCTGTCGCGTACTGTAGTTTCTTGAAAATTTGCCTGTACGGTGTGGGGATCTGAATGAAAGTGACAGTCAGTTCTTTTGTAGCATCCAACTTTGTATCAGCTATGTTTATTATCATCAAATCTCACAAATGGAATTATTGGGGTCAAGTTAAGCTAATATTTCTTAACAACTATCTCAGCAAGTATTTCCCTTGCGACTGCAATACTTAATGACATCGATAGCATGACAGATACAGTGGAACTGCTCAATACCACTCAAGTGGAACTCAGCAGCTTTCAAGGTGATTAATAAGTCGACAATTGGCTATGAATTGCTCAATACAGTGTCTTTCGCATGTGTTAGCCTGTGCTTTAATTAGCAGATTGGTCATGAATTAAAATGTTATCTATCGACTTTACAATCACAATCAACCACTAAAGGTAGCAATTTGCGCTCAATTGCAGCTCCCTAGTCTAAAGAAAAACTGTAGGTTATTCACAGGGCACTAGTAGGTGTTGATCTAAGTACTGTAATAGAAGTAAGTAGTGAAGAAAAATTTGTCCAATTTTTAGGCTTTCAAACACTAGCCTCAAGAATTAATTGATATAAAAACCGGCCAACAGCCGGCCGCCTCCGAATAATATATAATTGGCCGGTTTTCTCCAGTACAGAGGTCATGTTAAGGCTTTCGTAAAAAATTAATGAATGTTTATCTTAGTGAATGTTGAAATTGTGCTTTTGGTTCGTTTCTTACTATTATTGTAAATGTTTTGATATAGTCTGACGAATTTTAACATCAAAGCATGGATTCAATCTTGGAACCAATAAATACAAACATTCCGTTTGAAGCATTTGTGACTTTGCGTGTACCTTTATCATGCTGCTCAGGATAGTCAAAAATCACATATTCCCTAGTTTCATCTATTTTGTAATGATATTTATTTCTTCCTCTCCTCAGGACACACAAACTGCTGGAGTCACTTGTCGTGGGATAATGGATCGGCTACCAGATCAGAAGAAGAAGAACACTATCTTGAAGACGTGGAAGCGTCGTTTCTTTGTGGCAGAAGGCGGTGAACTGCGTGCTTATGATTCTGATCCTGGAAAAAGCTCTGTTCACCCGGTATCTGTCTTTCAGCTCAGCGGCGGTCGCGTCGATGACCTAGGTGAACTCATGATCGGCCTTGACGACGCCTGCGGACGTTTTATGACTCTCCGTTGCCTTTCAAATGCCGATTACGGGCGCTGGCTGCGTTGTTTGCAGTCACAGATTTCCGTTCAACATCGGCTGAACATCGTCCGTCCTTTACCGCTCTCACAAGTAAAAGATCATTCCAGGAAGGTTCTTGTGATCGATATTGGATCATACGCTGTTCGGGCAGGTCTTCTTACCTCCTCACCCACCCTCCCGTCCATTCACTTCCCTTGCGTCGCCTCCATCGATTCTCATGGCCAAGTGGTAGCTGTCGGCAACGAGGCCTTCTCACCATCTCATCGACAACGCCTTGTGCGGCCCATCAGGCCCGAGACAACCATTGAGAACATAGCCTTTGAACGAGGGATCCTGCGATGCTTCTTTCAGCATATTTTTAATCAGTTGAAAGTGAATCCTAAGGCCTATACGCTTCTCCTATCTGTGCCGCACACTACCTCCGATGAAACTCGATGTAAAATAGCAACTCTGGTGCTGGATGATCTCCAATGTCCTGCAGTTGCCATGTGTGGTCAGGCGATGCTCGCGCTGTATTCCTACGGCCTCACAACTGGCGTGGTTGTAGACATAGGACATCGGATGGAAGTACTCCCTGTCACTGATGGTAAGCAAGATCTTAACGAATGTTATGTAATGTTATATCTGAGATTGTTGAATAGAAGGTGAAAGCATTAATTTAATGGATACTTCCTTCATCGTGAATGATGTAATCCTCATTACATCTGTGACAGATGTCACGGTCGATGGAATAGATGATTCTTGATAGAACAAAAGTTCATTGATACTCATGAACGAAGGACATAGGAGAAATTTGTTGATGCTTTATTAAAAGAAATTTCATGTCAATTTTTTACTTAATTTTGATCATTTTATGAAGTTATAAAGATGCGAATTCGCTATGCTATCATGTCTTTGACTTTCGCAGTCATGTTATAATTTCATGTAAGCAAACAGAAAGTACATGCTTTAAACTACCACAGAAAATCTTTAATGCCGTATCCCGAATTAAACAAATTACAGTGTATTGTCTGGTTGATCAATGATTTATCTAAATGATCTGGAGCAGCTTTTTCAGATTATTTGTAACTGCCTAGTTAATGTTCGCATGGATAAGCTGTTTCTCGCTCAGCTAGAAAGGCGATAGTCTTATTCGCCTCAGATTCAAGTCGTTGAACTCGTCTTTCTTTTAATTTTTGACAGCCTTTAGGCCTCTATCATAGAAGATTTTAGACATCAAATTCGATTCTTGACATCCAAGGCCCCGTAACTAAAATTAAAAGGAAAAGTTTATGCCGCCTGCGTCAGACAAAGCATGACGTACGGGTCTGAGGTGTGGGTTTTGCGTGTGGAACATGAGAGCCTACTCCAGAGAGCCCAGATGAGAATAGTGTGGTGGATGTCGGGTGTAAAGTTGGCCGACAGAAGGTCTAGCGAAGAACTTAGACAAGCAATGGGACTTCCTTCGACCTCCGAAGTCATAAGTGAAGGCCGTTTGCGTTTGTTCGGGCACGTGAGGCGTAGAGACCAGACTGAGTGGATCAGCAAAGTGTTCGAAATGGAAGTGGAAGGGAAGACACCTACCGAAAGACCTGGTTCCATGCCGTCCAAGATGACATGCGCAGACTCCGTCTCAAAGAAGAAGACGCTCAAGACCGACAGAAGTGGAACATCGCCATCAGGAGAAGACCGTCCAACTTAGCAGAGTCTAGAAGATAGACGTTAAAGGGATGAGTGGAGTGAGTCTGTCGTGGGTCTATCGTGCTACATCAAGTGATATCTATCCTCTGCACTTAGACAATACTAGTGAAAGAAATCAGCCCTAGATGACTCATTCAGTGGCAGAAATTTTCAAACGTTTTCACGTGGTATTGATCATGACTGTCATTCATCAATACAGCAGTTGTCAAAATTACATGAAGCTATTGCTACTGCAGCTTCTGACATTTGCTAGCAATCCTCGAATTGATAGAATTGCACATCTAAAGAGAATGACAGCTATTAAGTCAATACAAGACACCAACAGCCTTGATTCCCCAACTGCGCTCGCCCGACCTAGGCATCGAACCGAAGTCCACGGTGGACACGAGCTCGCACCTTCTTCACTAGGCCACGTTGACGGCTCAGAGCGAATGCGAGTGAAGGCAGAGGTCATCTCTAAGTGATATCGACAGCATGTTGTCATACTGTTATTGACAGAACGCTTCCAGCGTTCATATTGTAGTGAGACAGCATATCAGCATGTCATTCGACTACATCACAGTGTAGATTGACAACAAAGGTCTGTCGCAGTTAATTGAATATCTAAAGAGAATGGGTGTTGTTGTCATGTATTGACTCAATAGCTGTCATTCTCTTTAGATATTCAATTAATTACGACAGACCTTTGTTATCAATTTAATTGCACAGTTCTAAACTTAGTCGTTGCTGCTCGAAGCGAGGTATGGCTTCACATCATTGCGACTCATACATGTACCTAAAAGAGGTAGAGATCATAAACAACAGACGTCATCAATTAGGAACCGTGAACTGCATTTGACTGTCGATTTAAAAAAAAGTTCTCCAAGAAATACAGTATTTTTTATGAAGTGTCCCATCTTAGAATCCGCACGTGCGCACGTCTTGACATCAAAAATGACTCAGACCTAGTTTTACCTTTTCTCAGCAGTTTAGAATTTTCTTATATTTTCTTCAAGTTATGGAAATATCGGCAATTTGGAATTCTTGCCGGAAGGTGCTCATAGCAAGAAGTAATTTAATCAGATAGCAATACATTTTGAATTTTTGTGTTTGTTAGTAAATGACCAATGAATGTTAAGTCAACAATTGCATTAAGTCAATAAGTGAGGTGAATTTTGGAAATAACGATCTAATGATGACCACTTCAGATGACTGAAACATGAATGGGGCATCATCCATAATGACCATCGGTGCGCTAATTTTGCTACTTTTTTGCTAATACCGAGGCTTCTGTGTTATTTTTTTCGACCGCAACGAATATGTCCTTCTTTATCTAAATTTTTAGATTTTTATCAGAAGTACACCGACTTTTTTTTCACTGGTTGGTATTTATTAGTTGAATTTACCGATACTATATATATGTATCGAATGTAGTATGCAGGTTATTTTCTTGGGATTTAATCAATACATCAGCATCAGGTTTTGACTTTTTTTATATCGGCTTCAGATGGCACATGAGGTATGCGTATGGCCCAGGTTGAGCTTGTGCGCAGTCTCAAGTAGCGCGGAGGCTCATGTTGAGGTCAATGCATGATAATGAATACACTTTGATCGGATGTGAACATATATTTGGAACTTGTCTCACGAACCGTGCCACGACAGCGGAGTGATCGCTGTATTTCTTCACCATCTAATCAGTTAGAGTCGGTAATAAAACGTGTGAGTCAATAATGACTCAGTCAACGGGCCTCTTGTGTTTTTAGTATCACATGAACATGTTTTTAGCTTTGTTTTTTCCTTTTATGAAATGTATCAACTTCAGTTTTTACTTTTGAATTGCAGCAACATTAAAATATAAATCAATATGAAGTTAAATTCTCGACATTTTTTCAGGAGTTGTGCAGCGCGGAGGCGTTTCTCGACAGCCTTACGGAGGAAGCAGAGTTGCTGCTACAATGAATCTTCATTTGACAGAGCGAAGCTGTCGATTTCATTCCGACACAGAACAACTTCTGACTTATTTCATCACACAGCAGGTAAGTTAATTATTTATACTACACGTCAGCTCATGCTGAAGTGTAAATTAAAATGTCTGCATTCCGCACTTACAAATATTTACATTAATAATTAAGACCAACGTTGAATAAACCAATTCTGTGTATCCATTTGTGCATATTTTTTCATAGCATCACATGCTCACTAAGAAAAACCGATCGGAAAAACGCTAGTCACAGATTCATTTTATGATCAGCCTAATATGTCAAAACGGGGAAAACCACAGAACAAGGAGAAGTTGATCTGTGAGGAAAACCCGGCTGAATTTTCAAATCAAATTTTATCGTTGAATTTTTCTCAAGGAGATTTTTCTGTGATAATATACTACTGTCAAAAGAATATTAGCAGCATTTAAATGTAAAATTTACTTGTTTAGAGACAAGAATGCTTCATGACATGGAACGAAATAAGCGGTGGTAGGAACTTATTATAAGTGGCACATCGTCAAGACTTATAGGACACTAACATGTGAAAATATCCACAAAAGGCAGACGAGCACATGCAATGACGCAATCGAGCAAAAATTCACTTGTGATAATTCGAAAAGTAAGGCGCTTTCAGAAGACGCTTAGAAATGAAAGACATGAAATATTGCTGAGAATAGAATAGGATAGATGTTCATTTCATTTCACAAATACGGTGAAAGTGCTACACAGACGAAAGGGAAAAATAATGATGACATGTATATACAGTTATCTGCCAAAGCAAATTTACAGTTGGCCATAAAACATGGCCGCGCATTTTCTAATTGTTTTATTTCCTGAATTTAGAGACAGAGTGGATTGAGTGGCCAGCCCGAACCCCTGATCTGAACCCCATTGAACATTTAATTTATAGATGAAAATGAGCGAAGGATTAGACTTTGCAACCCTCCCGTTGCCAGCCTTTCAGAATAAGCAAGAGCTCTGCAAAAAGAAAGGGATGCAGTGTCACGAAGCACCATTCAGAATCTCATTATGACCATGCCACAAAGACTGCGGCAAGTTTTACAGGCTAGTGGTGGACATCAATTGTAGATATTAATTGTTTTTCTTCATTTTGTCATGCATTGCATTTTAATTGCAATTTATAATAATAATAATAAATAATAAAGGCTTTATTTTAGCTCGATACACATTAGGCGCGGAGCCTGTTTTCGATATGGTCGAGCAAATACTCTACAAAGATACGTGTAAAAGGAAAAAACAATAAACATTATGAAGTCATTCCGAAGGACAACTGACAATAAAAGTCAGAATTTTTGTATATAATTCATAAAAATTTGAATTTTTCTTGTTGAAATTGTTACAAAAATCACAGAGATAAAATAATTGACAAAATTAGAATCAAACTCTTTCGTCATCAAAATCCATCCCGATCGCAGACTCTACATTTACGACTTATTTGCGCTAGCTGAACCATGATGAGGATGTGCTTTGATGTTTGCTTGTTTTTATCTCTATGATGTCTTCTTAAGCAGAGATAGAGATAACACTTTAGACACTAATGCCGTAATGTCAAAGCTGCTTCTAAGATGTTGAGAAGTACGCAATGATAAATGTTAACTTCAAAATCTTCTAATTTTCATTAAATTTACAATGCTAAAATTCCAATTTAAAATATTACCTGTTAGAAGATGAAAGCGTTCTGCGGCTAGTCATCGCACCAGAATGACTTTTTCATGTTATGACACAGCCGGAAATTTGCTTTCTTCACATAAAACCATTCTTAGTGTAAACACAGTTTAGCGACGGCAGCTCGTCATAGAAATGTATAGGATTCACTAATTTGGACCCACCAATTCCAAGAAACATTATTTTTGAAGAGTGAAAGCTGAAATGACAACTTCAGGGCATTGTCCAAAGGCAGTCAAGATCTCGTGACTGTACTCGAACAGGAAGTGTCTCTAAATTCAAGAAAGAAAAGAGTTAGAATATACGCGGCTATTTTTTATGGCCAACTGTATGAATGAGTAATGAAAACGTCTGGTTGATGCAAATGGAGCCTTTAAAGTCAAACTGTTTATTCTTGATGACAGTTTCCGGAACCAGCGAAGTCCATGTCAAAGACAAAACCGCTCTCATGTATATCCATTATATCTATTATGTGCGATGTTCAAGTTTTCTATGACGCTTAATACTACGCAAGAGTTGATGTTTGGTTGACACTGCTCAGACCTCAACAAAATTCAATGATTGTGTCCTGTGAATGATGTTGTAGCGTAGTATTAAACTTACGAATTTATCGCCATTGAATGATCATTATCACCGCGCTATTTAGTCACTGAGTTGAGCACGACGATTGTCTCACAGATGTAGATCGAAAGTAAGAAACAATGGTCAGTCACCAATTATTCACAGCAAAAGTCTTGGCATCTCAGATTGAGTAATTGCTGTGATTGGTGTCAGGGATCATCAAAAAAAGGATTGCAATTTACTCCCTTCAATCAATTAATTGAATTGGCATTCGTGAGCAATCAATTAGCTGAAATTGAAGTCAAAACAAACAAATGATTGAATCAACTAAATGAATAAACAATGATATTGTAACTATTATACTATGAATCCATAATGCATGTTTATCATGAGTCATGATTACGCCTGCACTATGATAATGTGGAGCACCTGTGATAATCATGGAACACTTGGAAGTATTTCATGAAGAAAAATCGTCAAATTCAAGAGGTGGAGAATAGGACGCTAAACGCTTAAGCGAAGCAGTGTTCTTACTTAACTTTGCGTCGGTGGAATTCAGAAAATTCGGGTTCTTTTTGGTTAGATAAAGTTATTCGAAGGTTGAGGTGTCATCGCATTCGTGATTACGGAGTGTAATATCAACTCAAATGTAGAGAACGATGGAGACGTTAAGTTATTGTTCAGAATGAATTCATGTAGTTGCTATCTCTCATAAAATCCATCTACTAATACAATATGGTCAATTTATATCCATTATATTAATATTAACGCTACATGAATAATGGCACAACCTCTCGGCATTGATCGTGAAGGCTTCAATTGGTTTGAAAATAATATCATAAGTCTCCTAACCCAGTGTGTTGATTTTCGCGGTTATTCATTACATGCTACTTTTAGAACTCTGTGTGTTAAAGGCAGTATTTGATCAATGCCCACAGAAACTAACTTGACATGCTCATCTCGTTTTTCAAATTTACTCCAGAAATGGCTACAAAGGATCTTACAGAGATATGTTCCAAAGGATGCATTGATGAAGTGTCCCTGTATGCCTGCATCCTTTGTAACATATCAGGGCATCCAAGGGTGGTGCAGGGCTGCTGTTATGGTGGCAAAGAGCCTTCATTAAAATTCATTTTTCAAGGTGGGAAATTGAAGTAATGCTGTTGTTATATTATAATGTACATATTCGGCCAATATATTCCAACGACTAAGCGTCGTTATCATCAGGGCACATACTATTGTGAAAAGAAACTATTCAACAACATGAGATCAAAATTTGAAAAGGTGATGATGCAAAAATGGATATTTGTAGCACTGGGCTGTGTCTTTGAGAAATCATAGTTATGCGAATATACGGCAATAGCATGTGAGTGTTTCTAAAACTAAAAATAAAAAGATATAGAATCGGATTTACCGCCAATCACGGTCATGAAACAGATAGAACCGGGTTACATGGTACCGATTGCAAAAAACATTGATCTGCCTAAATAAAATAATTAATTACAGAATTATAAACATTATCATGAGACTTATGAAAAGTATAAAACATTTATAAAATCTAAAATCACGACATAATCAAAGAGTATAAAAGATGAAATAAATGAAGGGTTCCAGTCAATCAAGAAGCATCTATATTCCTCACATTCTTGCTTATTATTGACTGCAGGATTATGGCGCTGAATCATTGTTGCTTCTTTAAGTCGCAGGCTAGCTTCGTCTGTTGCACTGGCAATTATTGTAATGTTGAAGTCTCGCTTACATGTGATTTTGTGCTTGAATACAGAAGAGTTTTTATTTTCAAGATGTTCTTTTATTCTAATGTGCAAAGTTCTCGTAGTGCTGCCGATGTAGATATGCTGACACGATTCACATTGCAATTGGTATACGATGTTCTTTAGGAAGCACTTTTCTTTGTCCGTGAGCGGACATCTATTGAGAGTGCATTTTGGCATTTTCTTTTTCGTAGTCAGGAAGTTTTGCATTGAGAATGATTTGTGGACTAATCGTTCATTTATTCCTTCTTTCGCAAATATTCCTCTGATTCTGTTTGAAATGTCATCCGAAATGTAGTTCATTTCAAGGTAAAAAATTGATTACTATCTTGGCTTTGTGATTTATTTTTCGCAGTTCTTCGGAAATATTCCATCAACACGACCTGCATTTTGACAGAATACTTCGTATAAATGGATATCCTTATGAAATCATCCAGAAAACAAAAAGAACTGCGAAAAATAAATCACAAAGCCAAGATAGTAATCAAATTCTGGATGGATTGGAGTAGATTGTTTCTACTCTGTGTCTCACTGCGCACCTTCGGATGTTTCTGAAACCGAAGTGCATGTTGAAATAAGGAGTTGTGTCAATGTTGAGAGATGTGAACTAGGGCTGCTGATGATTCCTCATATAACTGTTGTACATTGAAGAGAACTGATTGTCATTGTCTGTTAGAAACATGTTGCCTGCTCCATCTTCGTCATTGTCAGCTGAGGCATTTTATGAAAAACAAAACCTGGGCTCAACTAAATCAAATTGGATGCATGATAATTGAAAAATACATGAAAAAAGATTGATAAGTACATTTCAATAATCCATTCTATTCAGCTAATGGAAACATCGTACACATGTGGAATATCGCAGAATTATTTTGACTATTCTCATTACCTTTGCAGATGGCCTATGTGTGTTTGAATCCTGACATGGAGTGCGATGTTACGAATGATAAGGAAAAGGAAATTGATTTGTCCGAATTCGATCTGCCGGCTGATTATCGCAAGTGAGCAGAATCCATTCTCGTACGAAGTTAATGGTCTTACTGGGGAGATTTGCTGCTTTATGTATGTCCGTAATTACGATGAAATTGCAGTATGCACCATTTGATTAAAGCATACTCTCTCTCTCTCATTTGTGTCATTTTAAGATGTGTATGGTATTCATTTATGTCCATGTGTTCGGTTTCCACTCCCAGGTACGCAGTAACTCTTCTATATCATGCTAGCGTCATGTTACCCCTTTTTATTGAAGAAAGAAGTTTGTCTCTCAAATAACAGAACGTCTCTTCGTTTACAGGCGCGTGTCGTTGTTGGCTTCTGGACGTTGTCGCAGTACCGAAGGATTATTTGCACCTGCTGATTATTTTGGCATGGATACACCTTCCCTTCCTGTTTTGATCTCACGCGCAATCCTTGCATGTCCCATGGATCTTCGTCGCGATCTGGCTCGACGCATTCTCCTGTCTGGTGCATCCTCCCTTCTTCCTGGACTTTCAGAGCGTTTGGAGAAAGAAGTATCGAAACTGGTGCCGTCCGCGACCCAAGTTCGCATTCACGCTGCCCCCAATCGCCATCATGCCGCCTTCCTTGGTGCGATGCGATTGGCAGACTTGGCCCAGTTCGAGAAACAGTGTGTGACTCAGCGAGAGTGGACTGAAAAGGGAAGGGCAGTGGTGAGGGAAAAGTGTTCAGGCTAAAGGTATCCATTGTCAAGCGCAATGCTCCACGGAAAAGTTAGATTGATATTTTGATATTATATCGAATGGGCTTTAAATACTCAATATTTTTCCACATGCAATATCTTTCAAATCAAATAATCTCAAGGAGTATAGCTCCACAGAAAACATTTGTATTCTATTTTCTTTTTGTTACAAAGATCAACCAAGATATGCTGTAGAAGTCATTTTCATGGAGCTGATCCATCGGTATGAAATTCCACAAATTGTCATGTTGACAAGCGAAATTCACGAGGACGAGGGAAGTTCTTTGAAGACATAGACGTCATCTTTGCGCTGACTCCCGCCGGCGGGAAAGCGCGCTTGTGAACGTCTTTCTGAATCATGTATGCACGAAGCAGTTTTGTGGAGGCGACTTTTATCGTATAATGCCAACTGCCAGAATCTTCAGAATCAAATATGACGGCAGGTCTTTGTGTTTATAGCATCGATGTGGAACGAGCAAAATTGACAAGACTGCTTGTAACCCAGATACATCAACTCCTTTTTTGGCCAGTTAAACATCTGACCACTTTAAATAATAAAATAAACCCTCTTAATTTATTTGCCAATCCTTATCAAATATACCAGAAATTTGTGGCACAGTCAAATCATAGATTTTGAAAAGAATATCAATCTAATTGCTTGTAATATTGACCCTTGTAATCCCATCTGTTATGACGCCTATTCACTATCTGCGCAAAGGACAAATGAAGCGTCAGATGCATGATACTGCGACATCTCTTACACAACGACGTGTGTCGGGGATTTGTGGACCAGAGCCTTAAAAAACATTCCATTATTCAAATTGTTGCTCCGTGTAATTCTGTTTTTAAGTCAATGTTCATGTTAAGCTCCAACCATTTTTGATGCAAAATTTTTGTCGTGATTATATGTAAAGACTGTGGAATCTTAACATGGAATTGTTCTGTAGGAGTTGAGGTATTATTACCACAGTTCCTCTATCAAAATATTCGACTTCCGCCCATTGACTGAACTTCGCCAATAGTTTTATTCTATTGTTAGAGGTTTGAATCATGCATTCCAATGTTTTTATGCCGCTACTCTCGTCATATCCACTAGTATTTATTTTCGTCACATTCCACAACTCCATTTTGCATTGATTTTGAATGTTGATTATTAACTGTGACTTTGGACATATCTTCTTTTCGGATTTCACTTACTCTAGTTTTGTTAGTGAATGACATTTGCTGGATGTTTTTTAAGATTGATTTTTTCACCAAGTATTTGAATTTCAAGGTTTTGATGTACACATACATGGCACTGTATATTTTCGTGATGCTATCCATCTACTCGTTGTGTTTCCAATACTCAAGCATGTTCATCATTCCATTGTTTTCAATTTGTTAATGGTATGACATTGAAATTCGTATTTCTTAAAATCAGGGAGGGAATAACAACCTACGAGACCATAAAACAACACCAATGGCATTAGAAGTCTGCAGGTTATAACAACATATTTTTTCAAAAATTTCGATCCAGGTATAGTAGCCTACATCTACATGGACAGAGTAGATCGGGGCACTAAATGGTAGGATAGCTCAATTGGTTTATTAAGGGCTGCACATCGGTATCGAAGTTCGTTTCTGTCCGCCTTAGGAAGCTGGGCCTACTGCACCGGTCTCACTAAAGTTTTTATTATTAACCCAAACTTGTCGATACATCTGGAATATTTATGTAATGTGCCTTGATTGTCATTTACTAGCGTGGATTTAGATGGCAGCCCAATGTATTTGAATTATTAGCTTCAGTGAAACACATTCTTATAACTAAAAATGTTAGAAATGGGTTCTCATTAATTGTCGGAGTGAATTCCAGATTTTCTTTTTTAAAGGCCCGATCGCGGTAGCAATCTGTCTTTGTCCAGAGTTCTTGCAATAAAAATGACTTCACCACAAATCGCTCCCTCTACAAAATGGAAAGGGAATAAACATATGTAGAAATCCAAACAAAAAATAGGCCCGTAGCCTTATGCCATTTTATTATGTCCTAGGCTAGGGAAATACGTGTCCCATGACCCCTTGAATTTGTCAAGTCCCTGCTGTTTATTATTTACGCTTGGCATTTGAAAATGTGCCCTAGAACAAGCAAATGCTCGTCCATATAAATATTTTTTCAAAATACTCATTTTTAATTTTTAGTAATCTGATATTGAGAGGGTGGTTCGCCGAGATAGCCTATATTTTAGAAGAGCAAAAGAAAATTATTATCTATGCGTCGAAGGATTAATTTAATTTTCTTTAATCAAAATGCCATAGATATTTCTAGAAAAACCAAAGAAAGATATTTAATTGTTTATTCCTACCTAAACTGGATGCCAAGTGATTTGTGACTTTATGTAGCCTAAGTGCGCGCCTTATGTATAAATACACGGCTCATTAACACTAGAAGACCGAAGCGCGTCAATTGACGCAAAGTCAGTTCATTTTTCATGTTTTTAAGTTACTCTGTGACATTTATCCAATGAAACTTCCTGACTTTTAACCCTCGGGAGGTTTAAAATTCGCTATTCCATTTCGTGAAAATCTGGGTCCACGTGGACCCAGAAGATTTATTTTCACAATCAAGCACAATTAGTACAGAAAGTACGAGTCACAGAGTTCGAATGTTCATCACAACAGTGATTCCCACACCGAGCACAGGTTTTTCTCGTTTTCCGATCTTTCTTCCACCCGCAGAGTTGACATCTGTCTTTTTTTCGTGTTGCTCTCTCAACATCCACCTTTGCTTCGATGATTGGCCGTGGCACGTCTTTTGACTCCAAAAAAGGCTTGACCAGCTCCTCTCCTAAGCATCGCAGAAATTGTCTTCTTTTGTGAGGCTTGTCTCTTCCCCAATGAGGATCAATTTCGCAATTCAACACATATGCATTTATCCCACACAAATCCAAGAGGTTGCAAAACACGATTGTGTGCCATCTTCGGCTGATGTATTTCACCGTATATGTCGCCACCATTTGGTCAGCTTTATCTACACCTCCTTTGGTCGCATTGTAGTTTTTTATCATTTCTGGAACCTTTCGGTCAGTCTGTTGATCAACAACTGGCTCTTGATGGAACGTGCTCAAAAGAAGGACACAATCATTTTTCTTGCATTTGTAACTGAGGAGGCATGTTTGATCTTCGAGGTTGAATCGGAAATCTGAAGAGTAAACAGCACGGCCCTGTAGATTCTTCATCTGCGGAGGAGCTTCTCGTCTGTTTTTCCTCAGAGTTCCTAACAAAGTCATGCCTTTTGAGCGGAGAGAGCGTGCGAGCTTCAAAGAAGTAAAGAAATTGTCAGTTGTTATGTGTCTTCCAGAATTTTCTAGAGAGCTGGTCAAATCCATGACAACACGTTCTCCAAGTCCGTGATGACTGGGATTGTCTTCTTTGCCTGTGTACATTTGTAGATTGTAACAAAAATAATTGTTGGCATCGCACAACAGCCAGAACTTAAGTCCATACCTTGATGGTTTGCTTGGCATATATTGCTTATATGCACAGCGACCTCTGAAAGGATATAGTTCCTCATCAACGGTAAGAAATGCACCAGGCACATACGATTTTTGACAGTTGTTCGTGAAACCATCCAAAAGAAGACGAACCGCTGCTAATTTGTCTCGCAGTTGTCGAGCAGCCCTTGTTTCAGGATTGTCAAAACGAAGCATGATACGTAACTCTTTGAATCTTGAATGGCTCATTGTTATTTTGAAGATGGGCCTTCCGTGTTCTTTCGACCACAGCTCTTCAGTACTCTCCATGTGAGAACGATACACGCCGCGTAGATATAACAGGCCAATGAAGGCTAACATTTTTTCCATCGAAGCGTCCGTCCATGCTGCACCTTTGATAGATCTCCCTCGCCGATTTGTCTCTTTTAGTATTGTCTCCATCATATCGTGATCAAACAAAATTTCCCAGCTATTTATAATAGTATTTGGCGCGCGAATATGCCGCAGAGAGTAACTTGTAAGACCTGGTGCTGGTCTAAGCAGATTCTCTCTTCGCTCCCTGCCACGTCTCTGTTCTTGAGGTAGGAGAGAAGTCCATTGCTCTCCATCAGCGGATGAAATATTCACTTGATTGCCGATTGCTTGGTTAATGGATACGTCGTCATCAGAAGGTGAAATATTGTCACTTTCATCGATATCAGATGAACCAGATGATTCACTGGAGTCCTCCGTGTCATTCGCAGATGAAGAAGCTTCGGGAACGTCTTCCTGCGCGCCCCTCAATAATCTCAAAGCTTCAACTTTTGATATCATTAGGTACAGGAATTATTTTAAATTTAGAAGAATCACTCAATATCGCATTAAGTTTATGATTATAGTCATTATGACTTTAAATAGACTATCTAAGATTCGTAACTTAAAGATTTGTTCTTTTGATAAAGGTCAAGGTATCGTGCTTGTAGATACTGATGACTATAATCATAAACTTAATGCGATATTGAGTGCTTCAACTTTTGAGCTCCGTTGTGAGCGTTCCGCCATCTTCGCTCGTAGCATAAAACAGCAGTGCGGTGTAATGACAGAACGGCCTGCCTGCGCGGTCTCATAGCCAAGCGCAGGCAGGGAGCATTGTTCACGCGTCACATCAAAATCGATTTCATTAGTTCGTCACAGTTGCACCTGCGTGCGACAATAGCGACGATAGCAAAAGCTTTGAAGCAAAGCGAAGTTTCAGCTGCGTTATCCCGTGTGTCTTTGTGTGCTGGGAAGGAGTGTGCGTGTGTCTGTGTGCAGCCAATAAGCACTACCGCTATTCCGATGCTTCATTATCTACTGTTTCGCATTGTATCAGGCGAGTTGAGGCGGCCCAATCGGCCTGGGCAGATCGACAAACTAATCGATGGAATCGTTTGCAAGTGCGCCTGTGATTTCAACGTCTCCAAAATCTGACCAGTTGTCAGCCTTTGAAGTGCATGGCGTTAAGGCTAAAAATAGAAAAAATGCTACACATCGTGAGCGCGTGACGATAGCTGCCTTCACGAATATGACGGTCAGGATAAGGCTAAGATATAGCGTCGCTAAGGATACGGGAAATCCTTATCTGGTTTCACGAATACGGGCCTTTGTTATTTGGAATAGCAGTGACTGAATTTCTGCGCTATGACGACCGATGAAACGAATCAGTGTGACTGGGTCCAGCTGGACCCATAGATTTACTAAAAGGTTTGCGATGTATTGCAATTATTTAAACAACAGCTAATACATTTTCACTTGGCAGTTATAATTGACATATCGATACAGATAAAGTCCAGTGATATCAATAATAAATAATGAAAACTTAATAAATAACAGCAAGTGATCTGGAAAAATGGGTCCACGTGGACCCAGAAAACCCCCCGAGGGTTAATATTTTCCTTAGTTCTTACTATTCTAAAAGTAACAGCCCTCTCGGACATCTATTTGACATAGAAATCTCTTGACTTCCTAGAAAGCCTGAGTGCGTCAATTGACGCATTGTATTCCTAAAGTCGGATAACACAGTATCAAGTTTTCTTATAGCTATGGAAAGCGTTAAATTAAACTCCAAAACAATCCTTTAGACGTCATCAGTCAACTGAAAACACAATAGATTCAATAGATATCTAATGTCAGAGCGGCAACAAGCATCCGCATAGATATATTGAGAGCAATCTTCGTGTTTATGAATGAATTGCTTGCGGCAATATATAATTGTCCTCTATCTGTGTCAGGATTTTGAAAATGATCGATCAATAATAAAATGTTCATTTCAAGCACTTTAGCGTCATTTGACATACAAGGAAAACAAATGGCTAGACGAGCAAAACATTCCGCTTTGAGAGCTTTACAATTGCTGCAAGATCTCAATACAGACGATAGTGACAACGGAGACGATGAGAATGAAGCAATCCCAGCTGAAAACATTGTTGACCACCATGACGTCGATGAATCCTGCAGTAGTGACGATGACTCCATTGATGATATTCCGCCGTTATCTCAGCGAATACCCGGAACAGAAATCGATAGTGAAGGTGATACTGACAGGCCTACGTCCGCAGCCAGTCTCGTTGGAAAAGACGGCACTGTCTGGAACAAACTTGCTAATTCTCCTTCAAGCACAGGTCGACGTGATGCCCAAAATATTTTACGACGTCAACCAGGTCCAACGTCATATGCAACTTCACGTATTAGTGATCAATGAGCCGATGCTACGAAAAATTTGTAAATACACAACATCAGAAGGTCAGAGATTCAAATCCGATTGGAAAATTGACCCATCTGAATTAGACACTTTTTTTGGACTTTGGATTGCTCGCGGCATTTTGGGATGCAAGAATCTTCCTCTTCGAGAATTTTGGTCCAAACAGTGGGGAAATGTATTGTTTACCGTCCATATGAGCAGAGATCGGTTCATGGAGATCAAACGCTTTCTTCGCTTCGATGATAAGACTACGAGAAAATCAAGGACAGAGAACAACAAATTTTGCTTGATTTCTGATCTTTGGTATGATTTCATAGATAGATGCCAGATTTCTTTCTATCCATCTGAGTATCTAACTATTGATGAACAGCTTTTCCCATGCAAAGCCAGGTGTGGATTTCTTCAATACATGGCCAATAAGCCAGATAAATTTGGCATCAAAGTTTGGTTTATGGTGGATCTTCAGACCAAATATCTATATAACGGTTTCCCATACTTAGGAAGAGACTCAACACGTGTTGACAGTATTTTTACTGATGTTGTGATGAAGTTACTAAAACCGGTAGAAGGAAATGGACACACCATTACAACTGATAACTTTTTCACTAGCCTTTCATTGGCTAAACAACTTGCAAGCAAACATACTTCGATTATCGGTACTGTCCGATCAAATCGACGAGAGCTGCCTCCATTGGTCCATGAAAAATCATCTTTGCATCATACCGATGTACTCAAGAATGCCGATTCATCAGCAACATTGACTGTTTATCAATGCAAAAAGAACAAAAAAGTTACAATACCAAGCACTCTTCATCATACAGTGACTATCCCTACTGCTGACAATCAGAAGTGTAAGCCTGAGACAGTTTTACTATACAACGCAACAAAATCGTGAGTCCATGTCTTAGATCAAATGTTGCGCCTGTATTCGGTGAAGCCAGCGTGTCGAAGATGGCCAGTTTGTGTGTTCTCAAATATTATGGATATCGCTTTAGTCAATTCTTGGGTATTGTACATAGAGGTGACTAAGACCAACATGAGTCGACGCTCATATATTCAAGAAGTGGTAGAGCAACTTCTCAAAAGCAAGCAAGTCGAGGAAAAAACTCGAAAACGAGCAGTGGCCTTTGACAACAATCAAAGAAATGTACGGCAAAGATTGACATGCTCATCTGGTGAATGTAACCGCAGTCGTACCTTAGATCGGTGTCAGCTTTGTAACCGCCCAGTTTGCGGACGTTGTACAATTCGAATGTGCAATGAATGCAAGTAAGTAATCCGGATGTTCATATGATTCTCTACTAGTTCTGTTTGTGAAATATGAATCCATTTGCAATTCAAATTATTGATAATGACTTTTATTTTTTCAAATTGGGAAATAATGCTAAGTGTTACTTGCGAATTGGGAATTTTATGGTTTTTAATATTCTAACTCAGTAGTGTTTACACATTTCTAAACTAATTTGGAATAGATCCCTACCATATAGAAATCATTAATTACTTCATTATTTATTGCAAAAGTATCTCATATAGCCTACTTATATCATACTCGTAGTTTTGACCGATATTATGATTATGATTTTAGAAATGCGTCAATTGACGCACTTCAGGCTTTCTAGTAAGATTGAAATTTCAGGTCTTCTAGTGTTAAGGTTCCCGCACCCTGGCTTAATCACAGATTATACCGGTGCGTGAAATAATTCACATTCTGTGTCAAGATGATCTTCAGCAGAAGAGCATGGGCCATTCATGTCAGAGACTTTGGGACATGAAATGCTATCTTTGATGCAACAACACGTTTTAAAGCTTCTTCTGGACCTTAATTAAAGTGCGAAGATACCGGTAGTTGCTTATCAATAATATGCAGTCTAAATCGAAGACAAAAGAGATCAACACCGAATCGTGGGGGTTGTTGATTTTATTTATCTGAAGTTTGGAATGACAGCATGATAAACTCTGATACCTAGCAGCATTACCTATGCAATGCAACAAAAAATAAATATTGTAAGAAGCGAAAAACAAAAAAGATTAATAAGACGCAGTGACATGAAATCTCAACATAAGTGTCTCCAAGAGTTTGAAGAAATGTTCACTCTAAATGACTTTCCCAGGAGTATTTTACATCGCAAAGTCTCCACAAAACTGCAAACTTATATAGAACTCAACCTATGAACGTTTTTATTTTCAAATTGTATAAAGTGTTAGGAGTTTTCGATCATTGAATTTACCTGTAAAACGATACATAATAATAATAATAATAAGCGTTTATTCAAGAAACAAGATACAACATCCTCCAAATGAGAAGCGCGGAGGATAAACTGACTACAAAGATAACATAACATCAAATTGTATCATTAAAAAGTTTAGAACAACAAAATATGAAACCATTGGTAGCACGTGCGGAATTTACAAGTGGCAAAATTATACGACCGCTTCTAGCGGAAAATTCCGGCAACAAATCAAACAACACATGATTAGGATTGCTTAAAATTTTGCAGTACAAGCGCAGCGCAAGTGTTTCGCGTCTTTCCTGTAGATTCAACATAGAACAATTGGTACAGCTAGATGCTTCGAAACCGTGAATAATTTTAAAAGCTCTTTTACAAAATCGAGTCAAACATTTATTTAAACCAATACCTGGTTTTACAAAAACTTGAGAAGCATAATCAATGCAAGATCGAATAATTGCGTTATGCACTTCAACTAATTCATCGTGTGATAACAGGCCTTTTAAAATTCGTAATACATACAAGCGTTTTGACAGCTTGCCAATCAAAAAATCAAAATGACTTGACCACGTCAATCTGTCATTAAAAACAAGACCCAGAATTTTCAAATGGCTAACATTTTCAAGGACTGGTACTTTTGGAATTGACTGAGTGGTTGTGAAAACATTTAAAACTTTCGTCTTATTACAATTAATGCTCATTTGATTATTGAAACACCACGTACGAAAGTTTGATATTTCATCATTCACTATACTTAGGTCATCAGAACAACTTTTATAAACTGGTACGACTAGCGTTACATCGTCGGCGTACTTGATAACAGTAGTGTCAGGGTGACAAGCATGATACGTGGACATGAAAATTGCGAATAAATGAGGGCCCAAAATTGATCCTTGCGGAACACCACTAGTGATCTTCGTGAACGAACTGTAAGTCGAGCCAAGCTTGACCCGCTGTTTTCTATCAGACAAATAGCTCTGAATCCAGTCACATAAAAGATTACAGTTGCTTGAGCTCAGTTGACTGATTCTACTGAGCAAAAGGGAGTGTGGTACAGAATCAAAAGCATGATTCATATCGAATGTGAGAATACGAACAGCCCCAATGTTCACATTGTCTAAATATTTCAGGACCTTTTCTTGCAAGTATATCAGGGCACAAGTAGTTGACGAATCTCTTCGATATGCAAATTGACAGCAGTCATATAGTTCAAACAAGTCAGAAGCGAAATTCAGTACAATGCGTTCTAAAATTTTGCTTACAATAGGTAACAGAGAAATAGATCTCAAATTGTTCATAGTGACAGGGAACGACTTTGGGATGGGAACAATGTCTGCCTCCTTCCATCTGTGAGGAACAATAGCACGTTTGAAAGAAAGGTTATAAATATGGGAGAGGTTTACATATGTTAGGAGCAGAAAGTTTCAATAAAATCGGTGGCAAACCGTCACTTCCAGTAGCTTTATTGGTTTTCAACTTCTGTAGGAAATGAAAAACGTCACTGTGACGCTAAGCCGTATACATGATGACAGGCAAAACAAGCTTGAGTCAAGCGTGATACGTAACTGACGTATATTTAAAACTGAATGCACTCAAACAAACATATAATGTTCATAGATATATCACACGCGCCCCTTACAAAAGATCATGATTAATAAAGTTAGCATGTATTCTTACATATCAGTCATCTATGGTAATTTCGTAATCGTTTAGGTAAGCTGGGGGTCGTCGGTTGCGAACCGGTCTAACTGACCGTGCGAGATGAGTCGGGGCTGAATCAGACGCGACATCAACGATGTCTCTATCCCCGTTTTGCTCTGAATGTTCACTCGAAGGCACTGAGGTTAGTTCGTCGATAGGATTTTCGACACTTGGTATTGGTGAAATACGAGCAGTGGAAATTCGATCAACACTGCCATCCACGTCCACGCGAACGACGTGGGGGCTCACCTGCTCCACCACGACACCTGTCTTCCCAGGGGGCTGCAACTTCGTCGTAACCGGTGACTTGATGACCACTTCCGTTCCTTGAGGGAATGACCGATCGTTGGTAAAACGGTAATCGTTCGCGCGCCTCCTTCTTTTTACAATATTGTGCGCTGCAGTTGAGGAATCTGAGTGTATGTCGATGAAGCGATCACTTAGAGGAGGAAGGGAAAGGTCCTTCACTCGAAAAGACAAGAAAAGTTCAGACGGCGTATAACCGGTCGTCGAATGTTTTTCGTTTCTGTACGCAAGAAGTGCAGTGGGCAGAACACAAGTCCACTTGTTCGGGGGCAAGTCACGTTCACACAAAAGGGACTTTATCTTCCGTTGAATTGTTCCATTAAACCTCTCGCACAATCCGTTCGATGAAGGGCGATAAGCTGTGGTTGAAAGCTTCTTGATCTGGAAATTCTGAAGATATTTCCAGAAGTGTCTGCTCTGAAATTGTGTACCCCTGTCGGTAAGAAGAGAGTCGGGGAATCCATAGCGGGCAAAAAGGTCCCTAAACTTAGCTACAAGGGTTTCTGTTGACATATCTTTCACTGGATACACTTCAGGGAATCTTGAAAATGCGTCGATAATAACAAGCATGTACTTAAATCCTTCGTCTGAGGGTAGAGGGCCTATATAGTCCGCTGCTAGCATTTGCATGGGGGCATCTAGTAGATATGGCTTTAGGTGGGCGCTGACAAAGCGGGGTTTTGTCAAGGAACATATTCTGCAATTTCCTATAAAGGTTGTGACATCTGTCTTCATCTTAGGCCAAAAGTACGAATCTGTCAATTTAGAGAGCATTGGCTCGATTCCTTGATGTCCATAGTGAGCAGAAGTGAGTATCTTACAACGGAGATGAGACGGTATGAATAGTCTTCTACCAAAAGAAAGAATTCCTTCATCATTAATGGTAAACTTCTTTCGCACTGACCAGAGTGAATCACTGACATTAAGTGGTTTGCGACTATACATTTTTTGAATAGCTGAGATCAACTCACACGATTCAATATCAGACAACTGACTCTTACTTATTTCTCCACTCGTCAGTCTAATTTCTATATCATCGTCGACTTCGGCTATAGAGTTGATACGAGAAAGAGTGTCGGCCACCACATTATCTTCTCCAGGAATATACTGTACGTCAAATGTAAAATCGGAAACACTTATCCTCCATCTGTGTACTTTTGCAGATACAGCATTAGTCTCAAATAGGTATTTGAGAGGTTTATGATCACTAAGCACTGTGAATTGGCGGGCAAGAAGAAATGTTCTCAGCTTCTGAATCGACCAGATTATCGCATATGCCTCTTTATCAAGTGTGCTCCAACGTCGCTGAGTGTCATCCAATTTTTTGCTGATAAAGCAAAGCGGTTGTCTCTTAGAGTTCATGAGACAGCCGGCAACATGGCCATCAGAAGCATCGGTATGTAAATAGAGTTTCTCATCCGGCAATGGCAAATCAAGTATGCATTTAGATAACTCGTCTTTAACTCGATTGAACGATTCTAATGCAGATTTAGTCCACATAAATTTCTCGGCTTTCACAAGATCATAAAGCTCGCTAGTCAGAGCGGAATAGTTATGAACGTAGTTCCTGAAAAAGTTTCCCATTCCCAAGAATCGCTGTAGCTGTTTAATAGTCGATGGTGTTGGGAAATTAGTTACAGCTTCGGTGCGCTCCGGGTCAGGTCTTATCTTCCCATCATGGATGTGGAATCCAAGAAAGGACACTGAATCCTTGTAAAATGCACATTTTTTCCGGTTTAGAGTTAAATTGAACTCGCGAATTCTTTCAAAGACTTCCTGCAGAACCTTGTCATGTTGTTCTATATCTGGAGCGTGGATAAGCACATCATCGAGGTAGACACAAATGCCATTAATTCCCTTAAAAACATGGCTCATTACGCGGTTACATAAACTCACTGCATTTTTTAAACCGAAAGGACAACGGTTGAACTCGTACAACTCTCCGAACGCATAAAAAGCTGTATATTCTTGGTCATGTTTAGCAAGGGGAAGCTGGTAGTAAAATTGAGAAAAATCAAGTGTCGAGAAAATTTTGCTACCTCCGATTCGTTGGATCAACTCTTCAACATTAGATGTGGGGAAAGCATCTAGCTTTGTCTGGCTATTAACAGGACGGTAATCGATTGCGAGACGGTGCCCTCCAGACCGCTTAGAAACAACAACAGGCATATGACGCCATGATGACCTAGACCTGTGAATGATTCCCTCGGAGAGAAGATATTCAATCTGTTCCTTACATACAGCTTCGTCAAGTGGGGAAAATCTCCTTATTTTTGATTGAAAAGGCTTGCTATCTTCCTGAAGATTGATGATAGGGGGGATTTCACCATTATATGAGGCTTCCTTCAAAGGTTTATCGAAAACGTCCTTATATTCTTGCATCAAGTTAGGTACTGAGCTGATTGCCAATACTAAGTCAAGATCTGGACCGGTCTCGTTCAACTTCAAATTGCGAAAGTTATTCAAAACATTCATACCAAGAAGACAATCAGCCGACTCTGGTACCCAATCTGCCACGTAAAGATAAGTTTCAATTGTGATACCACCAACAGAAAGTGGACCTTGTATTGCATGCCGGTAAGTCTCTAGCTTTCCATTACCCATAGTTGCTGAGTGGTTGACAGGTACCATTCCCGGACTCAAACCTAACCTGTTAATAAATTTGCGGGAAACTAAACTAATTGTCGCACCACCATCAACCAGTCCGACTAAATGACTGTCATAAAAAGAGCACTCGACTCTGCGAATTTTTCCTTCTCTATCAACTGAGGTATTCTCACGACTCAAATTCGTAACAGAAAATATTGAACTGACGGATTTGGGGTTACAACTGCGTTGCCTGTGGTCATCCTCACTGTCCGAAGACCTAGATCTGTACTGTTTCCGACGTAACAAAAAACAATTTTTCTTGATGTGTCCAACTTTTTTACAATAATTGCAAACAGGTATGCCGTTGTTTGAAAAGGAAAAATGAACTTCACGGTCATGTTGAACTGACGGAGAACGAGAGATCCGAGCTTTGGAACGAGGCGGTCGAGGACTAGTAGTCAAAGAGAGAACTTCCGTGGACTTTGTCACACCTGCTGTTCTTATTTGTTCAGCCTTTATGTTACCGCTTTCATGTGCAACGGCCAACTGAATAGCCTTATCTAGTGTCAGTTTGTTTTCTGACAACAGTCTAGTCCTTAACTGATCAGACGTCAATCCAAGGATCAACTGATCTCTAATATTCTGATTGTATATGCTATCTGTTTTCGCATCGTCAAACTCACATAATCTGCCTTGTCTATGCAAATCATTAACAAAAGACATAACGTTGTCATCTTGGACCATCTTACGAAACTGATATCTCTCATAGGTCAGATTCTTTTTTGGAATAAAATGTGATTTCAAAGCATCTCGTAAGTTTTCATATGGATCTTTAGAAACATCGTAAGACAAGCCAGAAATGATTTTCAATGCATCCCCGCCGATGCAGTTCAAAAGAAGAGCGTGTTTCTGTGGTGAGTCTAAAGTCGTACCTATCTGAACGACTGTCAAATAATTTTCAAAAGTCAGCAGCCACTCTTCGAAATCTTTGGGATTGCCTGTTATGTTCAGGTCTCTTGGGGGTTTACCTATGAACGATGCCATTAAGACTTCTGGATCAATAACAATTATAATTCATGAGCAAATAAATCAAAAATCCTGATCGCAACGCCAAATGTGACGCTAAGCCGTATACATGATGACAGGCAAAACAAGCTTGAGTCAAGCGTGATACGTAACTGACGTATATTTAAAACTGAATGCACTCAAACAAACATATAATGTTCATAGATATATCACAGTCACTTTCGTTGCAAATGTCAATGTTTGAGGGAAAAGTTTGAACAGGATCACAGATGCTGCTATTCGCGCTCACAGGCAAGAAAAATTCATTGAAGTGCTTGTTGATCTCTTCAGCTGCCTCAGATTCACTAGAAAACAATGCAGTTATTCTGCTGGTGGTATTCATGTCATGTTTACCACGGATAGACCACAATAGACCAGACACCTTTGCAGGAGCGACGCAGTTTGTTACACCACAATAATTTTGCCTTGTATATCTCAGCCTTAACTTTCTTTTTGTAATGGTTGTACAATGAAAAATCTTTGTGTCTGAAAGCTTGCCAGCGTTTGTTTATGAGATCAAGAACAATCGGTGTGATCCAAGGTTTGGTCGTAGGAGTAATTTTTGCATACGAAACGGGTATTACGGACATTGCTTGACAAAAAAGATCGTAAAAAACTGATGTACATTCGTTCACATTAGAAGACGAGTAAACACTTAACCAGTCAATTTCAGATGATCTTGTACAAAAGGCATCAATATGAGATTTGCGTGAATCATAAACCTTTAAATATGATGTACTTACAACGTTGATATCTGTCTTGGATACTAAAACGATCTCATGAGAAAAAATAGCGGTACCCAAAGGTGGAGCAATATCTACTGTTAAAGTGTCAGCACAATTATTTTCACAGAAAACTTTGTCTAGAGTAGCATTTAAGAACGTAGGAACATTAACAATGTTGGTCAAATCAAAATTTTTCGTCAAAAAAGAGAGATCATAACGGTTTAAGTCACCACAGATGAAAAGTTTTGCTTCAGGACTTGTTCTAATCACAAAATCTAACATATCAATAGTGAATTTACATATGTTGCGAAAAGTAGCAACGGTCAGACCTGGTGGAATGTACATACATAAGAGGGATGCGATATCTGGATCATGAAATCGTACAAGGTTGTATTCAAAACCTGAAGGTTTTACAATGTGGAGAGGAGGAGTGATAGAGTACGGATGCTTGTGAATGGAGGCATAACGGTGCCTCCTCCGCGGCGATATTCTGAAGGGTCGTCTTGACGATCGTTCCTGAATGATAAATAGCCATCAATTTGGGTAGCACTGTCATCAATGTCAGGTGTGAGCCATGATTCGGTAACACATGCAAAGCTAGGTTTCGTCGCGGAAACTAAAGCTCGAAATTCGTCCATCTTGTAAAGAATGGATTAAGCATTACATAATAATAGCCAATAGTTCTGCTAAGCCACACCGTTTTGTGAAAGTTGTGATACAAACTTGTAAGAAATAACCTGAGAACAAAAAGAACCAGTAAGCAAATATTCAGATACGTACTTAATCGAATTACGATAAAAAGTGAACAAAAACTTTACGAAGTCAGAGACTTTTACAACCGAGTTGCTCCCACGATTAGCATGCAGTTGTCAAAATAACTGCTTAGAGATATCTATAGAGTCTATCACGTCATCGTTCAAGTATAACTTATGTTTTATGTACAAATACTCATTAGCTTTCAACGTTGGACGCATTGTTTTTATTTTATTGCGAAGTCGCATTTCTTCCTTTCGCATTAAGAACGAAGAATCACGATTGACAAAAATTTTCCCGAAATAAAGCTGAGTTGCCTCACTCTCCCGCAATTTCTTATGTTTGAATAAGAAGCGATTTCTTGTTGATCTTTCTGCAAAGCGAAACAGAAGTGGTCTACTTTTATCGGACTTTTTAATGCCGAGACGAGAAACCGATTCGACGTTAACAGCATCATGATCATCTACATTTTCGTCAAGTAAAGAAGATAAATGTTTAATTTTGTCAGCATCGCTGACAAGCACAGAACTCTGAAATGATAAAACACCTTCTGGTACACCATGTACAACAATGTTGTTTGCTCTTTTATCGGATTCAATTTTCTCAATATAAAGTTGCTGATTCACAATAACGCGTTTCATACTATCTATCTCATTGTCAATTTGTACTTGATTCGCACAGACGGACTGTAAAGTGCTTTCAATATGTTCGAACTTTTGTAGCACATTAGTCAGCTTGGCTGTTAATCTTTCTTCAACTTGGAAGATCAATTCCTTGATGTCATCATATTGAAGAGAACCCGATCGACTGCGCGTATTCATCACAATCAAGATTATGTAATAGTCACGTGAGAAAAAATCAATAATTGATAATACTCCGCACAGGGGAGGTGTTTGGAAATTCGATGTCCGTGACAGAAATCAGCTGACAACCGACAAAGACCAGTTGTTACAATTCAATTCCAAACGAAAGTAAAAATGACGTATGAAAGATCGCTGATCCAATTATAGAACCAAGCGGACACTGGGTAAATCCAAGACTAGCCGGTAGCAGGAACAACTTGCACAAAGCGTGGAGCACAATTCACCAACAAATAACGTGGCAATTTCAGCAAAAACTCAGATTTTTACCAATTTTAGGTGCTATTCAAAAATGCTGACTAGAGAAATCAATAGAGGCATCGTACGATCCCGTAGGTACAAAAAATCCCAAAAATGACGCAATAAGCGCTAAATACAGAGAAAATTACGCGAACTCGAGACAATGAGCGAGAGCGTCGTATACACACGTGCAGTGACATTTATATGATTCACATATAATGACTACACATAATAATTTACATAATAATATGATTACATCATTCAATTACGTTCAGAACAGCATTGAAAAATATAGAAAAACAACCGAAACATTCTCAATAAATAACTGTTACAGGGGACTATCTAACAACAAACTTTGTCTTAGTTTAGATCAATGATTGTATGTGAAGTAAAATATATCAAATGTCATCACTTTTACGTACGTAGGAAGCACAGTCCGACCATTGCATACTAGAATAGAGAACACATCACACATAAAGATTCAGACATTTTCAAGCACTGGCAAACTTGTTCACCATCAGCACTTCTTCCTGTCATCATTAAAATTTTATTGGCATCAGCCATCAGACACTAACAGCATTGATTTACACTTCAGATTGAGCCACTTTAATCAAAAATTAAGGCCTCCATTGAACAACGAGGAAGAATTCAAAGTCATCAACATCCATATTTTTTTATTTCTATTCTATGTGTTCTAAATGTCCGTGAAAATTTCTGTATTTTGAATTGAATGTAACTTGCAGGATATCATCCTTTTTTAAGTCTTATCGGTGAAAATTTTTATACTAAAATACCATATCATCAGCAGCTTTGCCTGTCGGTAAATTTCCATCTTAGTAGAGAGCTTCAGAATAATGCTGCTTAATTAAAGAGAATATATTTGACATTAATTCTGTTTGAAAGACCTACAATCCATCGCTGTTGAAGAGCTGATGACCACTTCTTTGAGCGCGATTGATAACTCGAAGACTCGAGAATCAGAGATATCATCAATTCTTCAGGTCTCCGCCACCAAAATATCATAATCCTATTGAAAACATCAATGTTTATCATTAGGTTAATCACTTTTCTTGACTTATGCAATGGAAACTTTGAAGAATTTGAAATAAATATGTATACATACATATACATATATTCATTTATATAATAAAATTTCAGCTAGATCATTTATTGCTATTACTTAAAGATTCACGGATGACATGAATGCCACCGATCATCAGACAACAATATAGAAAAAGGAAGTCAATTTACAAAATCATGGTTTTACAAATTTCGAACTTTATCTATGATGCAAGAGTGGACAATAGAAATTTTCGTCGATGTCTGCATTTTGATATTATTTCAGTTTTCTTGTTTATCAGTGTTTCAGAATTGGCAGTGATGATATGATATTTTTCCGATAGACATAGACTGCAATATCGGCTTCCACATGAGTATGGGTTTGTTTGTTGGACTATGTTCCAATTGATATTATATGGGATATTTTTGTTTTTCAGTGACCATATGTACTGTGACAGCGAAGTTTCATTTTTATATCGCATGTTGTTGAATGACTTTTTGTGATTATTATATCGGCCTTTGAAGTCACCCTCACACATGCCGTAGTAGGTAATTTCTTTTGATTGGTGGGTTACTGCAGCTTTGTAGATGATACATTGTGCTAAACAATTGCCATCTAATAGGCATTCATTTTTGTTTCTGCAATTACAATTTGTTTCTTTGTTTGTAGCTTCCTCTGCTTTTGATGATTTTTAAATATCTTTGTGTTGTGACTTTTTATAATGTTTTTCATATTGTTAACACAGCTATAGCTCAATTTTATATTGTTTTTATTGAATAGACTGTGGTATTTGTGATGAGTGGGAAAATGCTTTTTGATCAATGACAAGAATTCCTATGTCAGTTCTCACATTTGCACTGAATGGAGGATCAGTGATATCAGGACCGTATGATATTTCTTTTCCGCCTTGATTTTGTTGTTGTAGTGGGATTGAATGTTAAATTTTTTAAAAATATTTATTGATATATTTATATTAAAAAGAAAAACACATTTTTGGATCAATGTATATGTGTTGAAAATTTAGAGGTATACGTAACTCTATCTCAGTTCCTCAACACAGTCATGATATCCTCTGGTAACTTCAATAACATGCAGAGGCCTACCATCTATGGACTGCTAAATATTTTCTACATCTATTCAATGAAAACAATGTTATACATAAAATATCAGGGACATCTATGATACAAGATAATAATCATAGATGTCCCTGAAAATATCAACAAAATTTAAATTTGCAATAGATTTGCATTGACTAAAATTTCTATGAAAGTATTGCAACATTATTTGAATATCATACACGTCATATTTTGTTGCAGCATTGGAAATGGATGAAGGTGGGGTCAGAAATACCTTCCCTCGAAAATTAAATTTTGACAGGTACAAGAAACAAGCGCCGCCTATCATTCCACATGTGTTTCGTTATTGCATGGATGAAATAGTTGATCGAACACAATGTGAATTAATTCGAGCCCATCCATCCGCTCTAAATTGTTTGATAGAAAGTGCTCAAAGTGCCGTCGAACGTGAAGCTGACATGGTTCTCGAACTGTTAAACTTTATTGTATCTACAAAGAAAGAAAAAGACAAAGATTTTGATAGAAGATTCGAAAATCTAGAAAAAGAAGATGAAATACATCGTATGCTACTCTTTCAGAAGTGTCACTCTCACATCGTTCTGGCTGCTGTCTTTGAATTCATAAAACGTATTGAAGGTGGCCTTGCAATCAACGTGGAATATCCGAAATATGGTTGGTTAATTGTCGGTCCTCCTGTTCTGGATCCACAATTTGATGTAAAGAAGTGTGACATTAGATTCAGTCAAGAAGTAGAAGATTTTGTTCTCAGTCTTACATCCTCAGGTAGAAAGTATTTCGTGCATGTTGTTCAACGAGATATGTTTATTTATGTCATGGCTTGTTTGACCAAAATAGTGTCATTGACTGCTGAGTGCTTCAGAACTAAACCTGTTGTATCAGCCATCACCAGAAGAACAGTTGCTAATACTTTCGCACCTCTTCTGATAAACGTGAAGTGTGAATGCGGAAAATTTGCCGAACAAAGACATTGCAAGAAATGCAAGCAGTTGTGTGATATGGTAATAAAGCCTCCCAACGTTGCCGTATTGGAGCACATGTTTACGCATATTCCCTTCCATTTTTGGCAAGATTACTTGGATAATCCACGTCCTAAAGCTCCACCACATGAGCACGGGCAAAGGAATTCTCTGCTCCAATACATCTCTCTTGTAAAATCTTATCCTGTCGCTGATGTTTCTATTTCTGAAGTAGATGTAAGCGTACCTACGCCAAGTAAAAAAAGCAAAAAGAAGTCAAAGGGAGATAAAAAGTAAAAAAAAACATTTTGGCAATAACTTTCAAGAATAAGTATAAAGGTCAATATGATGATGATGTTGATGTGATAAAAACAAAAAACATCGATGTGCAAAAAAACATTATGATGTAAAAAAATGGTATTCAGTGCGAACATCATCCTGTTTCGTTTTCTCTTTAAACTTTGATGACATCCCGTTGACATATACTATATTCCAAAAAATGAACTAGTAAATGAATATCCTCATATAATTGATTTCATTAAATCTGATTCATGAGCTAGAAATCATTGCTGTGAACTTGAGATTGCCATTCATTTTTGTACGAACTGCGTTGAATTGTGATAGCGTTGCATAATTTATCGATAGTTGCGTGTAGCTACATATATTTCATATAAGATAGGAGATGCCTGTTGATTAATAAGATAATTTGGAAGGGATGCAGGCTACCTATTTTTCAAACTGACAGTCAAAACCGATGGAGGGAAGCTTTATATCCGTCCAGTGCCTAACTGTAAAGCGCCCCCCCCGAAACGATAAGCGGTTTCCCCAGAGTTTCAATGACCCTGCAAGGTGAAGAAAATTTACTGGAACATCAATGAGAATCTCATTGGTTAATAAGAAAATATTTCTTCATAAAAACGTTCATTTTCAAAAATTTGATTCTATTTGCGTAATTCATATTCGAATTAAGAAATTCTGTAGGAATTTTAAGATATATACCTATGAAAACATCTCATTGGAAGTAGGCCTATTGACTTATCTATCTAAAAATAGACGATATCAGTCTTCCATAATTCTGTTAATTCGATTATCGAATATTATTCCTTGAACTCAGTACTTTATATTTTCATTATATCTTGATGGTTGCATACTTTCAAATGGTGTCTCGGTATCCATAGTGATTCTTTTTGCCTTGTGCAATAGAAATTATGAATTGTGATTGGACAAATTTTGAATTATTAGCACAGAATATCCTATTAGATGCAAGCTTCGAGCATATTGTGTGAATATAATTTAAAAAATGAATTAGGCATATGCAACTTGTTAGTTAACACTTTTTATGTCTTAAGCAATCGGAAATCCAGGATGATGTTTCAACCATGCAAATATAGTGCGTTTTCAAGACATATTCACCTAAGCATTGAAATTTCATAGGAGGAGTACTGGTGATAAGTAGACACCGACATCTTAGGTGAATATTTTTACAAATTTAGGTTGTTTATTTAGGTGAATCAAAAATCCATTAAAATATTTAGCTAGATTCATTGAGAGCAATGGTATTTTTGCTTATTTTCATGAATTGTGCTTTTTTCGGTAACTAATTTGTAGACAAATACCGCGACAATAATCTACCTACAAGTTTAAAAAAAGAATTAGAGAAAAGAAAGTGACAAGTAAATCCTAGATTTAATCGTGATTCGGAACGATTTCATTTCAAGCTATAACAACTGCATAGATCGAACATTGACAACTAAGTGTATATGTTTCAAAATGTTCAACTCTACAATTATGTATGTGTCAAACAGATCAAAATTAATCGTATTTCAAATGCAATAAAAAAACTCTATAAAAACTCTATAAATGTACATAAAAGAATTAGAAACTATGACTAGAAACATGTGGCACTGCCCAGAATCACTCATCAATGTCTTCATTATTCCGATGATAAAAGTAATTCGTTACCACGATTTTCTCAATGTCTTCCAATGTGAGCACATGTAGTTATTCAAATAGCAAGTTTTTGTCATAATGTCAATATTTAGGTGATTTATATGTTTTTGCAAAATAGCCAGAATTTAGGTAAAAAATCATTTTAGGTGATTCACCTTAATTGTCGCTGTCTAGTGATAAGCATATACCTGAGGATGACTCTTAGAAAAATCAAAGTAATTTCTTTTATATTATTATAAAATCGTAAATTATTGCGCTATTATTACATACGACAAAATGTCATTTTGTAAAAATGTATTGAATCAAAAATTCTTGTATTTCTAGGTTATTGTTGTAATTTGCTTTTGATATGTAAATACAGTGCAACACTATTTGACAGAATCTCTTCCTCCCACGAAAACATTCAATTAGCTAAGTGTACATGTACTTCACATCGCATTGCCCATTGCATGCATTGTCTTTTCGTCCCTGGCATGAACTGTGGTAGCGGAGTTTCATCGGCCGTAATAAATCTCATCCAGAATTCTTCGTCATGGTCTTCCAAGAGACCAAGACAAACAGAGGAGTTGGTTTCCCCAACGTCTTTCTGTTCTGCATCGCAGTCAGCAGCCTTGGCACCCAACGAGCTGAAACCTTGGACAACTCAAGGTGGTCATGGAAAATACTCTCAAGAGTCGCATGCGACAGACCAGACTTTTTCCTCCATCTCATGAAATGTTGGGTGTCTGTCAGACTGGATCAGCTGCCAAACCAAATCTTCATTTTCTTTGTTGACTTGAATGGATGGATGACCACAGCAATTACCGTCTTCCAATGACTTCCGTCCGGCAACCGGCTGAACCACTTGCTTGATAGTAACTTGCGAGAGCAGGTGTCCGAAGGCTGTTTTTAGTCGTTCAGCCGATCGGGTTGGTGTTTATCAACTTCCTTGAGCAGAAAGAACAGAAAAGATCTCCACTTACTATTTGTGAAGTAAATTGCTTCAGTTAACGGCTACAGCAATCAGCATAGAGTAGGCTTACTCTATGGGCTACAGTTCGTGTCTTAATAGGCTACCGATCAACTGACAATGGCTCACAGCACACAGGCAATTCAAATGATTGACACAACATGACAACGATCAATGGTCAAGAAAAAAGTCGAATGAAAGCCACAGCAATCACGCGTCACTAACTTTGTGCTACAAAATCTGCATGTATACGCCTGCACTCAACTCCCAAACAGATATTCTGGCTAGGCCTCTGCACAAGTGCTTGTATGAGCGAGATTGGACGCACTTGTATTTTTATAATTCTTTCGCAATTGCTGTATTAAAGCTACTTGTCCGCTATGTTCTACTTCCATTTGTCAGGCTGTAAATTGTTACAGATCTGCGTCTAGATGTACATGTGTGCTCTACATTCCACTTTACTTTGATGCACTTCCTTCAGCTCTTAGCTTTTAAATGCTGATACCATGTTTTGAATACGCTTTGCACGTCTCTACTACTCCTTGCTCTTCACCATGCCGTTGTGAGTTCTGTAGATGTCTCCAAAAAAAATTGTTCAGCCGATCTCTGGTCTTATCAATTCTTGCAACTCCTCAGTTTGATAGCTTTGCAATAGCTTTGCTGCTTTATCATTTTTTCACTTTCAAAGTTCTTTGGCATCCTTCAGTGCTTACCAAATTTCTCTTCTACCATTAATTGATGTTCTGTCTGATGTGATTAACCCCTCTGTACATCTATTACAGATGCAGCTTTGAAGTTCTCGATTATCTTTCTGCAGCTCCATCTGTCATTCACATGCATTCCTGCAACTCTTGCTCGAATACAGTCCTTTCGAGCTTTGGTTCACAACAGTTACTTTTTGCTGTATACTGTTGTTGCCTGTCGTTCTTTTGTTTTCTGAAGTTCTTTTCATATTATGCCATTCCATACAATTCTGTATTAATAGCTCTTTGGTCTTCTGAATAAAATTCCCGTTCTACTTCTGCAATTCTATAATATTTTCTAATCCGCAGATATTAGCTCCTATCAGTTCTTTGTTTTTCTATGTATTCGTTCGTCAGGTCTCTGCAGGTTTTTGTCTTTCTGTTGTTCTTCTGAGTGCAGCGACCACCGACCGCTAGAAGGTGTAGGACGTCGATCGAAGAGCCAATATCAGTAATTTATTCTGTGACGACCAGATTTAACCACTGTCACATCATGGATCTGATTGCTAATGCATGATCACTTGTAATCCAACATTCTAATATTGAAGGATGGGCATGAACATTGAAATAGTATGCCTACGTTTTAGACATGTGTTGCATTGCCTATGAGGCGCGGCTATACTGATGGCTAGTGATGCAAGTGGAAAATTTTCCAATTTTTCAAAATTTTCTGGAAAATTTTCCATTGGAAAATTTTGAAATTTATTTTTCGGTGATTGACGTTTTTTCCTTTGTTTTGGAGACTTATTATAGTCGTTTGAAAGGACTATTCAATATTCAAAGTCCGAAAACTTCTCTATCATCCCTGTATGTTAACTTTTGGTACCAACTGCATCTTTTCCATGTCTATGTCAGATATTTCCAAATGAATTTCAGACATTAGATGGATTTCAGATTTCTCTAGCTGAATTTCAGATATCTGTCACAAGCTCAACTTGGAAAAGATCTTTAATTCAACTGGAGATCTCCAACTCATCTAGATCATATCTGAAATTCATTTGGGCAGATCTGAAATCGATTTGGAACTATCTGAACTATCTGAACTAGAAATGGAGGATGTGTATCCTCAACGAAGATATCGAACAATGCGCCAGAAGTTTGAAACTGTTCATAGATATTCTTTTACTCATCACAGATATCTTTAGTTTCCAAATATCTCACGAGTCTACAGTCTTTATATATCTTCCACTATGGTCGCTCACGAATGGTGCGTGGACTGTGTGCTTATACTTCACATGTTCATCAACACATGGAGAATTTGCATCAACGCTTCATAATAAAGCTTAACTTTCAAGCTAACAATTAGCAAACTCCAAAATGAAGTACATTATTTTTGTTCCAGATCTTTCACATTGCATGAAATTATACCCCTATTGTAAAGCAAGTCACGTTATCCCAAACGGTGTCTGTGTGATAATTAAAAATGCTAGCTATAAATGTACAAAATGTACAAGCCACTGGTGGCAAAGGTCGAATGTTCAAAAATCCGCGGACGGAAATCGTATTGCTACGATCGCTTTAATCGAAACAATGATGAAATCATTAGACCCAATTTATTGGTACGCAGCTGCCTCGGCAGCGGAAGCGCTCAAATTATAGGGCCTATCAAAACAATCAAAACTTCCAAAATTTTCCATTATTTTCCAGACTTGACTCGTGAGATATTTGGAAACCAAAGATATCTGTGATGAGTAAAAGAATATCTATGATCAGTTTCAAAATTCTGGCGCATTGTTCGATATCTTCGTTGAGGATACACATCCTCCATTTCTAGTTCAGATGGTTCAGATAGTTCCAAATCGATTTCAGATCTGCCCAAATGAATTTCAGATATGATCTAGATGAGTTGGAGATCTCCAGTTGAATTAAAGATCTTTTCCAAGTTGAGCTTGTGACAGATATCTGAAATTCAGCTAGAGAAATCTGAAATCCATCTAATGTCTGAAATTCATTTGGAAATATCTGACATAGACATGGAAAAGATGCAGTTGGTACCAAAAGTTAACATACAGGGATGATAGAGAAGTTTTCGGACTTTGAATATTGAATAGTCCTTTCAAACGACTATAATAAGTCTCCAAAACAAAGGAAAAAACGTCAATCTCGAAGAAAATTTTGAAGAAATTGGAAAATTTTCCATTTGCATCACTACTTGCAGCCCGATCAAAATATCAGTAGGCCCTACGCCCTCTCCTATCATAACGGCAGCAAAGGTTAAAACCAAAATTAGTTGTTTGCATGTCCTAAAAATGAATTTGAATAACAAGTCAGCTTGATGTGGATCTAGATAGACGAAATGACTTGCTACGTCTTATTAAGTCTGATCAGATTCTTGCAAAGTCTGATCAGAACTTGTTTTATTTAAGATCTTACATTTCCTGACCAGAAAGTATCAGACTTACTAAGTCTTATCTTTTGTAAAATAAGATCTTTTCAGATCTTACCAGTTGATAATTGAAATTAAAAGAAGTCAATTAAAATTTAAAACTTGAAGTCCGAATAAAGTGCGAAGATCAGACGACATGAATGCTTTTGGTTGTTAAATGACCTTGATGGAACATCAGTGCACTGGATACATGTAGACAAGCGCAAAATATAAGACTTTTTCAACTTAAAAGATTTCTAGGAAATCACAAATAAGATCTTATAAGATCTGATGAGATTTCCTAATAAGACTTACCACGACTGATACTTTCTGGTCAGAACTTGTAAGATTTCCTTAGTAAGATTAGGTAAGTCGTTTCGTCTAGTGAATTGCATTTCACATATTTTAATTAAAAAAATTTCTTCATGATCCTCGGTCTTGTCCATCCGCTGTTTTAAGAAATTTTGCTAGAAAACTTGTTTAGCATTTCAATGACAAAAAGCAACCAATATATAGGCCAAAGACGTAGGATAATCTATTCCGATGTCTATGCAATCGGCAATCCTAACTATGTAACTCGACTATAGCTCCTTCACGTCGGCAGGGTTTCTGGGAAATTGCGAGGTGTCTACACGTCCAAGACTTCAAGCGTCAACTGCCGGCTTCTATACGATGATGTATTTGCCCAATATGACAGGAACCTGTAACACACGTCTACATCATTCATTATTGTATCTGCCGAGGACTTCTTTTGTCATTGGCATATTTACACCCATTCCGCTGTGTCATTCCGTCTTGAACCACTTATTCAAATCACGTAATTGACTTAGCCGCCAGTCAATTATTTTTATGATTGAGGCCATAGAGTAAATATGTTAGGTAAAGTGGTAACTCCTCATTGATCAAATCCCCAATGTGTATACACTTTCGATTTTATTAAATGAACTCAAGGGAGACACAGTCGGACGCAGTCGGAGTTGTTTCAAAATGTGAGATATACACATTTATGCAGTTTTGAAGAAATTACAACGGAATTGACTGATTATGATAGCAAAACAGAAGGAAATGATATAATTTACAGATTGTCCGTGTCATGACAACCTTGGAGAGGTAATATTTGTTAAATTGCAACTCGATGACTTAATTGCTATTGCTTTCTTGAATTTGAAACATGAAATTTCAGTCAACAAAGTACGAATAATATCGCGATTTTTTCATAAGACTTCCATTATTATACGGACCATGAACTTGCCTTGATAATCAGCTTGATTTCCGCTTAGTTGGGATGCTTATTAGCAAATATTCCTTCCTTTTGATTATCCAACTTGTTGCATACTACTTACATAGAGGAGTCATCTCGGTAGTATATAAATTGTCAAAATTTTGACTTTTTTTAGAAGTGCTCAAATAATTTTTTGGAGCACGGGAACGTAATCTCCGAAAGAAACTGAATCTTTTGATATAAAAATTTTTACTGTATGCAGATACTTTTTGAGTCGCCACTCTACCTATATATCCCTACTCAATGATTGAGACACAACAAGGTAATGAAAGTATTTTCGATCAATGCCGAAAGATTCTGCATGAATAATTTATTATGGCCTTCAGATCTAGTAACTTCTGAAAAATTGACGAATATCTGTCGTTAAAAGTGTAGCTGATGTGACAGGAAACAGTTTTTTGAAATTGTTTTTCTAGAAAACAAAATTAAAGCAATAGCTCTTTATCGATATTTAATTTAGCTTTCGTTGTCTGATCGCGTTGACGTCAGCGAATTGCTTTTGTAATTTACTGGATTTTCATCTAATTAAAGAGGCTGCTCTACATGACAGCACAGGAGGAGTCAGAAAAGGCGGCTCTTTATGGAGAGTTAAAGAAGCAATGCAACCGCCAAGATTACACTCGGAGTCACGAAGTTTCTAATGAAAGTCAGTCGAATCTTAAATGCCTAGATTGTCTGTGTTTGCGCTTGTAAATTTTGTTAATGCTGACATTTTCCTTCAAACTTGTTGCGTTTTAGCAGAAATTGACGTTCGCTAAAGAGAAGTGTTCTGTTAAAGATCTGCTCCATATAGTAACACGTTAAGATGAACTATGTGAAAGTGAACTTATTCAAGTCGGCATCTACTTCACTTAAATAAAATTATGCCTTGGTGAAGATGCCACTTTGTGTCCAAGGAGCTTTCCTACGTATACTTCCTGTGAAATACATGTTGAATTTCTTGATTATAACGCTTGTGGGAGACCTTCATTTTTTATTAAATGTTTCGCTATGTTCCACTTAAATCCACTGAATTTCCCTAGTAATGAAGAGAATACTGGTACTAGTGCGTCTCGATGTGCATTTAGTTTGATTATATGAATGGTTGTTCAAGGATTGTTTGTTATTTTTCAACTAATGGCTCACTACCCCTACAACGGAAAAGCTAGCTATCAAAATTGGAGATCACTGTTTCTGTCACAGTTGTCTTGACTGATTAATTACAATCACCTTCCCTTAAAAGATGAGGAGTAAGAATTTTTTATTTCAGTTCACTTCACCCCAGTTTACTCTACTTCTTTGTCAACATGATTGAAGGAATATTGTTTTCTCTTAACCCATAAACACGTGTCAATATGCACCCTCTTTCCCTCCCCCCCAAGCTGTACAAGTATATATTTCCGCGGAAGTGGCCATTGTTCCCGTATTAGGGCCTACTATCAATCTTCAGGCTTACTGTCTTGAAAATATTTCCAAATATGATCCGCCATACTTGAAGTTACAGGCCGTTTCATAAATTATATCACCAAAAATCAACGCATTGAAGTGTCATACGAAGCCTTGTGTGCCACAGATTGCTTTGGCATGTTTTGCTTTCTTAAGCGGTAGTTGTTGTCAGTGGTCCTTACGTAGTAAATTTAAACTTTTGCTTTGATGCAGGATTTCAACATCCACAGAATTTTTAATGAGATTTTCGGTGTCGGATAGCATGACTTAACTATCAGCTTTTCCATGATGTATGGATTTTAAAATTCGTTGAATGTACTAAAAAGATACAATAGTAATTAATTCTACCAAAACATCGTAGGTGAAAACAATCTATTGACTAACAATGACATTTTCTACACCCGTAATTTATGCTTGCTTCCGATAAGCGGATCGACAAGAGTTTTGACAACTCACTCATTCAATGATGACAGGACAGATGAGGGCAGTTAATCACATTTAATGATCAACTGTGAAGTGACTAGCAACTTTAGTCAGAGTTTCTTAAACCAAGTGTCCAATTTTCCTAGAACTAAAGATTCCTGTACCAAGTGAATGAATTAAATAATCAAATAATTATGAGCCTTCTATTAAATTTTATGAATTTAAGTGAAAGAACTTTCCGGGTTGTGCAACAATTTAGGAAACGAACTGTACATTATCAGTCAGGCAAATGGCCCACCTGCAAATCTATTGATAGAGATACTTTGAAAATCTAGAATTTCGTTGATTGATGACAGTAGCGACCAAATTTCGTAAGCTAAACTTCCTAATATTTTTGTGGTGGAAAAATCTGCTCGATTTTCGGTTGCTAATTCACGAAAAATTGAGTACACACCAGATCCCGATAAAATAATTCAGACAACCAAGAGGATTGCATGGATAGGTGAATTAATAAAAAGTTGATTATTGATTCTTCGTTGGTGATGGGCTGCTAGCATTCATGGTGCTAAATCCGCAGTAAAGACGGAATCAGGAATGGCAAGGCAGTAGAATGTTTCATGAATTGCTGTGATTTTTCATGGACACATTGTGCATGCATATAAACATTCGCAACTTTTATAGATATTCAAAGCGATTGCGTGCATCTGAGTAATAATGCAAATTAATCCTAAAGATACCCGAACTGCAAAGTGCAAAGCCACTTCAAATTTGAATCGACTATTACTTTCTTACAGAATCCTAGAGAAGATTTTTAGAAATCTTAGAACCTATCCTTTTTTCACCTATCTCAGCTTGATCACTCCCATAAGTGAAAGGTAGGTTCCAATGATAATAGATCAATGCTTTAAGGTCAATGAATCTCAGTCAAATTATAACAATTTAATGGTTTATTACGTTTGAGTTGCAACCAAACGAGATACACGGCGCGTCGTCCAGGTGTTACAGTTAGCGCATCGGAAGACATTTGATTTTATAGTTCACAGCGATTTGGATGCGTTAAGAAATAGTGCCTATACATTATATCTGCCTTGATAAGCATGATGTAAAAGTATAAATGAACATCAAATTGTAAAGGTGTGAATTAGACTTATGTTTCATTATTTATCTCTAATATACTCAATGGGTTTAGAGTACTTCATTTTTATCATTCTTCGTCTTCTATTCTTGGTACTGAAAATCGTACTGATTTAAATATCATTCTTACGATTCACATGAAGCATGACAGCCTGGACATAGGCACATGCGCCCGCATTGATTATGCTTTTGTAGTGTAATGCGACAATTTGTGTTTTTTGTGCCGATATATGATCTGATCATAAGTGCAACTCATCATTGTCTTACTATCTGTGTTACTGCTTTTAGTTCTTCGCCGATTTCCAAACGAGACAAGAGCGTTTCACTGCAAAATTGTAAGTTTGGTTCATCTTGAAAAGTACGAAGAATGTCTAAGACAGCTAAAAGTCAACAAGGCAGACAAGTATGTATTTAACCACTTTATGTAGTTTGAATATAATTTTCCAATATATTATTGCGTATTTTAGGAATTATCTTCTGATCAAGGCGTACTGTGAGTATCGACTCAACCGTATTCCTGAGGCTCGGCAAACTCTTCAAGGTGCTGATCCGAATGATGTTGGTGTTAAAGAGCTTATGGGCCAAGTTGTAAGATCTTGTGAACATAAAAAAGAGCTATGTGAAATATATCATCGACATGACTTCCCTTGATTTACAGCTATATAGGATGGAAAGTTACGAAGAATCATACAACTGGTATCGCGACCTTCTGAAGGGAGTTGATGATGATTATGGGCTTGAACGTCAGGCAAATATGGCAGCTGTCGTTGCCATGTTGCAAGTTACTGGCTCTTCCAAAGCTGTGAGTCTTGACAGAATGCATATTACCTTGGTTTTCATGATGCGTAATTTATGTGCTTGTAGAATACTCACTAATTTTAGAAAACACGAACTCATCGTTGAAACGATTAATACTAAGAGCGGATACTATTTCTGTGTAGAGTGCCGATGGTCGACAGTAAATAGTTGAGCTAGTGTCCCCTTCATGAGCAATATTAATGTTTCTGTTCTATCTACATCGCACAGCGTAATTTAGATAGTTACGTTGATTTTCTGATTTTCAACGTTGATTACGTTGATGATAGTTGATTTTCTCTATCATCACTGGACTTCGCGCAATTACTTTATCTATAAAACTCACTTGGTGAAAATGTTTTTTTGTCTCTTTATACATTGTTCAGAAAGAGTTTCATCCAATAGAGAATTATGCGCTTTGTAAGCATCTTTTGTTTAATCAGAGAATCATACCACTTTTTACATAGTCTACTCCCTTATACTCGTATACTTGAAAAAATATGTTTTGAAGATTTTCTTCTCTGTGAAGAATGTTTTCGGTTAATTTAATTACCAAGAGCTCAGAATAATTGTTTGAAGTACTTATAGAAGATCTTGACCTGAAATTACAAATCTAGGCTTACTTTTTTTCGTAAACTTCTTAGCTAGCTGATTAAATTTTAGTGTTATTATTTTTACACATGTAATATTTTGATTAACTCTGTTTCTTCTATTATTAGTTTTAATTTTTTTATTGCACTGCTGATTAATTATTATCAAATAGAAACGGAATTATCTGATGAGGTTTGTTTGATAGTTACGTCAATCATATGTTTGCCTATCAACATTTTTCAAATTATTTGCAGCTACGTTATCCAAATAATTTTGGACTGTCACCGGTAATTAGTAAAGACTATTCTCATGAATTCATCCACAAATACTAAATTCACTCGTATATAACTGAATTAAGAGATAATCAATTGAAAAACAATCAAGTCTCCTCGTACAAGCATCAAAGTTTACTTCTGATCGATTGATGAGATATAAAATACTTTTATATCGAGCTGTATTCAATTTTAGGGAAAGCAAAAGTTCTCAGAAGAAACGCATGAATTAAAATACAATGTCACTTGTGGACTTGTTGCTCAAAACAGATTCAATGAATCTTTGAAAAAGCTGAAAGAGGCAGAGGGTAAGAATTTTCGGATTATGAATTTGATAAGAATTACATGGATCATTTCCAAAACAAATCATTTCAGAATTATGTCGTGAAACTCTTGGAGAAGACGCTGATGTCAGTGAAGAGGAATTGAATTCAGAGCTAGCGCCTATTCTGTAAGTTCTGTAACAGAAGTATACGCAAAATGCAGCTGGGGAAGTATAAATGCATTTTGCAAATCATGCTGTTAAAGTGGTTGTTTTGTGGGCAGTGCATTTCATTTTTGAAACACCGCAACACGGCTGCCATGGTTCAGTAGTCCACATTACTTATCAATAAATGATCATCCACTCACTACGGAATATGATCTTCGGTTGACTGTGAACTTCGCTCACGGAGATAAATTGTCCAAATAGACACAAGTTAATGCATCTCTGCGACTGCGCTTCAATAGATCTAATAATTATATTCCATACTAATTAGATTGGTGGAAGTCCTCATGGCAGTTTAATGCGACTGTGAAGAATTTACATCTCGGCCTATTTTACATATCTGTCGATGTTAGGTTCATCCCTCATTCCAGTTTGTCACATATTTACATCTAGTTCATCAATGTTAAAATACAGGAGAATAAAAGTTTCATGATGACGTCATCATAGACTCTATTGAGAGTTAATGGATCACAACGCGCATGCATAGCACGAGCGTTTGACTGACATGTGTCAAACTGTCTCTGTTATTGTGTGTACAATTTGTTTGCTATGCTACTAATGTGAAATTGTTGATATTTGTTACTCGGCATTTTATAAATTACAAGTTCTTTATGACAAACTGTATTGTTGGGTATTCTTTGAACTGTCTATAAAACAGTGTGCAATTGGAAATCTTGTCAGAATCCTGACAAAAGAATTTGTAGAACAATTTTATAAGTAAAAACTTGGTCATCAACGCCACGCTGTTCTCTGTGAATAACGTCAAGTGGTAAAAGACATAACATGTCAAAATGCCAAATTAAAAAAAAAGTCAGAGCAAGTGATAAGCAAGATGTCAACAAATTTGCATTGGTAGCACTCACCACTGCACGCAAATTGCACACATGAGTAGTAGAAACAGAGCACAAAAAATTCCAAAAGCCAACAATCATATTTGGACATTCATGGTAAATACCGTGATATAGTTAATCTGAGATTGCCACAGATATGATCATTGATATTTTGCATCCTTCTATCTGCAATAATAATGTTTATTGAAGAAAAATTGCCTTAATGATATGAATCGTAAGGCCAATCAAACTGCATTGCATTGCAGCATGATTACAGAAAAATCAAAATAAGGTAGACAGGCATAAATGTGTGTGCAGTGCAGCATGGACGGCACAAATACAAAATCAGCTTCTAAGGAGAAAATGAAGTGATTTTTCAAAATGTGACGCACCGTATCTACTTCTATCAAAATTGAGATTCACTCAGAATCATGATGCTTGAGGCATTCTCCATGTGATGTCCATGTCGTTATAGGTGATGTTCACAGAAGTTATAGGAGCTAAATGCAAAAAGCCTACATATGAAGGAAATTCCGAGTCCATAAATGTATGAGGGGATCATTTTGAAGCCTGAGTACTGTCAAAAGATCAGATGGCATATTGATACCTAAAACAATCTTTTCTTATTGACTAGACGTGCGGTCTTTTGCTTCCTTGTTGCAGGACCTATTTTTAGAAAGAGTTCCTGTTCTACATAATAATGCTTTATTTAATAAACCAAAATACAAAAGAGCAGTATTTGGTGAGTGGTGTACAGAAGAAATCACGTTTCGGACGAAAATCTGACAAATGACCTGGTGTAGAACGCGGGTTTACAAGACGGCATCAACAATGTGCGAGATTGCTTTATATGCCTATTTGGCGCACGAACAACAAAAAAGATGTGAGAGGATGACAGTCTAAGTGATTAGCAACTTTTCGAACCAATTTGACACATCCTGGATCAAGCCTGACTTTCAGTGGAAGCTTATTGGTGGCGAATCCCCAACGCTTGACGATGTGCTCCAAACGATCGAGTTTCGTAAACAATTTCGCAAGGATGTCACAAATAATAGGCCAACAAAATGAAATTCTCGAGTCTACAAATGCGATGTAGGCTTGCCATATAATGCAGCTGTCATTGCCATTGAGTGACAATCATTTGACCAATGACAAGGACGGACAACACCTCTGATATAAAAGGAAAATTCACTTGTACATGTATATGTAGGTGCTCATTGCTTTGGTAGACCACGTGTAGTCGGCGTAAGAGTTTGTGACGAAGGACAGTCTGGAAAGTTCATCTTTGAGCCTTAAAAACATGTAAGCTTGCGAGCCTGCTAATGGACCATCTATAATTCTGTCGCTCTGAATACATGGTTGCATATCGGACCCGCACTCGACCAAAAAGGTCGACCGAGTCCATACTCCGTAGCCCTTATCTGAGCAGCATGTTGCGCGTGCTGTAGCTGACTCAATTAACTCTTGTTTAGCAAAACATTAATTAAACGACGTTTTGAAACAATTTCAAGGAGATTCCATCTTCTGAAGCATTTTACACTGTCATGTTCAAGCTTTTAACGAGCGGAATAGCCTATAAATCAAAAGAAAATAATTGCTGTAATAAATGAAGTAGCAGGTAGAGTGTCAACTCAAAAGACGTCAACATACAGTGAGCATTTTTATACCAAGAAAATCACGTTTTAGTGAGCACTTCATATCAGAAGAATCTAAATTTACTTTTGATTATCTAACTTTCGATTATTGTTTATGTGATATTCTGTGTTAGCTGCAGAAAAAATGAGGGATATTTTCATCATGTAGGTCGCCAAAATGATTAACCATACACAGTCAATAATGTGCTATCTAGTCCTAAGTAACGAGTGGCTTGTCCCGGCAAAAGTCAGAAAATATTACGTTTGATATCGTTTGACATACCGGTATGTCATTTGATCATAGGAACTGTTATTATGCCTATTTGAATGTGATTGACATAGTGAATGTGAATCTCATGTTCACGATCATCATGAATGACTGATCTTCATTATCATATATCATACAGTATGTAGTCACGCAAGCTTTTGTTTATGTTTTGCATCTTAACTTCGTAGCAGAAAGAACACACAAAATCATCATGAATGACTGATCTTCATTATCATATAACATACAGTATGTAGTCACGCAATCTTTTGTTTATGTTTTGCATCTTAACTTCGTAGCAGGAAGAACACACAAAAACATTGAAACTATGGAATTTAACGATTTTCAAAACATAAAATGTATTTAAAGTACCTCAATCAAACTTGATGACTTCATGACAATTTGATGAACTTTGCTTGCGCTTTAATCAAAATGTACATTCTCAATTACAGAATTCAAAAAGCGTATGTCCTTCATTCAATGGGTCGACATAGTGAGGCAAATGAAATCTATCATACAGTTACCAAACAGCGTCCGAATGATCCCGCTGTGTTAGCAGTAGCTGCCAACAACATCGTTTGTCTCAATCGTGATCAGAATGTCTTCGATTCAAAGAAGCGCTTAAAGGTAAACTTAAATGCCTATCAATTTAGCTTTCAATAGCATGGCAATCCCATTGTCAAACGAATTATCCATCCTAGGCACGGGTGACGCACATGTACCATTATGCATTATTCAATTGAATTTCATGTAATAAAATTGCAATAATTAATAAATGCAGCTTTTTGCAAACACAATTTAAATAGAATAATTAAATACTGAGTTGCATCCTCAGTTGAATAGCTGCTATTTCATCCAATATCAGGAATCATCAGCTATGCTAGTTGTAGGTTAGTTGTCAACAAATGTATGGTTGCGTGCATTTAAATTTTAGATGGACTATTAACTCAATTATATAATGTAATTAAAGATTATCTAAGCAACATAAAAACTCAAAATTTTGAATTTTGTCTTAAATTATTCGACCAAGTTTTTGCTTTTGGTCTCAAATTGGATTGCATGTATTCATAGAATGCCAAGCTACATGGATTTTCATTGGACAGTTTTTTAAATTGCTGTTCAAATGAGCTTGATTCAAAAAATTTCGAATTTTCTCAGCAGTTAGTCGATCGAGTATTTTGATTTTGCTGCTAATCAATTGTTAATCGATGGGTAGCATGAAAGTGCAGAATTTGAGGATTAGACATTATTTAGATTTTTTTCGTTCTGGACCATCGTGCACTCAGTTAATTATCACGCAAAAAATCATTTCCGAATCAGTAGCCTTCAGGATTTATGTAGTTGTGAGCCTTAAACTTGAGAAGGGAATGTCTCAAATGGAATCGTTCCAAAGTTTATGTTTGAGAAAGGTGATAATTGGCGCATTATCTATCCATTCATATATCATAATTTAGTTATTTGTCTATACACATTCTAACAAAACACACTATCCGTTAAAAGAAAGTGCTATACTTTGGTTGATGCGTTGAGCAGAAAGATCAAAAAGTAGGAAAGAAATAAGAAAAAAAGATATTGACGAGCAATAAGCTATTAAGTCATTCTCGTTATTCTCACCAGCTTTGGCTTATTTTTTCTTTCTTTATACAAAAATGCTACTTACTGATAAGGAACGTTTATTTGCATATTAGTAAATTAAAAATCAAATCTTGATGGATCTAACACAATATTTAAATTCTTCCTACTCTATCTAGATAACAAATATATAAAATTTGGAAATGCTAAATGACGGTGCTCGATGAAAAGTAATTGATCCATCTACTAATTAGTATCACTGAATATTATTAATGGTCCTAATAATCTATTTACTCGGTCTATTCATGTCTAATATCGTCTTGATTTGATATTCACAATTGATTTTTCAATGCAATGAGTTTTGTTTTCAGGTGGCAACAGCAGATTCTCTCAGACATAAAATGTACTCTGCTCAACGAAACGCAATTGCTGCCAATCATGCATTACTGCTTCTACACACTAACCAGAGTGAGGCTTGTCGACGAATGGCAGCCCAATTATCGGAGAAGCACAGTGGCAGTGCTAGACCGGTCCTTATTGCTGCTGCCCAATTAGTTCGGGACAGGCAGAACAGCAAAGCAGCCGAGCTACTTGAGGTAAGAAAATGTAAACCACAAATGATTAGCGATTAAAAAGCAGTTGTCAGTTGCGTCAATTCGACAAAGTGCAAAGGTGCACAACTGTTATATTAAAAATATGACAATATAATCATTTTTTAGTCAAGTGGATGTCGAGTATGAAGTTAAAACAAGCGGATGCAATCGAGCACTAAGTTGGAAAAATGAGACGAAATTTCACTAGAGCTGCTACAAGACACGCAATTATTTCTATGTACGTATTGGTGAATTGCTATGACTTTTGCTGATCGGCAAAGAAGTTCAGCGATGCAGCGCTGTCGAACCTGTGTTTTACACAAAGATTCGATGCAACTTAAGAAGTAGTCTCCTTTTGCTTTCGGAAAGCCAAGTTTTCATGCAATTTATTCTCTGATCGAATACTTTCGTTACTTGTTCACTGACGTCAATTTTGATAATGTAAATGACTAATGAACGAAAAATTTGTATATTTCTGTGAGAAAAATAGTTCACCAAAACGTAGCATGCAACATTCAAGATCCAATGCATAGTGTAAGACAATTTCCTTCAAGAAGGAATCTTGTGAGTCACTTGCCGGAAATTGAGTTTTCTACCTTTCCAAAAATCGCTGCTACCACAAACGGATTTTGCTAAAAATAACACTGCAGGAGACGGTCAATAAAAGTTAAGTAGCAATTGGAAATGATTTACAGCCATTTGTGATATAACGGGCTGTGATATAAAGCAGGTCCGACTTGTAAATCGAAGTGCCTCAATGCAGCCCAAAAAATCACCTAGCAATCCATAGAGTAGTGTAGCAATCTATGAGAAAATATAACTGAATAATTGAGTAATAAAGTATTATTTTGCTTTTATCGCGGCAAGATGACTGCCAAAATCCTATTTTTTTTTGGTGTTCTTGAATGTTTTCAGGAGCATCTATCGCGAATGTCGACTGATGACGCTGAAGAAGAAGAAGTTGTCCAAATTCGACTAGCCCTCTCTCAGATCTATCTCCAACTAGATAAGATTTCGACTTGCTGCGATCAACTTGCTCATTTGAATCCGAATGAACGCCATGGAGTCCTCGGAACAATGGTCAGTCTGTACCAAGGCGAACAGGACATCGCTGCGGCCGGAGATTTACTGAAATCTGCCGTGCAATCTTCCTCCAACTTGAATGATGGCATTCTGGAGGTCGCTGCAGACTTTTATCTTCGTCATGATCTATTTAAGCAAGCAGCTGAGCTTTATGAAAGGCTGTACCAAACCCGACCAAATGATAAACGAGTCCTCTCCTGCCTCATGCATGCCTACAGTCACTTCGACAAGAAGAAAGCTGAAATGTATCCTTTTCCAATTGCTTATATCACAGAAAATAATTTTGAAATACCAGCCGACTATAGTACAGTTAGCAAAGGAAGATGCATTTCATTATTATTGTTAGTTACTCGCAAGTATTCTTCAAAATTCTCAAGTGTGTTAAGCTAACTCTTGGTAACTACCATGCATGTAAGATACATGTACAGTACGTATTAGCATGTTATGCTTATGTGATCTTCTGATCTTGATTCTCGAGATATTGTTGATTTTATTTTGATGAATTGGCGTCAAGTTTTTTTCAATGAATTGGTCCGTACTTGAATTTTAGCCACTCATAAAGCTTCCACCGTTGCAGTAATTAGAATTGCAATATAGTGTGTGCTGTGTGACTAATTGTCTGAAACATCAAGATGAAATGAAAATTGCAATTTAAGTGCATCAATTTCAACTTCCGGTAATAACCATTGGCAGGAATCTCTAGCTTCTCAAGATTATTTTGAAATGTAGCATTCCATAGTTTTAAGTAGTAGTAGTAGAACTACAGAGGCAGTGCAACTTATGTTTTGTCTCTAAATCTTCTTGGCAGCCCTTACGACCGAGCAAGCTGTCTAGCATGTAGAAAGCTAGGAGTTGCTTATAATAGATTCATGGCTATGTAAATGAACATAGAATATACATGGACAAATGGACATGTAATATGAAACAATGGCGTGACTGATAGCGAGTCATCGCATGAAAATCTGACACGAAAACGTAGAAATTGTTTGATAATACTGAGATGAAATGCTAAATTGCACCAAAAATGAAATAATAATTGGAAAATTAAAGTAATAAATTGACATTTATAGGTACAGTTGAGACTCGCTATAACGAAACTTATACATGGATCCCGCGAGGTTCGTTATGTCAATGAAAGGACTTAACATGTTCTTGAGCAGAGCTGGAAACAGTGCGGATTTTTAACCGGTAGCCAATACCGGTTTTTAGAATCATTAGTAGAAATACATGCTCAGTGATTATAATGATCGCCATAGTGTAAATACATGCTCAGTGAGTATGATCCTCAGCTTATTATAAATAAATGCTAGTGAGTCTCCGTGGCACAGTGGTTAAGTGCTTGGCCTAGCGATCTTTCAGTCCAGTGGTCGAGCACCGAAGGTGTCATTGGAACTCTACAAGAAGGGCATCAGGGCTAAATGATCACAGCACTCCAGATAAAAGTCTGGCTACTTCAGCACCGTACAAGCCCCCAGTACGGGGTAGTAGTGACGTTAAATCATCACACACTCACACACACATGCTCATATCATATACGCATACACGGTATGTAGCTTATTAGCATGCATGCGTGTACCAGCACGTTTAGTCTACGTGGTGAATAAACATTGTTCACTTTGTGAGTTGCGTACATTCGGTGTTCTTCGTAGAAAATGTAGTCAGCCGTAATATTTTTTGTGATAAAACATAAAACAAAAATAGAATTTGTGCATAAAGTCAAAATCGGTCAATCTGGAAAAGACGTCTAAAAACACCGGTACACCGGCTACGGTTCCAACTATATGTTTGAGTTCATGCGATTTTGAAGAAGATCGTCTTAAGTATTTTCTGCTTAACCTTTTGTATGGAACACATTATTCGACATTATTCATGTCATTAATGAATTAATAATCGCGACCATCTAAGCTTAAGAATTTTAGCTGTGATGCGAGTCACAATGACTCATGTTTTCTCTCGATTCTCATTTATATGCATCAACAAAAAATATGGGGATCCATGAACAATTTTTGTTATAGGCGTAATAAGCATAAGTTCGCTATGGCAGGAAGTACTATACATAGAACAATACTATAAATAGTTCTATTTATAGTACTCCCTGGTTATGTCGAGTCTCGAGTGTAAATGCAAAATATCAGATCGCCCACCAATTTTTTACCTTTTGTCACTAGGCGAGTTTTTGACATACCTCTGGGAGAATGTCTGGCTCATGTCTAAGCACAGATAACCGTTGAGCAGCTAGACTGATTAACACAACTAGAATGATACGATAGCCTACAGGCAACAGTCTATACTACGGTTTTAGTATTTCTTTTTGAGCCACGATATTTGACCTCATGGGCAAGTTAATCCCATGATAGCCATGTTTCCCACCACTATACATTCTAGCTTTTCACAAAAAGTACCGATATGTGATACTGAACTTGATAAAACAATTGAAATTAATATTTTTTTCTAGAATTATTGATTGAACTTTTCACATTATAACAACTTAGTTTCCTTAGCCATTTCGTTATTTAGCGTGAGTCGAGATTTGAACCTCGATGACAACGATAGTAGCATTGACGTTGATGCTTTGGAGACGACATTCATCTACGGAAGCAAGCACATGAAGAAAGCACTGGTTGACAAGACACCGAAAACACCACCCACGTAAGTTGAAGATGAAATGAAATGCGACAATAGAAAGTTATATTTAAATGGATAGCGTTTTTTCTAGAAAAAAATAGAATAAGATATCATGTTACATTTCGCTACGACACTAGGAACACTGGTATACGTGGTATGAGAGATAAGTTTCCGGAATGAGTGTTAATAATATATCCCACTAAATTTCATTTATGATAAATCCAAACTACTGGGTATGAAGGTAAAAAAACTCAATTTCCAAGAAAATCTGTAATATATTTACTTCTCTACGTACGATCCGTTCCTGTAAACACACTTTCTCCAGCGGCTCAAAAGTTCGGAAAAAACACCGGAATAAAAGTCCGGACTTTTTGCTGTAAGAAAATTCTCAACTTCTCGACGTCACAGGTTGGAGAATCAAAGTGTTGACCCGCAGTTCCTTCTTCAAGTGGCGAAACAGCCAGAAATCACTTGGAGCAAGATCTGGACTATACGGTGGATGTTCGACGAGGTGAAAGTTCGAGTTGTGAATGACTCTCATGGTCAACTGACTTTTGTGAATGGGTGCATTGTCCTGGAAGAACCAGAGTCGAGAACCTCATGGTTTTCTTCTCAGTGCTCTGGTTTCTTTAGCAAGAGAAGCATAGTACTCACTATTAATTTTCACTGACTTATCGGCCAAATCAATCTTAATTAAACCTTGACTGTCCCAGAACAAAGTGATCATTGAACAGCGAACATGGGCAGTTCCAGAACGGAAGCTTTCTTGGTGTTGATTCACTGGGGAAGCACCATTCAGATGACTCACGTTTACTGTCAGGGCAGTAGAGGCTTAATGGAGTTTCGTCAACTGTAACCATGTTCTCCAAAACTATACTTCCATGTTCTTCATGAAGTCTCTGATTCTCCTCACAACATTGAAGGCGGCGCAAACACATCTCTGCTGTGAGAAGGCGTGGTACAAAGCGAGAAGACAATTTTTTAATACCACGTGACTTGAGAACATCGCGAACTTTCCAATCACTCACATTAAGTTGAAGAGACAGTTCTCTGGTGGTAATTCTCCGATTCTCCTGAATAACTCTCTCGCATTTCTTTTCCATTGCGTCATCGTCAATCTCGACAGGAAGACCAGATCTGGCATTGTCGTTCATGTTTTCTCGCCCTCTTTTAAATTCCATGATCCAAAAATAAATCGTTGAGGTTGAGAGACATTGGTCAGTATAGACATCAGATAGCATTGTTCTTATCTCTTCATTTGTTTTTCTTGCTTTAACGAGGAATTTGATGACACTTCTGTACTCAACAGGGTCCATGTCTGGAATGAAATTGACTGAAATTGTATTCTGAATAGTGTTCATCTATCAAGTGTTGTGTCGTGACATCAGAGACTTCGACACTGAAATCTATCATAAATTGAACCTCAACAATCAATAGTTGTCAAATGAAAACGATTTGGTTAAATACAGGGTGCGGCAGAAAAACCAAGTGTTTTTAATTTCGCTGTATCTCATTACATTTAGAAATAAAATAGAAATAACTGATGTCAATGTGTTCTTTAGGTCATAGCATTTACGTTTTTGTCCACATTTGACCACAATTTATTATTTTTTGTAGCAGTTTTTTTAACTTAATAATTATAGTCATTTTCCCCTTTTATGCACTTAATGAAACGATGTTACAGTAAGAACCCAAGTGCTTTGAAAACAAAAGCTTTTAACGCATTCACTTTATTATGCATAGTGATCAAGATTCAATCGATATCTTGAATGTAAATAAACGTTAGAAATTAACAGTTTTAAAACAGTTCACGCAAACTTGAAGAACCATTAACGGCAACAAGTCTGGGAAAATGACTGATTGGACTTTAGAACATCGCATCTTTGTGTACGACACTTTCGTAAAATGCAATGAATCTGTGACCACTGTCCAGCGTGAGTTCCGCCGCTACTTCAATATCAATAGAAATGATTCAGTGCCTTCTCGGGACACCATCTTAAGATGGGTGAATAATCTTCGTACGCAAGGATCGCTATTGAAGAAAACACCACCAGGGCGAATGCGTGAAGTGCGGACTCAACAGAATATTGACAGAGTCAGAGAAGCGGTGGAGCGAAGTCCGGACCGGTCAGTTAGAAGGCAAGCGGTTGCAATGGGAATCAGTGATCGAACGATGAGACGAATTTTGCATGAAGATCTTAACTTTCATCCATACAAAATGGCGATAGTAAACGAACTGAACACGAATGATTATCCCCAACGATTGAAGTTTGCACAGGACATGCTTGCTCTCTATGAAAATGAGGATTTGAAGATCGCGATGAGTGACGAAGCACACTTCCACCTTAATGGCTCTGTCAAAAAGCAAAACTGCAGATACTGGTCATCGGAGAATCCCCGGCTTACTCATGAAACACCTTTACACAGCCCCCAGATGACCGTATGGTGTGCAGTTGGAAGATTTGGCATCATCGGACCTTACTTCTTTGAAGAAGGAGTTACGGTAACCGTGACATCTGAGCGTTACGTCAATATGGTGAAGCTGAGAAGACGCCGTCTCAATCGTCGATCTCTTTGGTTTCAACAAGATGGCGCAACAGCACATACTGCTACAAAAACAATTAGTGTTCTTCGTGAGCTGTTCCCAAATCGACTCATTTCCAAATCTGGTGACATTGTATGGCCACCTCGCTCGCCTGATTTATCGATTTGTGATTTCTTTCTTTGGGGTTGGCTTAAGTCCTTAGTTTATAAGGACAAACCCCGCACTCTCGATGAATTGAAGAACTCAATAAGGAATCAAATCGCATCAGTCGGTGTCAATATGCTTGAGCGAGTCGAAACTAACTTTCAAGAGCGTCTTCGTTGTTGCGTTAAAGAGAACGGTCATCACATGAGTGATGTTATTTTCCATTCGTAATTTTGATGTTATTTCTGCTTGTCATGATATTTGTATTTTCAAAAAATGAATATTATGTTAAAAGCTTTTGTTTTCAATACACATAGGTTTTTTCTCCGATATAATTTCATTAAGTGCATGAAAGAGCTATCTATAATTTTGAGTTAAAAAATCTACTTCTAAAAATATGAAATTGATGTCCAATATGGACAGAAACGTAAATGCTATGATCCAAAGAACATGTATACATAAGTTATTTCTATTTTGTTCCAATATGTACTGAAATATAGCGCAATTAAAAACACTTGGTTTTTCTGCCGCACCCTGTATATAACAGTTAAGTTGTTCATTCCGGACATGTATCTCGCACACCACGTATGCTCGTGCACAGGGATGATAATATTACAGATTTTTAACAATGATCTTCATAATATAACTTGCGTACGCTTTTTGGCCTTTCTCCACAGGTTTTCTGGATTTGTCTATTTTAGCGTTAATGAGGGAAAGTGAGCAATGCGGTCGCTGATTAGGTAATGAGATGATATAATGTGATACTTTTTTTACTGGTATTTCATATCACTGAGTTGATACCCTATATATTTTTAATGTACCGAATTTTCTGATATCCCACGAAGAATTTGAGATGCACGAATTAATGTTCACCTCCAAACAAGCTAAATGGAAACTAGGAAATTGATTGCTTTTCTCTGTACACAAATATCACATTTATCTTATGAAAATATCATATTTATATACCGGGAAATATGAAAGTCAACTTTATTACAATGTTACTTTGTTTTGCTATCATGAATGTATGTTTAAGCATCGATATATTATCAATGCATTTGTAATACACATATCACTAACTGAACAAACGCCTGTGACTTTCCGCGGAATAAAACACTTGGAGTTGCCCAACGTTTCGAAGACCTATAATAAAGCAACTGAAATGTTTATGCAATGCTTATATATCATTCGATTTCAATTGATACATGAGTATTTCAGTTGGTGTATTAGGTGATTTCTGCACTCTTGCTTAACCTTATCCATGCCAGCCTCTGAAGCACGTTGAGATTCCGGCGCCCATTCATCTCCCCACAGACACCTAGACTTCTAAATTGTGGCTTCGAATCAAGTGAAATTCAGCATTAAACGTATTCGTCGCGTGAGTTGTCTAAATGTTATCATTCATTTGCCCGAATCGCCCGTATGCGTGCTTTAAAGAGAAATTGAAAATCTTAAATCACCCACTTTTGACAAAGTTTTGAAAATGGTGAAACTTGCCGATTTATATAGTTCTATGTAGTTCTCAATTGTGATGTTAGGATGTTTAAACATTTAAGTACACTGAGAAAAGACTTTTTATCGCAGAAAGAGGTTGATCAGTTTGATTTTTGACGAAGCAGTGAAAACTTAAGCTTCGAGTTTTGCGTCACATTTTTTCGATGTGAATCAAATGAAAAATCAAATCCATATCACAACTCAGTTTGCTTGTACACCAATTTTTCGTGTTGCTTCATGCACCAGGTTCTTGAAAAATCCCAAGACCTCCACACTGGAATAACAACTGGTATCTAGTTTAATCAAAATCTTACAGCAAACTGTCGAAGTTGCTTCGGATACTGCGATGCGACATCGATTGAATTATTCCGTGCCGCAACCCAAATCATATGAGTGCTCGGAAATGTGAAAGATTCTTGAAGAACTTACTGCTGTCCAATATATCAGTAAGATACATTCCTCAAGTTTAAGTCTTGACTTACTTAATTGCTCAGGCTTCGATCGCCCCTTGCTCAAGTTTAAGTACTTTCAATGATCAGGAATAGACACAGAAATATTACTTAATTATGCCAAAAATGCTGAAATATTTATTGAATAAGTAGTATTTACATAACATTCAGACTCCGAGGATTATGTTGGATGTCTATGTTGCAATTGTTGATGATGACGATGTGAGGTATAGAGTCATCCATACAATAATGTGGTAATTTTGAAAATCGATTTTTTCATCGGAGGTATCCTACGAAATGTTTGCAAAAAGCGGCGGAATTCTGACCTTCGAAAATGTTTCTTTTCAGTATGTGTATTGAATCCAGTCGACTAAATTAACCGATTTTAGGGAAAGTTTGGCAAAGCTAAAAGTCACAAGAGCCTAGGTAACACAGTTCAGCTTTTAGAGAACCACAGCAAAAAGTGTGACACCCCCTCATTCCCTGGGATGGATAGAGATGTCACTCAGCACATAATAATGATAGCAATAACAACCTTTATTTCGGTAGTGACGAGCGCACAACGTGTACATGTAATGATTCACAAGGAAGTGGAAGGAATGTGCTACCGAGCATAGGCAATTTTACTTTTTTATTTTATTTTATTTAGTCAAACATGCGTTTTCGTTAGCATGGATGAAAATTTAGTGAATTTCCCTATCTTGTAGCATGTATGAAAAGCGAAATCTTCACGAAAATATGAAATTATGAACTATCACTCGTAGTTTAGAATTTTAGGAAAACCCTCTATAGGAGAGTTATAGCTTCAAACATGATTGTTGCGGTTAATAGAAATGTTGCGAATTTCTTTCAGAAACGAGGAGATGCTGCTGAAAAAACGGAAACATAAGAAGAAGAAGAATAAGCCGCCCAAAGTAATTGATCCAAATGTCCCCCTTGATCCTGAACGCTGGATAGCACGTCGAGAGCGCTCCTACTATCGCCCAAGGAAGAAGGACAAAAGACGCGATAACATCAGTAAGACACAGTACTTCTGTTGTACAAGATCAAATGATTCCTTACATTTTGTACTTTTGTAGGTCGAGGGCCGCAAGGTCAGACAGATGGGGCTGCAAGTCTGTGAGTGAAACATATTATGTGGCATTGATATTATGCGTCTCCGAATTTATTGAAATTTAACGGCAGAAGCGTCATAAAATTAAGCTCTTAAGTCTGTTAGACATTCAATTTTAAACGCGATATGTCACTCTCAAAGTAATGTACAGTATGTTCGCACTGAGCAGCTCTCGACCTGATCAGTGTCCAAACAAATCATGGAGAATTCTATCGCATATATCTACGCTTTCATCCTACTTTAAATTCAGGTTTGATACTGGATGTATGTTAATTGCTCGGATGTTTTTGAATCCAGGATCCTATGCATGTAGTTTGTGGCAAGCGATAAGGGTTAAATATCTATGGTTAAAACTGTCAATTTCATGCTAATAAGTCGTTCCAAGATTCTCTTAACAACTTTCTATTTGCGCATCATGCACCTAATGCATCAAATTCTTTGAGATGTGGTCATCCTAGTTTTATTCTGCTGTGACTATAGTTCTGGTGTGTGAAATGTGAGCGACAAGCAGTTGTACTCGTCGTTTCAAAGGAAATTTGACATCACTGTTGGAGGTCATCAGCAATACCTAAAGAGTATTGTGAAGAGTATTCTTCAAATTGAAGTTGCTAAATTATAACTTTAAACAGATTCAAGTGCTATAATTGAAAATTTCTGCAAGTTAAATAGCAAAATGATGGAACGATTAATCGGTTAAATGAATTAAGAAATCTAAATGGCTGAAGGTTAAATGGTTAAAGGAATTGAAGTTCTCCGATAATTAAATAAAATCGTTTTGAAAATCGCTCAACAAAATTTTAAGGAATTCAATTATAATCAATTTTATGTACGTCACATGTTTAATACATCAGTTGAAACGCAATCTGTTTATATTCTGACAGTCTAAAATAGTGCGAAATGGTCCTTCAATTAATTGAAATCGGAGTTGGAATTGGGCCCGCATCCACTCCAAAATATTAAGCCCGGTCCCGGCCCGGATGAATTTTAAGTCTCGGCCGGGTGAGGAATTTTATCGCTTTGCGCACTTTACCATCCTCGATGAAGATGTCAATTACATTAGTTGAGTGTAATCGCCTTAAGAATCATTCTAAAAATCTAATTGTTGATTACATGATCGAATGCTTTAGGGCATGTACCCTCTATACGTAAATTTGTAATTGTTGACCAGTTAGATGAATTTTTAAGCATTTAACACAGTGAATTTTCATTTGTTTTTAGATATTGTACATGTATAACGCGTTTGTCTATCACAAATAATTTGGATCTTATTTGATGTGCCGATTGCTGCGATTGTTGTAAGTTATATTTAGGTTAAACCGTGGAAAACTAATTACACTGAAGACATGAAGCCTATTAAAAAAGTGAGATCATTAAGTCAAAAGTTGAGCTAAATATTCAATTGACTCCTTTGACTAAAATTCCAGAGGAATGCTGATTGCTAATCGTCTATCGATTGTTGTCTCTGGTTGAGAAATCATAAGACTATTCCATCGTATGCTGGTATTTATTTGATATTATTGCTTAAGATCCAGGTTGATAAGCCAACATATGAAAATGATTTGATCAAATGAGGAAGATATTTCTAATTTCAGTTCATACAATAAATATCGGCTCGGGCACTAGATATTTCAGGCCCGACCCGGGTGCCTACAGATTTTTCAAACCCCTTTCAGGTCCGATTGAAATATCGGCCACATCAATGCGACTTTACAAAATAAAACTTTAAGTCCTAAACAGGTCATTAAATGTTTTTTTGTATCGATTCAGAATACTATTCATAATCGATAGCAGATTAATGGTATAACAAGCTTCTAATTAATGGGTACTATCGTGATGGTGTATTTTACTAACAGAAGAGATTTATCCATGTAAATGATGAAATGAAGTTCTAAAAAAACTCTGTGTCATCAGGTGAAATTCTTAACCATTAGGAGCATCATGCAGCTACATGTCATGTAGATCTCATGTACATCCTTAAAGAGGGCAACTGAAGAAAATCAAGTCATTAGTTTGAATGTTATGCGTGCTTTTATTTTAATATAGGGGAAGCATCTGCTAGCAATTTGACTCGATTGTAAAACAAATAGGAAGTATTAGCACTCAACGCTTCGGTGTAGTCTTGATCACGATAAGTAAGAAGTTCGACCGTAGTGTTCGCAACGTTGAGAGCTAGCAGTTGCTCATATTCAATTTATTTGCATTGCAACGTTCGAGTAAATTTAATGCAGAGCTGATCTTTAAAACGGTCCACTCTATCTTCTCGTGCTTGATTTATTATCATGCTCGTTTGATTTCTTATTGAAAGGGGCGATTTTTGCTTTCTGACCTCTGTCCAACTAAAACATTACAGATGCAAGTATATAATAGCTCATTTAAAAGCTGAGGATTTTTGTTATCTGCTCTGTATTGGATACCTTGCATTATACTCATCTGTGAATTTGACATCATGCATGCTATTTCGAGCAATTGGATTTCTGAAGTTCGTGATTAAGTTTAATTTGGAATTCGCACATTCAGTGCATTACAAGAACGATATGCTAGATTATTTTCGTCGAGTAGACCTAATTTATCCCACTTGATTGTTAATTCTATAGAAACTGTTCTCCACATATCGAGCTAATCACAAAGAGCGGATATCCAAACTATGTTGAGTCGTACGTTAGCACGCGACACATTCAGGAACTTGTATTCTCAGGTTTTTAAGAATATCAACCTTATACTCTATAGTTATACTCTATAGTATTTGAGTAAATAAATCAGCTGAAACTTTTGATACATTTGCCTCAAATGCACGTGAATAATTGACTGTGGAGATAAGTCAGCCACTACAAAAAGTTGGGAGACGCTGGTATAATGTGTGCTTCTGGCGGATCAGGACCTCGTTGGATTTATATCTTCTTTTCGGTGTTCATTTCATCTGCAGCTAATCATCACATCCAAATCAAAAGTCTTCTCAATTTAACTTAGGACATCCATTTAACTTTGAAATAGTGTGCTTGGTTTGGATCGAATTGACATGATTTTTCAAATATGTTGGAGAGCTTGTTGAAAGAGTATGAACTTCATTCCATGAGTCTCAAATCCTATCATAGCGTCATCGGCAAACGCAAACATGTCCGACAAGCAATTTCGTAAAAAATTGATTTACAGCCCATTTTTGACGAACATCGATTCTGAACATTCTGTGCGAGTTCGAAAATTATGAAAGACATTAAATTGCTACGAACTTCTATGTGTCGTGGAGACATCGTTATTAATTAAGTTATGCAGTTCTAAGCTTTTGTGGTATTTACTCTCAACTTCTATGCCTTGGATATAAGTTGATCACTTGACTAAATGAATTTCAATATTAAATTGCAGAGACGTCACGGCAAGTCCAAAGGCTTCCGCATCGCCGACTGGAGCAGAAGGTCATGCAGAAGCGTCTAAGAAACAATCCAGACCATCGCAACCTCCCAAGTCATCAGCGAAAGCTAAGCAAGGGAGAAAAAAGAAACGTTAATTGTTTTATGACAGTGTGTTGTTAAAATATGAACTTCAATACATATGGTCTCAGCAAAGCCCTTCAGTTTTCCAACAAAAAAATGATTTGATTAATCAAAGTCCAAATCCATGTATTTTGGTAATTTGCTATTACGTAGTTCTGTCCAAATTAAATTTCGCCTTGTCGCGAACTGTGTATTTAGGATGGAAAATTTGAGATAGAAATTCAGTTTTTGCTTGAAAAATTAGAATGTAATCGAAAATGTGATTTTTTTCCCAATTGAAAAGCCATTCATTCCATAGAGCAAGTGCATAGTATTACTCTATTTCAAATTTTCAAGTTATTGGTTGGGAAGAGTCAAGATATATATCGATGTCGATTGTAACTTAATATTTTCGCACTAATAATAATAAGTTAAAGTTATAATCAACATCGATATTTATTTTGACTCTTTCCAACCAATAACTTGAAAATATGTATAGTCAAGACGTTCACAAAATACTATTTCAAATTGTGAAATTATAGGCTATCTGAAAAATACTGACGCATGGGATCCTCGTCGACTTGAAGGAAACATGGTCAAAATGTACACCATGAGTGATTCGGATAAGTGAATAGGAAAAAAGACCCGACACTAGCTAAATGAACGACCAGAACTGATTCGGACAAAGATATCTACTATCTTTGGAACGGTACGGACTTAGAGAGTAAGTAAGATATTTATTGAAGTAATGAAAATCATCAATTTCAGCAGTGGAAGTACAAATCAATTGAGTGCGAATTAAGTATTGAATAAATCAGTCACGTTTCAGTGAGCTCTAGGTGTAAGTGATGAACTAGTGTCTGATCAGTCAACGTGACAATTATTGATTCTTGATGTGATGAAAGGGATGAAGGATGAGAAATGTCGATTTGAAGTGGTAGGTGGTTGGATGAAGCGGCCAGATCGAGAGGACTTTGGTGGAATGAGGGAATGTAATACATGATCTTCACGACTTGCAGCTTTCAAAAACAGACGGGTTCCAGAAGTTAAGCGTCGAGTGCTGAGACTTTCAAATGAGTTGCACATATGGGAAGACGACTCTACAGATGAGTCGATGCGCACGGTTTTGAATTCGCGAGAGTTTTTCGCTCAGATAGGCAGGGAGATTTGGGTAGACAGCAGATGCATATTCGAGAACAGATCTCATTAAGCAGTTGTACACATTTAATAAATCTTTCTTTGATAGAAGAGGACGTAGAACTCGCAAGGCATACATTTTTCGTGATGCAGACTTGACTACTGCATTGATATGAGCTAAGACCATTCAAGTCGCTCATTTAAGATGACACCAAGGAGGCTGGTTTCCATGACACTCTCGATATTATTCAGTTCCACCGGAAGGGCAATGGAGGATTTTGGAACAGAAAGCGTCTTGCATTTTGACGGGTTTAGCTTTAGGTCTCTCCTTTCAAACCATGAGATGATGTTCGTATGTTCAGCCAGAACATTTGAGGAACCGATCTTCCAATAGGGACTGCGATAGTATTATCATCAATGTACTTCATTACAAATGAGGACCTATCAATGCACTGTAGACTCCCTGCTACTAAGCAGTAAAATGCCGGCCCGAGCACAGATCCCTGAGGTACACCCGATGTCGAGGGGATACTCACGACATTTCCAATTCGGACTGATTGCCTTCTTCCTTTTAAGTAGTCTATTGTCCAGTCAATAAAACCATGTGACAACTGCAGCTCCTCAAGTCGTTGAATGATGGAGTGATGACTTAAAGTGTCAAATGCTCTCGAACAATCATACGTGACTATCTGAACCCCAGCAACACTCGAATCTGATAGCAAATCCAGAATGCTGTGAATAAATGCTATCAGTGCGCACGAAGTCGAAGAATTCGGTCTGGCCCCAAATTGTTCTGAGCCAAATCCATCGAGAAGTCGCTTAAATGCAGAGATGATCGCAAAATCATGCGCTCAAGTATCTTTGATGGCACAGGTAGGAGAGAGATTGGACGGAGAGATCTTAAGTTCGGAGGACATGTCTTTGGCACTGGCGTTACATGGCTGTATTTCCAGATGTTAGGAAATCGACGTTCAGTGATGGACAGGTTGAATATGTGTGCCAAAGGACCTGCAATTATTGGAGCAATGACTTTATAAATGCGAGGGGATATTTGATCGCTTGCAGAGGCTTTGTGGCAATTCAATAGTGAAAGTTCTTTTTCAACAAATTGAACAGAATAATGGACCAGCTATCATCATGTCCAGGATTACAAGTCAATGCACTAGCAAGAGTGAAGTATCCGCCAAATATGCTGTTTATCGAATCTGCGGCATCGTTAAGAGAAGGAAAATCTGAGCACAGTTTCAATACAGAATTCGTGGATTTCCCACCAGTTAAATCATTCACTGTATTCCAAAGATCTCTAGAACTGCAGCTTGCTTTTCGTGACCAGTTCTGCTTGGCTTTAAGAATTGCAGATTTAGCTTTTTCTTTCCAGAATTGGTAGCTTCGGAAGTCCCTTGACCGGAAAGCATCCCACCTTTTCTGAATGGCAATTTTTACATAAGGTGTAACCCAAGGTTTATCCTTGTCTGACATACCTCGGTTTTTGGAATGCATTCATCAACACAAAATTTAAGGAATTCATGGAAGATCTCGCATTTTTCGTTTACAGACAGATTGGCCCTGTAAAAAGTGGACCAGTTAATATCCATCATATTGATCAAATTATTTATGTGTTTGTCCCGCATATCAAAATAGGTTCGACGAAAACAGTTCGAAGCTTGTCTCATAACCTTTGGTCTGGCATAAACGCTTTTATGATCTGAGTTTGAAATCGGAGCAGAGACCACTGCGTCATAGTCGCTAGCTAAACCAATTTTGACAGCAAGATTTTGTCCAGTATAACGGCACCTCTAGTTGGTTCGTTCACAATTTCAACCATATCCAAATTGGTGAGTATATCTTCAGTTGGAAGACGATTAAAGTCTCCGCAAATCACTATATCATACTCTTTATACACCAATAACAAATCGTCACACTGTGATATCAAAAAGTCTGTGATGTCAGATTTCTTAGAAGCGACAATGTTTGGAGGCAGATAGATGCACACAAAGATAATTTTGAATTGAGGATAGTTCAACCATACACAATTCATGTAGCTGGGACTTCGAACATTCAATCGGTAAGATGCGAGGCTATCAGATGACCAAATACAAATTCCACCACCACGTCTACCATCGCGGTCATCCCGGAAAGTAGTATATCCTGGGGCATGAATAATTGAATCCTCAATCCCATCATGAAACCAAGACTCCGTTGCAGCGAAAATGTCAATCTTCATTTGGGATAATGTTGATCGAATCTATCTTCGGAAAAGCAGAACAAACGTTGGCAAGAAGAAAACTGGGAAGGGAGGTGCAATTCTTTGACTGAGGTATTAAAAGCGAATTCAAAAAGGGGTGTGAGTAATGATTTTTCCGCGATAAATAGAAACCGTTCACCAGACTCTTTTCTTTGTCGATATTCTTGTAATAGAACTTTGTGTTCCTCTCTTTGCGGCAGTGTCCTATCCGGGTTGATGAAAGATTTTCCATAGACTGGAGAATCTCTCAACGATTTCGATTTACGGAGAACAGTACATCGCGTTTCAAAGGAGTCAAATGTTATTCTTAGAAGAAGACGAGAACCATTATTTGACCGTCCAATTCTTTTAACTTCTTTGACTGCGTCTTTCGAAATATCCAAGCAATTGAGCAAGTCCTCACATGTTCTCCTGTCATCAATCTTTCGATCCTCAACATCTCCGCTCATCAACAGATTCAAACCAGAGACTATCACATTGTTCCTACGAATAAGTCTTAGCTCAATTTCATCTATAGTTGTGACCTTTGGTTGTGACTATCAATCCTGATGTTTCCGTTTGAAGCTGTTGCATCTCACCCTCGAGTCTCTTATATTGGTCCTTCATTATCGCAAGCTCCTTAGTTAGGTCCTTGATTTGTCGAAGGAAAGGCTCTACAGCGCTTTTCATTTTCTCTTCTATCACATCTGACACATTGTCAACAGTCAGGAGAGAGGCATTCTTAGCCTTTAAGGCTATAACGGCCCAAGTAAAAAATGACGTTTTTTCAACGGTTGAAATCATCGTTGAAAACTAACCAAAAATCAACTTGGTATGACAAACGTTGAAAAAACGTTGAATAAACGTTGCTAATAAACGTACGGTTGATATCATCGTTGAAAACAAACCAAAAATCAACTTGGTGTGAAAAACTTTGAAAAAACGTTGAATAAACGTTGATTAAACATTTTAATTGTTATGCGGATATAAGCCCTAGATGACCGTTTTTGGATAAAACATGGATAATGCATGCATCATGGATAAATCCTATCAAAAAGTATCGTTACATATTAAGTAAAATGGTCTTTCTTTGGAATAAGAATGGCTATACGCTACTAATAATATTTAACACTGTGAAGAGTGGGAACTCTATATAAAATTTGCTCTAAATAATAATTTGGAATTGTACATGGTTAAAACATCGATCATGCATGTACGTGGATAAAATATAACTAAAAGAGCGTTTCATTGTCCATTTGAATTAGATACCGACTTTAACTAATAATATTGATGCTGTAAGAAGTGACATAAATACATCTAAATAACACAAAGAATCGCTCATGGATACAACATTGACATATGAAGCATGCGTATATACTATTATTTCGAGTATTTTATATACATGTGCTCTGTTTATTTGATGAAATTTTGTTAGACATACAGAAAAAAATGATGAAGTCACCCGAATATCTACTTTATGCCTGTATAAAATAGATATTCGGGTGACTTCATCATCTCCTTCTCTCTTTCTCACTCACTCTGTCCCCTTTTCTTCTTCCTCTCATATTTCATCATCGTTCACACTCACTACATGTATACTGTATAGCTACTATAGCAACAAATCAATCAACACTGACGTACGAATCAGGTCAACAATTACACGTGGCATATATTCTCAAAGGGAGCCTAAGTAATTCTACTGACGCACATTTTGCTTCTCAAATCGAAACATCTGTCAATTGAAATCTATAAGCTCCACGTATACCGTACCCATCAGCATGTCGATTTTGATCGATTTGCTCGTGTGTTCGCCAAATTGCTTGGCTAACAATTTGCAAAACTTTTGATATTAAATCAGTGTGTGCTGGACCAAACAACTGCATAAGCATCCAGCTCCATCTGCGTAATCGTATCCCCCTTCTATAACTTTCCGTCACTTAAGGAAATTCGATCGCCACGCGCACGCAGCTGAGGGAGTTCAGTCACATTGTCGGCAGCCTGTGATGGCCGTGACCGCATCTGCGTGCAGACTGAGAAGTAGTGGTCGATAATATTCTCCGCTGCAAATTGTTGATGCCTGTGACTCATAGTCCCTGCTTCTAATTATTGTCCGCCCATGACGTGAAACAGAAGGCTGCGCAAGTCAGGCGCAGTAGCTTGTGCACTCTTCGCGCTCGTGGTCTACGTGTGCTGCTTGCTATTACAAAAGTCAGCGCATCAAGAGGACATTTCTACTTACACACCGTTATTTAGTCATCGTCTACGTTTTTTATCATACTTCGTTATCATGCACAATACATGGAGCACAATCTACTTACGACTACTCACTGACCTGCAATGTGTCCAGTTATGTGGATTTACCATCAATTCTCTTTCAATTATCAACAAATCGAAAATGAAGAGCGCTCGTATGTAGTCAGTGAGTTCTTCTACTCACTGAAGCCATCAAGTTCCTTTGATTCATGTATCAGAATTATTGAATTAAAAATGCATCTATTGGATCAGACTACAGAAAAAGGGTAAGTTTCTAAATGTTTTCAGATTTAGCTTGTCAATTTTGTTTCAGCATTTAACTGCAAGTCTAGGTACATGTATTTGGAAATCCCAAAGACAAAAACGAAGGAGAGATTTGGGCATGGATTTGGGTTCATTAATCATGAACGTATACACCTTTCTATTAGTGATTACTGTTATATCTGCTCTTACTTTTACAAATGCTAAAAAGTTATGAGCGTCATACTTCACATAATTTACTGGTAACAACAAAATATCTCAATTACTCTTAGCTGTGTAGCAGACTTATCACAAGGAGTCCTACCAATACTTTGAATTCATTTGTGTGATGAAAAAAAGTGTTGTCACATGCTCAGGCTTATTTACTTCGAATTCAATATGCGAAATTGAGTTGTGCATTTCTATCAGTTTTCAAGTCGACGTTTCTCGTTGAAAAATCGATAAAAAGTGTCGATGAAAAGAATTATTATTGTATCGTGAAAAGAATTAATGTATAATTAAATGGAATTATGTTGAAATGATATTATATTATTTTCAAATCCGTAATTTTATGATTGCTTGTATTTAAAATAGCACAAACATCTGGGCATGTTGAGACAGAGTAGTTGCATGCTAAAAATTTGAGAAAAACTATGAGCATGAAAGAATTTGATTAGCGCAATAAAACCCATTGTAATTTAGCACTTCAATAATTAGATGTGTATCAGGCTACAGGCCTACTTATGCTATAGCATTAATATTTGGATGACAAATAATTGAAAAAGTTTTTGAGACAGTCTAACATGCGGCAAGACCTAAAAATTCTATTTCAGGACCGCAAAAAGTTTAGGTGGATAATGTTTTTATCAATTTCGACAATTATTATTGCTATTCGATTTCTGTTTAAGTGTATAATTTTTCTATTGTTTCTTAAAGATGCATCCATCAAGGAAACATGTGTAAATAGGTCATTATTTCAATTTTAATTTACATTGAATTGAAAACCTGTAGCTATCGCCTGTGGTAATTACTTACTTCAGAATTGCCACATTTAAAAAAATACCATCAATTTGATATTTCAAGTCATTTGAGAAAAATAATCAAGCACACAAAAGGTATAGATGCTACACCACGAACTACACGTTGTATACGGCTACATGCACACCGTATAATTATGCGCACAAGACTAGTTTTGTGTTAAAGCCCTACAATGGGTTTAGTTGTGGTAATCAATAATTCTTCATGCTTTACGACAAGTATAAAACAATCAAAATGCAAACTCATTGCTACTATTGCATCAGAATTTGTGTTGACTTATTACACATTATGCTTCGCACTTTTCAATATTATTGTAAGCCTAGGTATTGTGGTCACATGTTTGCTGTATGCCCATATGTCACCATGAATTACTTGAAGAGATGTCATATAAATAGTAGAGACAAGAGGATATTATGTGTGTATGTGTTTGTAGATTGTGTTTCTAAACAAACTGTTTGGATATCAAAATAAATTTACATGTATCAATTTTATAATAAAAATTCAAGCGCTCCTGAATATTTTCATCGGATGAATTGTTGAAAAAGCGGTCGGCAATAGGCTACATACTCCGCTTTTGTTTGCAGATCACATTTTTCTAAAAAAAGTTACTTGAATATCAGAATGAAATTAATAAATACTACGAGTATTGATTAGAAAATTATTAATAAATTGATAATGATCACAATTTGTCCACTCCTGAATTTCTTCATTTGCTATCGAAATTCCTGTGAATATCTCATGCCACATTGTCGAAGATTAAATGATCCAAAAGCAATTTTCTTATTTTTCTTTTCTATAACACCTTTTATTTATATAAATGATTTCTCTTTTTAAACTTTGAGTAGGCCTACCCATGGAATGTTAATTGAGGGTAGTTAAGTTTGATAATTCTGCTCTGCACATCAGCACAGAAGTTGTCTTCATTTTACAGGTGTTGATTGCTGAGGCTGCGCAAACTCGTCTTATCTGTGCATCGATGACTCAAGACCTGACCTACGTTCGGATGTTTTTCTGTCTTGTTATTTGAGCTAATTAGCCCGAAAGCTACTGGAATTTCATTTACCAATAAGTCTCTCATACTCGCAACGTCCAAGTGATCATCAGATTCGGACAACCGCCTTGTGATCCAACCAAAGATGCTTTTGAGTGACCTCGCATCATCGCCTCAAATGTCATTTGAGTAGTGAAAGTTTCTCTGTTGAACTGTAACAGAGAAAGTGGTATCACCTCTATTCTTAAAAATGTGACTGATAACGGCGCGACGGTGTTCGATTCAAAATGACAGTGTTCCAGATGACGTGAAATACGTATTCGGGCTGCGGGCATGTTTTCTGTTTGGATGGATTTTCAAATGAAGGATGATCAAATTCGGATAGAGAAATTTCCCATATATGTTGATAAAAGTGATTTTCATCAAGATTATTTGTATCTGATCGTTCGATGTGTGCTACTATATAAACGTCATCTTGTATGGTAAAGCCTTCTTCATTTGCTAAATTCTTTGTGGATGAAAAATTGTGTTTTTGAAAGATGTCCATCCCTTCTGCTGTTTACTTGGGAGAGCAGGGCTCAGTTTTTGTAATCTCGATGTTATCCTACAAAGTAAAATTTTAGTAGGAATATTTTACCAAATGTATAGGCCTAACTACTGTTTTACTGCGAGGTTACTATTGTACGGAAAGACGATCATGTTTGAAATTTGAATGAAGAACACTTACTTCAGTTTAAAGCGCTATATTCTGTAGGCCCTATAGCTTAAAAAGAAGCGCATCGTGCCATAATGTATTTGTTTTAATCAGAAGAAAACTCCATAAGCTGAATGATTGTTCTATCGTTTTTTATTCAAATTTCAAATATCTTTTAACTATACTACTCAATAAACTGTGATCCTTGCGGTCGACAAGGCTGCATCAAGAAAAATCTAAAGAATATTTCAGAGTAGCATTTTCCGAATAATCGTTTGCACTGCCATTTTATATAGGTTTGTTATCAGGGATCGCAATTTTCCGTTTTTTTTACGAAATTAAACTATAATGTAAATATTTCAAATTTACGCATTCAAACCCCGGTTTTCCCGATTTTCCGTTTTATGTAGCTCACCTTGTTTCATTTACGTTTTAAGTCACATAATCGTCATATAAGCAATGATCAGCATAATTTAGAGCATGCAAGAGTTTATGAACCTCAAATATGAAACATTTTCTTCTGCAACTATTCTACCAATTCCTGGTCAAAACATTACAAGACTAATTCACAATTCTGCTGTAAATTACTTAATTGCATTTTTTATATTCAATCACCATAACAGGCATGGATATAGGATGATTTTATGTGTTTAATGCATGACTCCATATTGCATGAAGCCCGATATTTTCAGCGGATGTTCCAAGTCAGCTAGCAGTTTGTGATTCCAGTTTTATGTTATTTTGCTCATGTCAAATTACGTCATTGAAATGTAAATAGATGTGCCTATCAACAATTATGATATTTTCCTTACTTATATCGTTGAACGGGTAATGAGGATGTCAGTTGAAAATCAGTTAAAAGAAGGTTTTATTATATTAACAGAAAGTAGTTGATAAAACGTTGATCACCCCACTTTCTTCAACGTTTTTAAGTAACGTTGAATCAACGTTATATCAGCGGCCAAAGCGTCACGATATCAACCATCCATCAACGTTGAATCAACCGTTTATCAACCAAAATCTCGTTGAACATCAACGTTTTTTCACCGTTGATTCAACGTTATCTTTTTAATTGGGGGCTTGAATCAAGTCCTGTTTGTTGAAAGAGTTCTTCCTAGTCAGGAGTTCAGAATCATTGATTGACAAAATATCCCTCTGAGCCATTCAAACCTCAAATACAGCAATAAGAAATCAGCAAAAATTGTATCGCGGCGGATTTGAACGCAGACCAGCAGAAATTGTCAAAAGTAACTTAGCTCTGTGCGCTATACAGTCAGTTGACCAAGAGACTGCAGTTACCATTCAGGAAATTCACAAGCTGAAGCGCGATGACAGACCGTGGAGACCTGATCACGAAGTTCTGCGCATGCGCACAATGACACTTTTACAAAATTACAAAATCTTGGATAGCTCAGGAGAGAAAGCACCAATGATGACAAGAATAACACCAAACGACGCAGGAGAATACGACGGTCACGATGACACTAAATTCCACACTGTGAATGTTGCACTAACGATGAAAACCTCAAAAAAGATCCACACAGACAGGAGACGCAGAGACACAACCACCACGTTCCGATGATAGCGATATCCTCACGCGAGTAGGCCCAAAGATTAGTAGGCCCTTACGCGTCTGCACTAGGGGCTTCTAGCGGCGGCAAAAGATCCCACTGGGGAAAGTTCCATTCATCCGCTATTACACTATCGGAATGAACAGATCGGAAGGGCCTACTAAAAAGATTAAACAGACTTTTTCACATCAATATGCATCTGTAGTATGTAGTACTACGAGTCCGTTAAAATAGCCATGGCGGAGCCGCCTATCAATTGCAAATTGCGACAGGACCGCGGTTGAGATTGAGAGACGACATGAAATTAGCTTTTCGCAAATTTCGGAATTATATCAATTTGATGAGCAAGTTTTCATCTCAGAAAGTGTCAAGAGGTAGCCTTCTTTACTGACTCTTTCAACACTTCTTTGATCAAAACATTGTACCAAAAGAAAGGAGAAATCTATAGGGTAATATGCGATTCTATTAATTTTTGGCACTCCTTCCAACCTCGCACGATGTTGCAACGCGCCCTCCTGGTGCCCGCAAATTGCATGAAAAAAAACTTTCATCCATATTGTTTCATCGAAAAGAACCAAAGCCGAAAAACATAACATGAAAATAATTCATGCATGGAGGGGTTGAGGATATGAATCACTCTATGCACGAAGTTATTGATTGTGAGAAGTAGAATAGTGGAATTAAATTCCTCTGCTACGGCAACATGGCATTCATCACAAACATCGCATATCAGCTCTGAGGTTGCACCTAGTCGTTCATTGTAGTTGTTTATGTTCGATGTCTACGGCATTGATGAGTTGATGAATCATGGTCATCATAAAATAAAAAGGATCAACGATGAGCTTGCCTCGTGCCTATGTAACTTCTGCTATCCAGAGTTAGCTGTACAAGAGGAGGTGATCTATTTGTCACTAAAGGAATTTTGCATCAAGTTTAGGTCAGGAAATAAACGGATTTCCATCCATATTTACGTATCGGCGGATTCCCTTTTTATAATTCGGACTGATGATCATCAGAGTTTTTTCTTCAATTTTATATTTCCATTTGTCGGAACAAAACGTCGACCAAATAGAAGAGGCCCATACATGAAGAAGTCATGCTCAAAGAAGTCCAATGCATCTCAGAATTGTTTAAATAGATCATTTGAAGATATATTTACTGGATTCGAATTTGTGTATATACAATCAGCAGTCAGCTGAGATCGCGAGAACAGAAATGTTGGCGCATGATAGAAGGGCATCGATTCCTGGCGATCGTGTATGTATTTAACGTAATAAAATCTTTTATCAACTCCAGGTGGAAAAAATTTCCGAATCAAATCTATCATTCTGTCATTTAATTTATAATCTGTGAAGCGGTACACAGTCAAATACATACGATATGCAGATGTTTCTCCTGGTCAGTACAAGTTTATTGAATTAAATTCATTTGCCACTCTCTTAATATTTGCTTTTTCCTCCCATGATATTGATTATAAATGCAGGTAGAGGCACCCATGGTCTATTGTTCCGGATTGTTGTTACACTTCAGAAGTGGGCATAATGCTGTAGGCCTATTTCAGAGATGAGTATCAGTGGGCTTAGAAACAACTGTTTCATGTGTAATTGATCTTCAATGAAACATATTGTCCCATTTGTTAAGTGGTCCCACAAAGAATTCGTAAAGGCACGCAATCGCCAGGCATAGGCCAACATTATCTTAATCAATCCACATTAGCTAGTGCATAAACGATTTGACTCAAGATAATCCAATTAATGGGACCTGCTATTTATTCATGAAAAAAAGGCAGCCATGGGTATATGGATAAATTGGTTTTAATTGACTGGTTGCATTTTTCTACAGTTTTTTTGCCATCAGTTACTCTCAAAATTCGTAGGAATCGTGTCTAGGATTTCTCTTTGATAAGCTTATACACTACTATATTTGACAGCATCTTTGTCGATATCTCGCAGTTGGAAAAGGGTGCTTCCGGTTTTGAACCATGTAAAATCCAATTTGTCTGTTCAAAGTAGAGTAATCGAAAACAACACTATGCCCCAAAATAATTTACATAATGACAACATGTCCTGTTTCGAATCACTATTCTAAAAGAGCGCACGATAGCAAATATTTATCGTTTAAAGCCTTGATTACTGCAGTTGATGAAACATGTAAAACACTGAGCAAATGACCCGGGCAGCAGCCTGTATGTGACATCCTTGTGACGTCTGTTGATTTCTTACGAGTGTCAATAAAACGAGAAAAAGAAGTATGCCTCACATTTTTGAGTAATTGATATTGGAACGATCAATGATCAACACTGTTTTGTTTATGCTCGAGAACGAGGACGGAGATAATACATGATGAGCAAGCATTCATGCGTAGCATTCATGTATGTAGCCTACCTCCATGGAATGTGAAATTTATGAATGTTTATTGTTCCAATATGCTTTTCGCACTTTTCGTGGATGCACTTGTATGTATAGCTTCTGCATTTGTATGCTATAGGCTTATAGCCAATTTGCCAAAAAATCACGCACATAGTTGTCCGAAAAATTCATCAGGCCTAGTAATTGTTCCTTAATATCCTAAAATTTGAATGGCTAATATCACTAAAATTTTCCAGAGTTTTCATTGTTTCCTAATTAAAAAAAGCAGGTCAAACTATGTGAAAAATGAAATATTGTCGCATAATGCCTTTAAGCTCCCAACTCCGGACATCCAATGCTCCGGACATATTCTTCCAGCACCAGCTCAGACTTCGGACATATCTAAATTTTCAAAGTCCTGCTCCGAATCCGATCACTTGTGAAAGCTCTGGTGCAGAATTTCTGTTGCGATCTATAACATTTCTATGCTTGACAGGCAATGGGAACTACACATGTTTTGCATAATACGTTCATTTCACCTACTCTTCAATAACTGGGCTTCAATGGTGCTGACACTGCGAGATGTTCAGCAGTAATTGTTGGTGTTCGTGCAGCATATAAATTTAACGGCGGCCATAGGTATCACAGATTGACTATTCTCTGTTAAATCAAATGAAGTAGAGGAGAGCCCATGACAGTCTGCCGAAATTTACGATTCTGCATGTTTGAATTACTTAACAAAAACGTGGGTGTGGCCAATGTTGGGTCTCGATCGTTGCTTGCAAGCTCATTGATTGATTCTTTCGGATGGCCAACTATATTCTTGTACAGAACTAAGTTACTGATGTGGACAGCCTATATAGCCTATTGGCCTGTGTAGGCAAAGTCTAAATTTGGCCAAAATTGTGTGTTTGGTGAGGAAAGCGCAGTTCTGATAAATCAATATTTCTTTATTACCAGTTGCCTCATTACTGTTTGCTTTTATTGAATTTACCTAACCTAGTGATCAAATGTGCAAGGCAAAAGCATTATCTGCGAGTAGGGCTTGGACTTTGTATCCAGCTATGTAAGCGTGTAGCTGTGTAAGCTACGCACCGTGTAGTATGTGAGCTTCAATGGTTTCAGACCAAGTTCTTATTCGACACAGTAAAAAAAGTTCGACACAGTTAATGTCGACACAGTTCGACAGAGTTAATTATGGGATAGACATTGCTTTTCTGTTGGTATAGCACGGTACAGTGATTCATTCATGCACATTGCCCTTAACTCACAGATGGGAGACGGTCGAATGTTTCAAATTTAAGACTGATCTGAGGTTTTTTTCGACATTGGTGGTAATAATTATAAACTGAGATTTCATCAGTTTCCATCGGATATCAAATACGCCCGCATATAGCGGTGACATTGCCGAAGTGTCTCATTCAGATAAGACAGAAATCACAGAAACCATCCGAAGACAATTCGATTTTGCCTGTACGAGACATTTCACCGAGGATCATTTAGAGAATTTGTTGTATGTCATTAGGGGACGTGATGGTTTCAGTTAAGTAGATAAGCGTTTGATTTTAACTATCCGTATCACCGAAAAATAATTAACCGGCTAACACATAATGCGACCGGATGAATATACTAGAAATTTCTGCGATACTTGATTTCGTGTCTGTGACAAGCTACTTTCGACTGAGTCACTTTTCACCATAGATTGTCCATTCTATAAACGACGATGACATCTGAGAATACGCTATATAGTCAATCCATCCTATACACAATCAAAATTGTAAAAATAATGCATGTGTTTCGTAATGATGATACATTAGTTTATGTATTTATTAATCTATGTTATAATTAATTGATATGCTAGATGTCAAAACTTCTTGATCGAGCCGTTATTTTTACTTTTCATTTACTCCGCGTATTTATAAGATCTGTGAGCTGTCTTCATGCTCACAAAGCCCTCGAAGATGCTATCAACTTTTAGTAGTCATATATTTCATCATGCTTGTAATATGCCTTTCTATTCTTCATCACTTGAATGGGACCCCTCTTTCATAGGCAACTATGAGACGACGTGAAAGCATCAGAAAGCACATGCTCCATCATCTGGTGATGAGACAAGACAACTGCTATTTCAATTACCAAGCATCTTAACATCTATATTCGCTTTGTGTAACTCACTATTTCATAGCTGTCAGCAAGATAATTGACCTCGTTTCTCTCGAAAAATGCGAAATTTCATGAATTTTAGACACAAATTGTAGGTTCGTAGAAGAGAAATATATTTACTACCCGTGCATTATTTTCAGTCAATATTTGTACTCAGTGGCAGATGCTTTCTTCAGCTTGCCAAATACATCTGTTGACGCTGACAGATTATTCTCAGCCTCAAAAGCATTCATCAACGAATGAGCATGTGAATATGCTTAACGTTTTTTTACTGCAACTAAGATGTAGTGTTGAACCATTTCTGTAATACGCATTTGTACAAGTTGTTGTTTAAGCATTTGTAATTTTGATTTAGGATGTTATTTTAGCCAGACATCATACCCTCATGCAATGATACACCTACAGTGCAAAATATTGATAGATATGAATCTTTAAAATCACATACAATCATAGATGCAGTATGTTCGCGTATATAACATTAGATGTGTGTAGTGATAATGACAATGATTTGCGTGTAAAAGAACAATGAAATCTAATTTCGGCGTCTTCAAAGTGACAATGTGCATGGAAGATTGGATACTTTTTGTGGAAAAAGGCCGACCCAGCTTGCGCGTTAAAAAAATTATCTGGCAGTCTTTTGACTTAGAAGTTGAGCGCACATCTTCAGCCGATGTCTTGGGTCCCGAATCCAGGGTACGTAAACATGTTGAGCGCACATCTTCTGCCCGATGTCTTGAGTCCCGAATCCAGGATACGTAAACGAGCGACTCTTCTACCGATCGATATTTCGATCATGCTTCATTTTTCACCAATCGATCGATCACGAGATAAAACACTGATTAATCGATCATCTACCATGATCCTTGAAGGACCGATCGACCGATCATCCGATCAGGTCAAAATAGCAGAAACTGTCAAATCGATCGTTCAAGCAACATGGTGCCGATGTAAAACTTTTGCCAAAGTTTTTGAGAAATACATCTCTTACTTGGTGAATTTGAAAAAATGCTTTTCGCCCCTGAAGGACAAAAGGACATTAATTCACCGAAATATGGTTATGGAATTATGGAGAATGATGGAGTTTCTCAACTCACATCGTCTGAAATGTGCTGAATGGGGATAGCAGTCGATTACAGAGTTGGATTAGCTGATGCAGCAGAAATAGGTGTCCGCTTTCGTCAATATTGACAGCTCTTCTCAGCTGCGGAAAAACGATGGAATTGACTTTTTTAATCGAATTGCTCTAGCATTTCTTATCTGCAGAGATTATGTTGATTTTACTTACTTGAAAATTTTTCAAATTCAGAATTTTTCAAATTCCTTTTTTCATGGACCTCATGTGTAAATTCCTCCAAGTGTCTAGTCGATAATTTTGAAAATCATTTTTAATGAAGCTTTATTAATGAAATGCTGTAGGATGTGCTGCCCTAAAATTTTAGGAAAGCAAAAAAATTTGATCTACTTGCTGACGCAGGCCTAGTCCTAAGTAAAAATCGTAACTGAATGGTGAGTGCGTGCACTTAGCACTGCTTTATTGTGAAGCAAAATATATGGATTTCTACAAGAAACTTATAATCTGAACCTTGGAATTTCGACGTGAAATACACCCTTGATCATACAACAGCTCATAGGTTGAGAGGAAAATAATCAACATATTCAAGCAATTGCTATAATCGAAATTCCTCCACTGATTGTTTATCAGAGCTTCTGACCACCCATATATTTATTTACATCCATACACAATTTTATATGCAAATTGCTTCTGGTTGATTGGAAATAGGCATATAGTTTATTGTCAACATGTCGACTATAACTTGCTTTAGTCTTGTTTTTATAATGTTTATTTATTCCAAATGACATCACAATTACTGACAAACGCAATGCTAAATGTACTTTGATCGAGTTTTATCAATTTAGTAGTACTTCAGAGTGTAAAATTTCCGTGTCGTTTCCCTCGGACAAATAGAGTGCCTGGAAGTGACACTCAGGTAGCAATAATGTAGAATACAGATTGAATTTGAAAGCAGTCCACTTTTCTCTTGAATATACGATCATTAGTCTAAGTTCAGTAACGTGAAATATTCATCTTGCCTCTTGCGTTGAATGTCTGAAGAAGTGATGTAGAAAATGTATGTTAGTGATTTGATGCAAATGCCTGTTAACATATTAAGAGGAACTTGTCTCCCCAGTGACGTAGACGAGGCTCCGATCAAAATTTGTGATCGATAGCAGTTCACGCTATTGATAAGATTAATGCTTTCTCAGACATGAAACCTGGTTGTACCTCACCTCGCACGAATTTTCTCTTTACATGTCCTTTACCGGTTTACGAAATGTAGACGAAATCCTGAAATAGGAAAATGTACAAAGAGTAAACCCATTTACTCGTACATTTAGAAACGAGTTTCATGTAAGTTCAAGCGAGGAGAAAGTGACACATTCATTCTTGGTTGAATATGATGAGTCACCGAAATCATTCGCTACAGTAATGATCTTCAAGCTTGTTTCGCCGATCAGATTTTTCCCTTTCAATTGCTTAATTTTGTCACAATCTTTGATTTGATGATTTGAATTTTGCTCATTTGTATATTGAGCCATTCAAAAGTATTTGATGAAATTTTCATACTTTTACTTACACATTTTTTATCACTGTGCTACATTCGCTGCGATTACGCATGTTAATAATGTCACGATCACGTTAATAAAATATATTGATAATGCATTTTAACCAATGGTGAACTTTATTCATTAGAATGAGAATGTCTCGCGGCTCTGCAGAATTTCACGGGCACCTCAATGCTAGAAATACGGTAAAGCCTAATAGACTGCCATGACAATCTATTATTCAACCCATCCACTTAAGTGGCAGTCTGTTAGAGGAAGCGTTGTAGTGACTTCAAATAGCTGAAAATAAATAAAATAAATAATAAAACAGCTGAAAACAACTTCAAAATTCATTTATGGTCTATTTTTTGAAGCGAAAGTTTCTTGCGCTAAATGCTAGCAGGCTCATACATGCGCAATTAAGATTAATGCTAAATGAATAAGTTGCTGATATCGGAATTTGATAACTGCGATTAATTCTTATCAACTAGCGTTTACATATATTCACCAAGTAGCTATAAAAGTACGAAACTTAACTTGATATTAAACTATAGATCTATACATCAGGTTTGGAAAGAAAGTAATATAACGATGATGCTGCTGTTTATCGTCAGGTCAATAATGAATATGTAATTACGACCTAATTGCAAACCATTTTTTTACTGTTTCATCACTTGCCAAGAGTTATCTTAGTATGCTGAAAGTCCTTTCAACTGACACCGAGGTGGCTGTGTCCGAAACAGGTTCGCATACAAATCAAGAGAAATAGAGAAATGAGATAACTGTTTCACTCCTATGAAAACGTGGTGCAATGTATGGCTTGCTGTTACAAGCGTCATTTTCAAATTGTTCACTCAAAACACGATGAGCCTCAGCAACAATGTAGAAGGCGAATTGTATCTTCCGATTCAATTACGCATAGTTTGACTTAATAAGCATAAGCAAGTCGCTATATGGAATTGTGCTTGATCATGGACATCGTTTGATTCATCAACATGATGTGACTGATCGGCGACTGAGACTATGAAAGACGATGTGATGGTTGTCATTCGATTATGCTACCGTTTAAGGCGTTTGTTTGTAGAACTTCGGAATGACCTATCATTATGCTGTATTATCTACATGTATTTTCACTGTCCTGATCACCAGCTTCGATTTTGAAAAGAATCCTCTGTTGTAAAATTGTTACTTCATGTTACTTGGGTTGCTCAAATTATTAGGCATAGTCGTTGACCAATGGAACGTAGTACTGTAAGAGGCACTAGTTCGTATATAGCCGTTTCGATTTCATAGTGCTAATTGGCTTTTCGACGCACAAATTTGCTAGTGTAATGCAAAGTATATTTCGCCTGTCTGGCCTGTCGATTGAGATAGAAAGAAAACATACTTTGAATGAAGTTATGTAGTTTTGTGCGTCGAAAGTATAATTTTATCAACTTTAAGTTATAGCAACATGATGTCAAAGTAATTCAGTTGAAAGCAATAAATATTTCGTCATTGTTATCACTGATTTCTTAATAGACACACATGGTCGTGCAAAATTGTTAGAAATGTATAATTTTGAAATATCCTTTGGAGGACACTGTATTTTGAATTTGAGAGAAGTTATATATGCAGACAATCCTGCCTAATTGGGGCAATGATTGCCCAAATTTAGCAGGTGCCTCAGCAAACCGGAATATCATGACATGATATAAATGACTCAATTGACGAGTAAATACTCAATCAGTACGTATTGAGTAATAGTTTCGTCCTCATGCAATAATAAGAAATATTTCAAACTTAAAATGATATTTCAAGGTGGGAAATTGAGGTAATGCTGTAGTTATTTTTTTTATTCGCCAATACATTTCAACGACCAAGCGTCGTTATCATCAGGGCAGATATTATAAAAAGAAACTATTCAACAACATGAGCTCAAAATTTGAAAAGGTGAAGATGCAAAAAAGATATTTGTAGCACTGGGCTGTGTCTTTGGGAAATCATAGTTATGCGATTATGCGGCAATAGCATGTGAGTGTTTTTAAAACTAAAAATAAAAAGATATAGGATCGGATTTACCGCCGATCACGGTCATGAAGCAGATAGAACCGGGCTACATAGTATCGACCCGTAACCCATACTGTTGAAGAGTTTCCTTTTATAATAATTATGTGCCCTGATGATAATGACGTTTAGTCGTTGAAATATATTGGCGTATAGAAAAAATAACAACAGCATTGCTTCAATTTCCCACCTTGAAATATGAATTTTAATGAAGACCCTTTTGCCACTTAAAATGATAGTTCATTACTTCTCTACCTAGGTGGCGACGAAAATGTAGATAGGAGTTATCCTTTGTACCGTAAGTTTCGGGAGGAACTTTGACTTCTAAAGTGTTTTCGACCGCTTGTTGCAGTATCATGCAGCATAAGAAAATCGGTAGCCAATTATCAAAATGTTATCTTAAATGCTGCGATAAAACATCAGAACAATTGTAATAAATTTAATGTAAGAAATAAATGAAAACAAGCATGTTGACATTGCTGATCATTCATGCATGCATCACAATGAAAATAGAGACAATTGATGCACATATATGGTATTTTACACGTGTAACATGTCTTCTCGCGTTAGTGTGATATCATGTGACTGTTGTCTCCATTCACCGTTCCGCTACTGACGCAGTCTATCAATGGATTTGTTATGAATTGCTGGATGAAAATTTTATATTATTCAATTTACATTTTAGTCGGCGAATCATCCAATTGTTGAACCATAAAATTATAACTTGCCGCCATATGTGAGAAACAATTACATCTAAATACAAAATTGTAATGGAAATGAAAATCCTTGGAGAATTTAGGCAGAATATTTCCGTTAAATACACTGTAATTTACATGACCGAAACTGAAATAAAACAATAGTTGACGCTTTGATGCTATCAGTACCTTAAGCGGCAGGCCCTACCTTCGAAATACAAATATCGTAATACTGTTTATCCGAAATCTCACCTATCACGTCGAAACAGTGCGGTCGACATACTGTAAACACGTAAATCTTCATGACCTTATGTTTATTCAAATAACAAGCAGTTTATTATTGACTAACATTTGCCTTTTCAGCAGGAAAATCCAAGAGAAGAGGTAAAAGTCAGCATAAAAATGAGCTGTGATAATCTGCTTTCTTTGATTACCGGGAGCAAAATACCACATTTGACATCGTGATTTCTATGTCGTGACATGGAAAATTCCGTAAACTCTTCTTATATTCGCATATACTAAATGCAGTACGCAATCGGTGGTAAATATGCGGGAAAATACAGACAATACAGACGTGTATTTTGCTGGTAATTATTTAAGTAGTGGTATTTTGCTTCATTCCATACGATTATTTGCGATGTTATGATTGTGTGAACGAAGACCTATTTGATGTTGCAGATATGCCCCAATTTTGTGAAAACTTTGCTGTAAAGTAATAAGTAGATATCTGCAGTATAAATGCATTCACAGCTGTAGCTTGGCGATATAATTCACTTCAGTAGTGCTTATCATTATTGCGACTTAGGGCAGTCTTCAGGCATGTGATTCTTTCAGTTTGCTGACGGAATTCCGGTTCTGAATCTTTCAGTATTCGGAGTGATCAAGTAATTTTTGAATCAGCTGGTCATTCAAATAATTATCCATAATCATTATCCATTTATGATCGAGATAAACACGAGATGAACCTAATGTAATGAACTATTACATTATTGTTAATATTCAACCATGTATCCTGCTTGCTTCAAGTACATGATGTATGAGTCAGGTCACTAAGTCTCGAATGAGTGATAAGTGCAATTAGAATCAGCGATCTCTGCATGGAAAGTATATCGTTATTGTTTTCAATTTCAGTGCTCGTGATCGCTTCTAACAGTCTCCTGATATAGACAACCTGTTGTCACTGAATCTAGAACGACTAAATCAAAGTCAATTAGATATTCTGCTCACTGTAGAATGAGGAACATTGCTGTTACGATAGCTACAGAGCAAGGTGGAGGGAATATTGGTTGTTATGCAGCGACTGAAGATAGAGTTTGTGGCAAGACGCGACCTTCAAAGTATTTTTAGCGAGATTATATTCAATGAATAAAATGATCGATAGTCGACTACGAAATTGGCAAAAGTGAGATTTACTTAACTCGATTGCTTGTCAACAGATTTTGTCACTTAGAGAGTGATGTACAAACAATTATTTAATCTTTTCAACTCAATCATTTGCCTGTAGATTTTTATCTTTTTTTATGTCTTCCATTTTCTATAAACTATTTGTCTGACAAAACGATTGTATGGAATTGCATTACAAAACGATAGCTGTTGGTAGTCAATTAACTTCATAGTGATGAAGATATCTAGCAATCCTTTGAGTCAAAAATGTTAACAGGAAATTATGCGTGTTTCATTATCACGACACTTCTTTTATCATAGTGCAAGCGTGCTAATTTGAATATGTGATATGACTAAGTAGTGCATGAAACAAATTATTTATTTTGCAAATTCTGGACTACTTTTAAAATATGAGAAAGGAAAAATCTTCTGACAAATATTGATTTATTTTGTAGTAATGCATTTTTGATATGTTAGAGTGTTTCAAGCTCTACACTTAAAGGTACACAGCTGTGAATAGTTGTAGATGTTGAACACATGTGAGATCCGCATATGTGGATACATTCATATGTGGTTTCCATGGCACAGTGGTTAAGTGCTTGGCTTAGCGATATTTCGATCCAGAGGTCGAGTCCCGAAAGTGTCATTGGAAGTTGTCAGGAAAGGCATCTGGACTAAAATATCACAACTCTTCAGATTACGATTAGACAAAGTCATCACCGTCCAAGCCCCCAGGATGGGGGAGTAATGACGTTAAACCATCAAAAAATACACGATTATTTGATAAACTTATTTGGCACATGATTATTCCATAGGGATGATTATAATACTTATGCTCATTGGAGTCTGAGTATTGCTTTACTGTCAGACTGTTCTGTGGAAACAGCGCTGTTTTGCGGAGTTTTAACAAATATTTGGATTTTGATTTTATTGAGTAAGAGACAAGTACTCTCCGTACTCGAGTCCAAGCTCCATTCCATTATTCAAATGAAGAACAGTTGACTTTGACAGAAACTCAGCAACCATCAAGAACTACGGTTAAGCACATTAGGTGATACTGTTGATTCACTGCTGATGAAAATCAAATTGTCACGCTTATAAAATTTTTATGTATGTCAAAGCTGCCCGATCCTTCCACATTTGATCGAGCTATCAAGCTTTGATAGAAAGTAATGCGTGCATGTATAAAGAATTTAATAACGTGCGAGCTTCTGATAATAAACTCATTCATGTTTGCCGTTGAATTAATATCAGCAGAATTCTCCTTAAATAATTGCAGTTCTTTGTTCCACCGTGTAGATGTTTCTGAGGCCAAGCATTGCAATTTCCTTGTATATTGGAAGAATGCATTTAACTTCTAAATTAAACTCGGCTGAATTAAATTAAACCGAACATCAGTAGGAGAAATGACAAGCTTTTACGTTATCTATTACTCTGTTTTAAAAGAAGAATATGACTCTGATGCTGAGGTTCGTCAATTCATGTTTTTAAGTCAATAGATATTTCCCTCACTTTAGTTTGCCTGCATTATTTTAGTAGCTTATCACAATTCTCGACTCTTTCGAAATATGTAGATCGTCTACTACGTCTACACAGAATGACTTATGATTCTCTGTGTGAATGTATAAAACACTTTTTGAACTGAAATTGGACTGATTTTTAACATCCCAATATTAATTCAATTATGCCATTTGATAATTGATAGCAGATTCTAAAATGTTCTATCGCTTTCTGCGTGTGATCATTTAGAAATCGCTTTTTTATTTTTGTACATAGTTTACCGTTGGACAATCAGTCACTGGAAATTCAAAGTGACAAAAATCAAGAAACCACAAATTGTCATGATTATGAATGTGCTGATTTTTTGAGATTGGAATATTTTAAAGCATGTTTTCTTCATTTCCGGCACAGACTCTGATTTTTTAATTCAACTTCTATTGGCTCATGCTGATTCTGTCAATCATTTTACATTTTCATTTCCAACGTGGCAAGTTCATCAAATTTCAACAGATTCAATCATCAGAAGACATGTTGCGCAGGCATGCAAGATAGTGTCTCAGTGGCTAACTCACTCCATCTATGAAGGTGGTCCGGTGGCCTGGTGGTTAGACGATTTGTTGCCATGTTCTCTCACCGGAGGCAATTTAGCAATTGCTGACTTGATTAATCAATTTGTAAGAATGATGACAACATATTGATATTCGAAACTGACATTTTATTGGAATGTCATTGCTGAATGAAATACATTAAATAATAATTTAAATACAAGTCTTTCAACGCAATGTAATTTTATATAAGTTAATTAAGTAATCTAACGCATTCTATTCAATAATGATATCTAAGTCTTTCTTTACTGTTAAAATGGCGAAAATCATTAGAAAATTATTGTACGCAAATTCAGTTGAAAATGCCAAAATATAATCATTCAAGTTTGAAGTAGTAGAATGTAACTTTACTATTACTTAGAGTATTCAGTTAGCAGAATGGTGGAATTATAGCCCTAACAAGCAACTCACGTCGCCGCTCTTGATTCAGCATCTGTGTCTGAGCATGTCTTGCCACGTATACCTTATGCATTTATGCATGAATTTGCGTCTCTCATTATGTATCAAAGGTAAGGACAAACGAAAAAAGGTGCATAGTTATGAAATAGGTTTACTTGATGTTTAACAATTGAATATTGACATCGAGCAATAAATCAATTGATTGATTATTGTGGTAATTAAAATTGATTGCTTAACCCAACATGATCTGAATTAGTTTTTGACAACCTTAGTCTGCAGCTACCACCCCTGTTTAGAATCTGCCCATGATTGACGATTTCTAGCAAGTGGAATCATAACTTGTCGCCTGGTGGTTACATCAGTTAAATTTCTACAATTTTTTCACTTTTTATTTCTAATTCACTTGTCATCTTCAGTTCATACAGACGCGCCGGTCGATGCGGGACCAACTCAAAGTGGTAGATGTCTATGACAGTGCTGCTGCGATTGGGAAAGATTTCGAGCTGCTGATTGATAAATTCGGGACTGAGGCGGTGCAAACTCTTATGCCGAAGGTGATAGGCGTTCTTGAAGATCTTGAAACACTCGCCACTAAGAATGAGGAAGAGTTTGCCATGATCGGTAATCTGCAAATGGCAGTGAGTCGACTAGAGGCGGAGAAATTGGCAAGAGCAGAAGAGAAATCCCGCTATGAATGTGTAAGTGCCTTATATTTTAATGTACTCTTTGCGGGAACAGTTTTATGCTTTGTCTGTGGATATAATTCCCAAATGTATCTTCAGATCTGGATGTCCGTTAGTTGTGTTGTTATGACGACAGCTGTTCCATTATCGCTCCTGGTTACCATATCCTGTTTGGCATTTAACTTGGCGGAAGTGTCTTCACAAAGTGAATCTCGTTGTTTAATGGGGTTCAAACTTAATTTAGAAACATCTTGATTGCTGACTGTTATGTATGTTTAGGATACATGCAATTGTTGTGTATACCAATTCTGTGAAATTTGTCTTATCAATACAAGTTAGGTTCGGAATTCGGCCAGAACTTTGTCCAAGACCAACCCAGCCCATATACCCTTGTCCAAGTCTATCCCAGCCCATGTACTTTTTCCCAAGCCCAGCCCAGTCCGTGCATTTCTGGTGAAGGATATCCAAACCCATACACCTTTGTCCAAGCCCATCCTAGCCCATGTACCTTCGTGCAAGCCCAACCCAACCCATGTACCTCCACTCCAGCCTATGCATTTTGGCTCTAAACCTAGTCCAGTTTGTTTATTTCATATGAACTAACGTGAATACTACGAGAATTTGCTATTTTAAGTCCCGCTGTATTAATTTTAGCTATCACTATTCAGTAGTCGGTAACATGTTTAATCAAAGTTAAAATCAAATCTTTGGGTATTTACAGTGCAATATTTGTGTGTGTTCCATATTGCATCAGTTGCACCATGGTGATATACTGCTCTACTTTGAAGGGTTCAACTTGTACTTTGTGAGATAGCGAGCCCAATGACAGCATTTTAAAATAAAAACGACAAGTATTGGTCGATCGATTTCATGTCCGTTTTCATGACATATCTTCAGGACAAACAGATAAATCTAGATAAAACCTTTAAATACAACAGGAACTTTATCACCAGAATTCGTGAACACTCGGAAGGTAGACCTAAAGATTCTGAAATTACCAAACACGTTCATAGAAATAGCTATGACAATTTCCAAATAGTTTTTCGCACAAAGTACACTCGCACTGCTGAAAGTCTGGTCATGAAAGAAATCAATAGTTCAACCTTGATGAACGAACACGAATCTTCAGTCCCAATTTTATTGTTTTAGTATTGTGACCCTTTAGTTTTAGACGTAATTGTAAATGTAAATCAGCTCTTATTGTATTGTTTTTAGCTTGTATTCAATTTTCGAGGAGTTAGACGCAGTTGCCAATTGTTTTTTTAGCTTGACAAGTTCTCATCCTGTTGTATTTAAAGGTTTTATCTAGATTTATCTGTTTGTCCTGAAGATATGTCATGAAAACGGACATGAAATCGATCGATCAATACTTGTCGTTTTTATTTTAAAAGGTTCAACTTGTAATTAAAAATACATGTTTTGGGCTTCACGGCTTTCTACTTTGGCATGTAGTAAAAATTTACGAAAATTCATTTTTAATCACGCAATTTCTCAATGGTATTATTGTGTTGACAATTTCAGAATTGAACTCTGAAAAGGTTTCAGCAGATGCTTTCTATGAAAACGATTCGAACTAAAAAAACATGTTTGTTATGTTCACGTCCTTCGCGAGTTCCTCATTATGACGATCTTTAAGACGATACCACTGATCCCATCCCATTGATCTGATTGGAGCACGGTCCTAGTTGTTTACACGTGTTCTTGATCTGCCGTTCCTTATTCATCCATGGAATGTCTAGTGACGTATGAGTAGCATATCATGAATTCAAAAAACAACAGGAACAAGGCAAAACATTCTAAATTTCGTCAGCATAAAATGATAGCAGAAGTACAGAAGCATTGCTAGTGAATATAAACCTGCTTCAACTCAATACCAATGTTATACAATGGAATCATTGTTCAATTATATAAGGACATATTCCATGCCAGTTGATGGTCTAGCACAGGAGGCTATTCCTCAGGCTGAAAAAGTATTATTCCAAATTCATCTCCTTCGATTAATTATTGACCAGTTTATGTAATGATGTGCAGTTAAAAAGAGCCGGCGTTTCGTGTCATTGACACTTCTCATGGGCTTTGATCATATTCGATAAATAGCACAACAGCAACAAGGAAAACTTGCCCAACAAGTCAACACTGTAACTGGTTGTCGACTCCGTTGGAACTGCACCTGCTATTTCTGACTCTTGGAAAACAACACCATATCTCCAAAGTCACAAAATGAACTCAGGATGAAGATGTTGTCTAGATGACGTTTTAAAGATTCATGCTCCGAAATTCAGACGATACATCAGTGATCTAGGACATGCATTTTTTGCAGTTGTACGCCAAGTTCTTAACGTGTCGTAGTTTCAGTAGTATAGCATTGCAATAATTGCAATAACACAATTATTGTGTTCTCCGATCATTATGAATAGCCGTAGCGAGTTCGACATTTTGTTATTGAATCTTTTGGAGGCACATGCTTGGCCAATGCACTTGAGCTGCTATTGTTTTCAAGTGTATCATTCAGTTCAGTAGATAAGTCATTTATTTCTAATAATGCAACATATGCAGTGTGCCTTATGGAGCTTCAGCATCACTCCAACTGGGGAAATATAGTAAACACATCCATTAGTAGTGTTAAAATGACTGTCCTGAATATCGACTTCAACATGCATTTGAATCTCCTTTCTAAAAAATACTATTCATAGTAGATTAGTGATTGACGTCAGCTGTGATATTTTAATGTCCCCTACCTGTCATTAATAATCCCAATACAATGTGGAGCAATTTAATCTCATCTGAAGCTTTAGATGTATCATGAAACCAGATATGATTTCTGTTGCTATTTTTAATTGAGTTTTTTGAAGCTTCGCGGATTCTCAGCCATCTCTCAGTATGATGTTATCTGCTACAATGTTGTATATCGTATCCCCTTCGAATTAACAATTTGCGGCATAACTGGAGGTGCACAATTAATCAATGTTTATGAGAACACGAAAAGACATAATCTCGATAAAGATCAAGCAGCACGAACACTAAATCATGCATACTTGGCGTCGTGATGATGCAAGTCGGATATGTTCTTGGCAATACAAGTTAGTCATATCTATTACAAATTAATGTATACTTGTATTTTGCACATAATCCTGTATAGGTCACTCTAGGATCTAGATCTATAAGCGCTGAACCGTGCGGTGAACTATGGTTGCTTTATGTGATGCTTCGTTTTATCACTTCTTTTCATAATTGCCAATCATGTTTTTTGAGTACTCTGTAGCCTATAAATTGCATATGCAGGCCCTCAATGAATGATGCTATAAAATTAACACAAATAATTTTTCTTTTCGCTTGAAGCCCGTCAATGAATTCCAGAATGCTCATACATGCATGCTCACGCGCGTCGTAGATATGTTTCGTCATATGACGAGAACACACGTCTTGGATTTCTGAATAAGTTGTCTAGTATAATCTTACACTGATAAAAAATTCAAAATGTCGACTAGTAGAGAAGTCAATTTTTTTGAAAAGGGAAATAGCTAGGAGCTCAATAGGACAACAATCGACAAAAATGCTCCATGCAAAACCGATGACACGAACATTATTATGAGAACGCCAACACGACACGTACTCGATCAAGAATACGCGAACACGACACGAACTCGATCAAGAATACGCGAACACGATACGTACTCGATCGTGAAAATCACGTGAACGTCGTGTTCTCACAATGCTAATTTTGCATATCACGTATTGTTGCAGCTTAAAACGTTTCTGCTGAAAAGTCGTTTATTAGAGGTCGATTGAATAAAAATTAAGTAAAAATAAATGACATACTTAGCATCGGCCGTTGAAGGCTCTGAAGAAATGCTGACTTCGAGCTACAAGCCGAAGATACCACTACAAGCGTGAAGAACAGAAATGACAGATAGAACGTGTGTCATAGCTTAAAGTGAGTTTTAAAGTAGGAACCTTGCTGAATAGAAGAAGTATTAGCTGACTCAAGTGACTTAATTTACATCGGGCTACACTTTCTATATGACGCAAATCTTATTTAAGCTTTTTACAGTTACAAACCAGTATAGCCTGACGACCAGAATATGTGCGTGCATTTTTTGCACTTTTTGTAAGGACAATTATTCCAGGTTGTTCAATTGTAGCATGTCGATCATATCTTAAATGTAGTGCTTGGATAGAAGAGAATGTTTGATCGACATCAGAATCTGAGAGGGCACCTGAATAAATTGGCATCTTGCAAGTTATTATAACATATAGTATTTGAGGTATGCATTGCTTCTTCAAAATGATAAACACTTCCCTTGACCGATGATAAAGTTGACAGAATGAGTATCACTGGCAGATTGACGGATGCATTTTAGTCATTTGGAAAGAATTAAAACAGCATTTGAAGTTCAAGCTCGTTCGTGTGACGTCACACAATAAATGCTGTAGATAAAAGCTGACATAACATTGTTAATCTAGCGATTTGTATAAGTTGAAGTTCAAATTTTGAAGTCATCCTGATAATTACTACATACACAGTAGGAACCAAGCCCTGGCTTGGTGCTTTGGAAATACGACCATGTCGTGCCCGAGGCACCGATTTTGATGCTCAAAAGCCTTCATTCTGTGCATGAAGCCTTCATGCCGAAAAAATTCGATCCGGCTCCGACTCTGATTATATATAACAAGCATCAGTTGAATATGCTTCTTCATATCAAGCATTTTGTTTCTTTCACAGGAATTAGAGCAAATCGAAGAAACATGGCAATCAGAATCAAAGACCATGCTGGAACTGATCAATTCTTTGCGAGAAGAAAATCATCGCCTCCTGGTGCAAATGGAAGAACAACGGACAGAGGATACTAGCCCGTCCCCACAACAGCCAACGAAAACAGCTGCGGACGGTGAGACCGGTAAAGCTTGTTCAAGGTGATCTTAGTTGTTTGAATGACGTTTGGTGAAAATGACATCACCAGTAGAGTATGATTCCCGCACCAAATTTCTGCACATCACTGGGACTCAATCTTGAATACAGGGCCAGGAAGAGAAAGGGTAGGCTACACTGGACGAGTCATACTGTTGCTTTATGTCGACCCACACCCTCGCTGCTAGTTGAGAGGGGGCCCAGGGTGCCGTCAAGTGTCGGGAGGACCGATCACCCGCTGTCATCGGCGGATGAGGTCCGCACAGCTGACGGTGGAGACCCACAGATGCGTGTACTAGGGAAGAGGTGCTTTTTTACTGTGTGGTTGTGATTTGCTGAGGGGGGAAAGAGGAGAAGAATGGACAGAGGGGGTTATATTGTGGTTTCAAGAAGGGTGATTTGTTGTTGTGCTAGTGTTCTGCGTGTGCGTCTATTAAGTGTTTGCTCTGACTTGCCGACTGGAGGAATTTCGCTTGTGACTTTGTTTTGTTTTTGTGCTAGTTATATTCCAATGTTGGGAGTGTGCGTTTGTTAAAGCAGTTGTTTTGTTGTCATGTTTGGTGGAGGTGTGGCAAACTTCCCAGTGGTGAAGATTGTGTACATTTGTTGTCTGTAGGGAGGTGGATGCTGCGTGAGGAGATGGAGTGGATGATATTGACCTTTCGCTTTATTTAGAAGCTGTTTTGTATGAAGTGTAGGGTGCTCAGCAATGGTGAGGACATTTGTTTCATCATGTAGGTATTGTGTGCTCGTGTCGTGTGTGCTTATAGTAGTTCAAATATTGAATTGACCATGTCAAGTCAAGAACTGGTTCTCGCTAGAATTTTTAAATTTGAAAGAATTAGTTTGTCACTCCCATGAGTACTTAAGTACATGTAGATGGGATGCACTATGTTTTTGATGATTAATGACATGCATCATGTCAGTGCCTCAGGTTGTGCGCGCTGTTTGTATGTGCATACAAGAGAGGCGATGCTATGCTTTGTGTGTGTGTGTGACTTACAAAAGGGAGAAGTATGCACAAAAAAGTTGAGAGAATGATTGCGAATAGGCCTTGGCTGGACATTATTTTTTGTTGATTGTGAGGGGCCAAGTATTTGAAAATATGCACCTTCATATATCTTAACCGATCTATTTCGGGACGAATCCACATCTCATCATCAGGGTTGATGGGATGTGTTTTCTTTCCGACATATATTGGCAAAGAAATATACACATTTTAAAATATTCGGCCCTTTCCAATCAGCAAATAAAGTAAAGAGAATGAACAGAGGTGTTTGTGTCTAGATTTGTGCACTGTGGGAGGAGGGGAGGGGTCAATGATTCAGTTGTTGAATCTGTGACATGTATTCTAGTTTTCCACGCCGATCCTCCATTGCTGCTATGCCACTCCCACCAAAGAACTGATTTAAAGTGGCAAGTCTCGAGGAAAGAAGTAGTAATATCGCAACTAGCTATCTATTTTGCCTTGACGACTATTGTTCCTCGTTAACCAGGGTAGGCCCTGTTACCCTTCTCCATTGTGCTCGGCCGTTCACCAGCGAGACACCAATTCCCTTCACGTCCTTGTCGTCGACCTCAACTCGCATACCACATTACGGTTATATCAAAAGGAAGTATATCTAATTGAAACTTCCTATTATTGAATAATTTCGATCGATTTTGGCTCGAATTAAATCGGACGACTGAGAACCATGCATGTGTGAAAGCAGGTCAGTTTTCATGCTCACAATGCGCACAGGCAGAATTCGTTGTTTCGAGTCCCCTTTCCTGGCCTTGCATTCGTGATTGCATTCAATCATCCTATCTTGAATGATTTATATCAGCGTTGTCATCTTGTGACGTGTTTCTCCCATGAGTTGTTGGGCGATTCCGTTTTATCAGTTCTAGTCAATGGTTTTTTGTAATTTGGTTGATTGGTAATCACTTTTGCACATATCCAAATTCATCCTTTCACGGCTTTTGTTGCATGTGATACAAAGCCTGTTTTGGATTACAATCACTTTTGCCACTTATTTCGATATAACTAGGTTAGTAAAAACCAATTTTACCGTGACAGAATATTGAACATTCTAATGGCACTAAAATCAGTGCAGTTGCGATGTCACAGTGCTGCTGTAAGTTGTTGATTAGATAAAAGTGGTTGGATGAACAAGATAATTAACTCGAATATCACAAATGAATGTTTAAAGCATCTTATTTAAACTGCATCAACTTGATCTTTAAACACTTTCGTGTTCTCTTGAAATGGTTCAAGGCCCATTTTTATTAATTATCTTTTGATCTATTCGACACATTTTGAATATGCAAAAAATTATTAATTTCAACCAGATTAAATCACCCAAGGAACAAATGACAGTAAAGCAGCTTGCAAGTCTGTATTCATCTTGATCTCTGAGCGTCAATAAAGACCTGCGTCTGCTTTAATCAAAACTGAGTTATCATGTCTCTCAGTCGACAAATGAAATTTGTTCCGTATTCTAATTTCTTTCACATTCGTTCAAACAAGTTAAAAGAGTCGGAAAACATTGCTTTGAAATCGGTTGTGTATTTGAAAATGTATGAGTTGATTGGGATTGTTCCTTAATTTATGGGATCCCTAAACCATTGCGGGTTATAGAGCAAGTGCCATATTTTATAATACAACAGTTTTAAACCGCTCATCACGACTTGATTACGAAGTCTGCTTGTAGACCTGCGCTGTGGCCTTGTGGTAGAGTGTTTGCTCTGTGTCCGGGAGACCTTGGTTCACACCTAGCTCGGGTCAAACCTAAGACTTTTAAGATATACGTGCACTCTGCATTCTTGCTAAACACTCAGCAGAAAAATAATGAGATTGGGATACATGACAACTCGGCCACATGGAAGAAAGGCTCAGTGCCTAATGTGCTTCCGAGTATAAACAAAGTTCATTTATTTATTTATTCATCTAGAAATCTACATACTGATGGACTGGAGAGACAGGGAATAGATGGTGGCATCAAAGATTACCCCACGTAGCGTACATAGAGCTGCTTGAATCATTTAAAATTATGTTAATGATAATAAATGCCTCCATAAATTGCGTTAGCCTGTTGTTGATTAGAGGATACATTTTTTGTTCCATGAGCTTGTATAAAAAACATAATACATAAAGCTCATCATGAAAAATGTAGATATTAAATAACTTAAATCTTATCAGCATTGGTTGATAATAATAGAAACAATTGAAAGCAAAATTGTTGCAATGTAAACTTTGTCTTTGATGCATATCGTATCTGTCGACCTTCCTTTCTTGTTCACTTGCTGAATAATAGAAAACCGGACTCTCTCTCTCTCTCTCACTCAGAAACAACGTGGTACATTTTGTTTACCCGATCTGATCTCAAGTTCAAGTTCACATTCGGACTCCTCTAGTTTAGAGGGTTGAGGCAGTAGTTGAAGTAGCAACAATCGAATATGTGTTTCCTGAATGACTGCATTGACAAAACGAATTTCTTCATTAACGATTTCGAATAAGTTCCCAAATCGGATAGTTAATTTTATATATGAAGCAGTTGGCTCCCTCAATTACATTCTCTCATCGATGTTTTGGGCTGAGGCATTCAGAGATAACAACAATCCTGAATGAATGTTCAGTTGTGGAAGAGTGACGTCGAATCATCACTTGGTTTTGATAGAACGGAAGGAAGGGAGGACGAATCGATGTGTGGGAGCAGTAATTTTGATGCAATTATCTCCGAGAATAAACCTGGCTCATCCACAGATTACATCTGACCATGTGACTGAGTACACATGATTATCGCTTCTCCAAAAATAGATGTCATGATCATTACTGATATGTTTAAGTGAAAGTGAAGTGAGAGTTCAGTAACCCTCTGTAGACAGGTTACTGATCATTTCCAACAACTGGTGTCAGATTGATGGATCTATAATTCGTCAAAATTTACAAAATGAATGCAAGTTGTCGCAATTTCAGGTTGTGGAATAATCTTTCTTGGAAGATATTTCCAACACGTCAATGTTGAAAGAGGTCAATGCTGAGATGGCTGCCAATAAGCGTACACTTAGCTTCATGGAGAGTTAGCAATTTAAAGGCATTGCTCTGTCAATATATTACATCAGTCTTGAAACATAATCGCCTTTTTTAGAATTTCTAGTTTGATCCTCACTAGTTATACAGTTGTTGGTTATTGCTGAGTCACTATGCGTTTACAGTCCATAATATGTTTCTTCGATTTTTTATGTCTTAGCCTATCATATCTCCATTATTTCTGCTTTTAGCTTCTTCTTAATACAGCCATGTGTCACAAATGTTTTTCTTTATTTTTAATTGCTTAAATATTCTCTGGGTTTCTCACATGCGTCTTTGCTCTTCATCTTCTGATAAACACCTTTGGTGCACCTCTTCCCTCAAACTTTGGTCTAAAAATTGCAAAATTATAAAAATGACAAACTGATGATGTTCGATTTCTAAGTTCAGAGAGATTGATAAAATTGATAGACAAAAAATCTAGTTCAAATTTGATTGATTTGAAAATTGCAGCAGTTGAGTTTCTATCGATGTTTAATTGTTTAATGGTATCACTAGTTTTACAATCCAAACCGTTTCTTTTAATAGCAAATTTGTGACTTAAAAATCTTAATAATTTAAATATGTTGCATCATGTTGCATACAGAAATTAAAAATGCATTGTAGCTCATGTGCCCTGAAATGTCCTTTATTTCAATCATCCTATTTAGTGGATGAAATTGTAGTACGAAATACAATGGCCAATGTGATCAGTTCAAAGAAACAAATTTTTGGACATTCAAAGTTTATTCGGTTCAGTATACAACAAAATGTAAAATAAATCTTCTCGTGATAGCAATAATACCGCGGTAAACGCTTCAACGGTGAACAGCATGTACATGAATAACAAAAAAATAATGACATACAAAAAAGCTGATACAATCGATATGGATGATGGGTTGCAAAATGTAAATGCTTTACATGTCATTTAGCTGACTTTGGATAGAATTGATGTGTCAGTCTAATGACCTAATCGGATGATGTTTATAAATAGGAAAAGTGTAGTTCCTAAATCGAATGCTATCACGAGACAAAATTCAATGAGATCAGATAAATAATGTTACTTGATGCTAAAAATTCAACTGCTATGTGCAAATACATGTTGAATATTGATATGTTGAAATTATACCTGGTGAAAAGAATGACGCACAAAAAAGGATCCGACTCACGTTCAGGCCCTCATGATGAATGTCGTCCTTGAATGAACAATTTTGCCTCACACAAGAAGTAGTGTACTTTTTTAATGCATGGTTTAACTTGTTAAGTCAACCGATAGTCATCATAATTTCAAATATTGAAGTAGATCATTGATTAAATTTTTTATCAATTGTTAAATGAATAATTAAATTTTTTGACACCAGCTCGTGCGTCATAACGTATATTAAGAGTTTGAGGATATTGTGACGATTTCGGGTGATTTGAGTTAATATCATAAAAATAAATTTCAACATGATACTTCGATAATAGCGGCAGCAACTCAGATTGTGTCAGTGTTGGACCAACAGGTAACATTTTATTTGATTAATAATCGCTTGATATCTGCAGCCGACACCAACTTATTGTTTGATACACAAGTGGTCAATACAAATTCAAAGCAGTCACTATACTTTGTGTTCATCAGATAAAGCTGTGTAAAAACAGACGTGTCGTAAGAGAGTTGTATAAAATGGTGGGGCAACACCCCATCAGTCCATGAAATAATTTGTTACGTGATTATCCGCATAGCAGTGTTTCATAACTTGTGTAATTTAAAGTAGAAATTGTCTGGAATTTTTCTTTAAGCAGTTTCACAAGAAATTAATTATACTCTAACAGCTGAAACGATCATCCTGAGAAAATGGCTGATAGTCATGCTCCAGTAAATTTTCTGTCAATTATACGCCCAGGAGTATTTATTTTTCATAAGATTAGTTATGTCATCTGACTTTCCTTAGGTAATTCTTGGAGTTGAACTTGATGAATCGGTGAATGACAGAACGCAGTTTCGTAACTGCACTTAATTACCGAGGCGCTCGGAAATGTTGTGCCACACTGGTTAGGTGCGTGGTACATTGATCTTTTGGTCGTGTTATCGAGACCCGAGAGGGGGTGTCTGAGCTAAGAGTATCACAACGCTCCAACTTAAGTCTGTGTTAACATCGTCTAAGGGAAGTAGTGATGCTAAAGCTTCATTTGTTGGCCTTATGAAAGCTTCAAACATATTGATTACATCCGCTGAAGAGTTGTGATACCTCCGATTGGATGCCATCCCAACCGACTTCCAAAAACACTCCGGGAATCGACCACACCACCATCAGATCGCAAGGCCAAGCACTTAGCCACTGCACCACCAATACCTTCGACTTAATTAAGAGCAAGAGAGCAAAATTAGAAGGTTTCGTCGAAAAGTGAGCAATGTCAGGGTAAAAGAAGGGTCAAGGTAAGGCAATACATTTCATCAATATAAACCCTCGTGATCCAATTGGAATTTGATTTCATATGATTTTTATACATGACGGTTTTTATAAATTTATTGTAACTAGTGAAGCTTACAGAGAATTGTGTTGTAGATTGCATCGTGTAGATTATCGACATTGAATGATGCTTGAACATAAAACACACATGAACATGTTGATGCATGAACTTGATGAAGTCAACATCCCATCTTCCAAGTGCGCAACTCTTCTCATCAGGATTTCAGGACATTTTAAAGCTGAGTAGTGTCTGATCAATGTACAAATACAGTATGGTGTCGAAGAACGTTGCTGGAGAACTCGTATATAATCCATGGGTACTACTTGAGTACAAATGTTTGGGAGGAGACACATAGTACTGGTATCGAATCAGTCACTATTTTAGGTCAATAATTCGATTTTCAAAAAGCGAGATTCTCCGCAACAGAGATGAAGTATGTCATACCACAGCCAGTAATGTAATGTAGACCCGTATCAACACATATTTTGTGCCGCTATTCTGGTCGTATGTGATAAATACAGACAACTTGTTTAGCTTCACAGCTGATTTTCTACGAACCCTGAGGAATGTACTGAAAGACGCTATGTGTGCAGACGATTGGTTTCATGTTGGTTGGTCTGCAACTGATAATCGCACTGTAAAAACCGAGAACCCTTAAATATTGAGGATTGAACTCAATATTTAATTATTCTATTTACATCGTGCTAGCATTTATTCATTATTGCAGGCGCGCTAGCTTAGGCGATTTACCAGCAGTGTGTTTTAAAGTGACATTTAATGAGTGCCCGTCGAAAATTTCACTAACTTGATAATTGGAAATCTCAAATTTACCCGGGCATGGCTGCAATTTTAAATAGGGAGTTGTGTCGATGTTGAGAGATGAGAACTAGGCCTGCTGGATGAAATGGCAGCTATTCAGCTTTGTTCCCATTTTTCAATTGAGGATGCAAATCAATATTTGATTATTCTTTTTTACATAATGATAACTTTTTATTTTCATGCGTATTTAAAAGCTTCATTCTGCTTTTTTATTTTTCAAGGTATTATTCTTATAAAGGAATTATTACTAAATAGCTAAAATGTATGTTTACAAGAAATGACAGTCAACTATTTGTTAAAAAGAAATGCTATCCTCCTCTTCGATATTGCACGCTTTTGGGTTGATGCAATCAAGGAATACAATGTAATGTGATTCCATTTCTGACTTTTATCTATACCCAGAAATTCCTCTAAATAGTGTAGCACCACTCACTTCATTTCATGTCCTAAATTGCCCCTGATTAAATATGTAACCTCTACCTGCGTGACCAGACATTAATTCAATTCACATTACAAAATCTATTGTGAAGGGCAACGTCGGTTATTCAATGCATGACTGAATTTTCTAGACAATTGAAGTTAGACAATGATTTCTATACTTTTTCATAATTTAGCAAGTCGAGCAACTATTGTGTTAACAATTTCATGTTTTTGTTTTGTAAGAAGTTTGTTGCATAAAAAGTTTTCTCACCTTTCGTAATCAACTTTCAAGCGTTGCAATCAGAACTTCAATATCTTCATATGATGGCGTAAATGTTGGAATGTGGCTAATCTGCATATCATTGACAGCAATGCGCATTATTTTGAACAGGGTCGATCAGCATTTTATTTGCAAATAATTGATTCTCTCAAGTTGCTGCGCTCAAGTTCCTGTCGGATAGGTGCACAATTATATGATCTGCTTGTAGTCGTGAATGAGTTTTGAAACATAAACATCATGTAGTTCAAACTACCCTTGTCATGATTATTCCAACAGCGAATGGGTGGACCAGCTTTGACTAAGTTTGGCATGGCTAATAAAGTATAGTCTTGATAATTCCTAATTCAAATACGTGAGGAAAGCTTTGATCTCTGATTATCGATTTTATACCCAAATATGTAGTTTTATTCTTTACTTTATATCTTTCATACAATCATAGAAAGATACGAGAAACATCTTAGTTACTTTGCTCTAGCTACATAATCATTGACCAAATATGAACAATCTTCCACTGACAGTAGTGACCAGTAACCCCTTCCTGAAAATTCTCCCGAGTTCTAAAAAAGGAGAGACCCATTTCGGGATTTATTGGAATTTTGTGGGTTTTACTCAGGTTAGTTTCTTCTACCGGCTCAGTGTTGAACATGAATACAGCAAGATGAGTTAACATTTAGAAGTAGACCGAACTTTGACCGTGCATATCAGCCTTAGTCCAACTCTGTTACAGAATTGATATCAACCAACATTATGAAGAAACAACTTGCATGCTAAGCTACTGAAATGAATCATTTCTCAGATTTTGTATTAGTGTTAGCTTAGTCACTCTTCGTCACATGCTCGTTCCACACGTGTCCTCAACTTGCTGCAAGAACGAATCAACGTACCATTGAACTACTTTCTTTCAGAGGAACAGCTGAAACTTATCAATCAACTCAAGGCCACAGTGAACGATCAGCGGGATCAAATACGAGCTCTGAAGAGGGATATTCAACAACGGATAGTCGACGTTGATGCGGTAAGTGTATGATTGACGGTAAACTCGATTTGCAATCTGAAGTGTCTGTCGAACTGCGTCGTATCATTTAGCTGTAAACCTACATATTGTATTATGCAATCAATGAAAATACTGATCGAACTCAATCTGACATCAGTTATCCATCTTTGTGAGGATTACACAACCGAAACAAACTTCGTCTATTTTCATATCAGTGATGATGCAAGCGCTTCTGCAGTTGGAGACAATTAGGAAACAAATTCTGGAAATAAACTGGTCGAATTACAGATTTACTTTGCTTGACACAAGAGGATCATTGGAACAACATAAAATAGCATCTAAAACAATAATTTTGAAGCTCAAAAATTGAACGAAAAAAAATGAAGCGAATATTTGTAATTTTGATTTCAAAATTTGCCTCGATTTCTGTTGGTACGCAAATAAAGGAATTAGGTTCAAGGCTTTTTTTAATTATTATTCTTTATTTGTCTCCGTGCATGTATTGTAGATATCCTATCACTTTACATGACCTGCAAATCAGATTATTGCCCTCAAATGCACTGGAAGGAGCGTAATCTGCGCCAATTATGAGTACGCCTGTCCTGTTTTAGTATAGACTACATCTGTGAATAGATATTTTCATGATTGATCGAGCAAAATTCATTCGATTTCAATTCAAAAACTCTTGATAATCATAGATATGTTAATCACAGTGTGTTCTTGATCATCATAGCACGTCGCCAAATAAAATTCTCTACGTAACTCCTGCATTAGATTGCTTCATCATTGCATTCGAACTCGTTGGATTTTAACAGCCCTCACATCACCCTGCGGGTTCGTGCATTTAAGATGCCTAACTCGTGGAATCCTTCGGACACTCGTGCATTAAATCTATTGACTTGAACTTTCTCGACGTTTAGAGCCTGATATCAGTGATATATCACATACTTTAATGCCTATCTATGGTACTATTCCGTGTAATTCACAGTCTTTCGTCGCGAGTTGGGATGGATGTCTCCAATTTGCTTCAACAGCATATGGTGCCCTTGGAGACGAAGCCACCAATTTTGTCACTCGCCTTAGTCACAGACTGTCGATACAAACGGGAGTGACATTCAATGATGCGATAAGATAACATCAATTTGCGGCAGAATATCGATGTCACTTGTTCGGGCTAATGCGCAGGCCATCATCAAGCAAAAGTCTGCCTCCCTTGGTCGATCTGAGATCGAACGATCAATTATGACTTTTCCTTGACGTTTTTCTTTTTTTTGCTTCTGTCTTTTCATGATTTTTGCAGTTTCTTTATTGCTGTTTAAAATTATGCTTGTAGACTTTCATGTATGTTGTTCGAAGATAGATGGTATCTAGTCCTACGCAACTATGTAATGAAATAAGAAAACCTATGTTTCAATTTACGGCATTTAAATTATGATATTTCACAGATATCAGTCTTTACACGTAGCAAGTCCTCGTTCATAGACTTAATGTACTCGTCTCCTTGGACAAGCGCAATCGCCATTTCCATTACGGATGATGAAGTTTAGAAAATGATTAATTTTACTGACCGGGGCCTGATATTTTAGAGTTAATGCGTATCCGGGCCGTAAGAACCGACCTGATTCCAACTCAGTGCATAAGGGAGGGATGCGTTTCAGACAAAATATAAGTTGTTTTAGAATTAGCAATATGGGAATTGTACTAACGAACTCCGGAAATGAAAAATTGTAATGGAATAGTGGTAGTGGAATTGCTAATTGCAGCAAACAATAGCAGCGCCCACCTCTGAAAAACAGCAAGCATAATAGAGTAAATTGAAAGCAATGAAATTGAAAACAGTGATAAGACGTTATATTTACGAATCCATAGAACGGGAAAATAAAAATGTTCTATTTATTGGATGGAATGAGAATCTCATCATTTTTCAATGAGAATGAGGTGGGAATGTCCCGCTAACATGACGGTTTTGTGCGACGTCTCATGTTTTAATCCTGATTTTATTTCAGCTTCAGCAGCAATCTGATGCTCTAGCTCGCCTCAACGCCGACTTGCGTCGAAAACAAAATGTCAGTCAGAAACAAGCGGAGCACTTGTTGGACGAGAAGTCGAATCTTGAAGCTGATCTTCAATCGAAGGAACAACTTCTCCGTCAGATGCGAGGCTTCGTTCATTCTGATTCCAGTGAGAGCGACGCTCCCAATTCGCCTGTAAGTTTTATAATTTCTTATCCAGTGCTTAAGTGAATAGTAGGAGTATGGAGGTTGTTTCCGTGGCACAGGGGTTAAGTGCTTGGCCCAGCGATCTTTTGGTTCAGAGGTCGAGCCCCGAGAGTGTCACTGAAGTCGGAAAGATGGACATCGAGATTAAAAGTATCACAACGCTCCAAAGTCGGACTAGATGGGGGCGGGGGGTTAGTGACATCATTATGTAGATAACCGCTCATTATCATTGAGCTGCACTTTTCTATACAGAAAGTAAAAAAGTAAGGCATTGCTGAAAAAAAGCTTAATACTAATTGCTCAATAGGAGAAGTAAGTTATTCAGCTTTGGCTTATTTTTTCTTGCTTACTTCATTTTTGCTTGAGTGAAGAGCAACTTGTCCTTGTGAATGTGTCTGAAGAGCAGTGTATGAACACAACGAATGTCTAGCCATTAGTTACGCCTGTTTTTGTTTAATTTTAGGGATAGGCTGTAAGAGAAATCCCATCTGACTATTTGAGACATAGAAGCGTGCTTACTATACCTAAGCACATTTTACAACTATTTGTATTGTAATGAGTTTCTTCGTGATGAAATCACGAAACAACTCTTAAGATTTCTGCGCTATCTATTATGATTCATGATTAAGTTGTAAAAAATTAAATTTTGAGATCTCTTCGTTAATCTGATTATCTCGATATCGCTTGTAAACAATGAATTTCACGATGGCTGTGGGAAAGAAGATATACATGCAAATCGCAGATTTTCGTGAACGATCGCCTTGGTAAAGCTGTATGCTGCCCGGTTCCACTCTCTTCTTTATTTCGTTTTCTACACTAGAAACACTCATCTTTTTGAACCTGTTCGTCATGTTACATTGTGAACAATCCAAGTAATAACTGAAAGTTGAAGTACCTCAATAGATCCAATGACAAATTAGTTTTGTATGACTCATTCCTTCACATGATCTGTACATGTCATCAAAATGAGATCAATCGCAACTCCGTAAACTCAATACACTGGCACTACATGCTGATTTAAACGTTAACTGCGGTATCAAAATTGGCGATTGAAATTTGATGCCAAATTGAAAAAATTATGGAATCCTTTGACAAACATTAGACTGCATCACAACAATGTTAACACGATGACTATTCGACAATGAAAATGTAGACCCCAACGAAGCGAGTTCTGCATACACGCGCATTTTCAATCAGTGTAGACATGGAAATGGAAGGGACAGTGAGTATGGACGAGCATTAATTAACATTGCTATTGCTGAACATAGACATTGTGTGTAACCATGGAAATTTATTTGTAAAGGATCGTTGTCCATGAATCAGATCAGATTAAACCATAGATTTTCCTTCTGTCATCAGAGCATAGATTTTTAGACCAAAAATGTAACCAAAATATCCATCCATTGCTGTAATTGCGGGGCCTGGTGCCTATCGTTAATTTCTTAGTTTAGTTCCGTTAAGAAAGCAATTTTTTCATCATACAGGCCATTTTAGGTTACCTCAGCTATCCCATATGATTACCCAACATTCCTTTACGGAGAAGTGTGAGTGGGGGATTCAGTTAAGATTCAGCATCACCAAGGAAACAAATGCGAGTAGGTTTTCATTATGAATCAAATACCTACTTTGTAGGCGAAGATAGGCAAAACTTCTAACCAACTGCATGTAGATGACAAAACGGCGAGAAAAAGGACAAAGTCATGCCTTTGTCTCATTTCCAATCATTCCGCATGATTTTCCGCCTGTCTTCTACAAAATTTTAACAAATAGGCCGGGTAGTGAGTAGGTGCAAGTGTTTTGGTTATGCGGTTTAGCGTTTGAGGCATTAGGTAAAGGCAGTGGTACAGTTTGGATACGTTGGACATGGTGTAAAACACCATCAGTTGCTACTATTAAATTTCATAAATATTGCTTATGCCACAATAAGTCTTTCCTCCCATAACTCATTCCTCTCAAAATGTCCTAACCTGAACAGGAATTGCGTTACCCAGCTGATGATCGGCCATTGCAATGGAAACTACCGGAAACCACAGAATAGCTATCGAAGCTGGGAGATGAGATGCCGAAGTGGATGCATCTCAGGAGGTTGCTGTGTAGGCGTTATTTCAATCCGTTTTGGACGATTGTTTAGTAGGGAAGTTAGATAAAAATACTCTCCACAACTCGTTTTCTTTCTTTACTTCTGCGAATAACTTTGAAACGTTCATTTGCGGTTACTTTATCCTTCTATCAACATTTTAACAGCAGCATTGAGTTTGAACTGTCCATTTGATTGCTACGTGATTGTTTTATCAGCGCATAAATTACGCTGTTTTTCAAACGTCCATTCGACGATTACTTCATCGTCTTATGAAGGCCTTTGCTGTGATGTTCTTATTTATATGTAAAAATTTTGTCTGAAACTTATTGTGTGATTAGGAAAGTTGACAAATTTTCTAAGTGTATGTTTCGCTAGCCCAGTCGCTTGACCAAGGAAGACAAGAATTCGATTTTTGCGATAGTTCATTTGATCTCGCGCTAGGAATTCTGATAGTATAAGCGGAATATAGGCATAAAATGAACCTTAGCTAATCCTTCAATGTTACTCAAGTGACAGTTGTTGCAATTAAAGTAAAAAAATCATAGATGTTAGTCTATTCTGAATACCAACGAATGCTTTTTTGAAGTAAAACATATTCTTGCTTTTCAGAGTATTTTTTTTCAATTTGTTTCTTTACTTCTACTGTAGTAGAATTATTCGAATAAAAGTCGGCGCCTTGAAGGATCTGCTGAGTTGGTTTATGTTACTCATGATCTCCACTTACTTTACAAGAATATAGATGCAACTGATTATTCATTTCGTTGTCAATATTAGTTAATTGACAAGTTGATATAATAAATGGTCAAATAATAATTGAAATTTTGATGTATTGCTAACTGAGGGGGATTGATCGGCGAAATATTATTTTTTGAAAGTTGATCAACATTTTTGGTTGCCGAAGTCCATCTAGAGTAGAATTCTTATTTCAATTTCAACAAACTATTTCGCAATTATTATTTATTAACTTCGGTAATACAATCTGTATGCACCTTGCAGTAGCGTTTAACTTCAAGCATTTCTGCATTATTAGCGTTACTCATCGGCTTGATTTTCATTTTAGTCATTTGTTTTTTCTGATGTTAGGGTGTGGAGAAGACAGTGAATCTTGGAACTCGACGACCGTCTGCCGGGTTTGTAATGAAAATCCGTCGAGGCTCCGGCGCTCCTATAGATCCACTGACACGAACTCATACTGGCCTATCATGTGCTCATGATAATGGAGTTGTCAGAGGACGTAGCCAGAGCGCCATACAACCGTCAATGGGTGATGTACGTTGTTGGCTATCGAGAGTGACGATTTCGCGATGATCACAAGCTTCTGATTTATTCAAATTCAATTAGTGATTTTATCAGAGATGATACAAGCGCTGCAAAATAAATCATTGATCGATTACCTTTTTAGCACTCGTCAATGCAAAACTCATGTTTTTTCAAGCATTTTTGATCATGTAGAAAAGAAAGGTGGATATTTCTTGTTAGAGGATTAGCACTGTCACCTTATGAAATGAGCGGATGTTAAGCTATAGTGATAGAACAAGAGCAGGAAGTGCACTTAAATTAATTGACGCGGAGTAGAAGGTGATGTCTGACATCTGTGCTACTACTGCTACAGCATTGCATTTAGGCATTTATGAAAAATCATTTTTTGAGAGACAAAATGATGTGAACAGACGACCCATCAGTGGATGATAACACCTCATATTTTGAGACCGAAGAGGTTCTCTGCCTCCAACAACTTTCCATTGAAAGGGCATCTGTTTATCATATTCAAAGTTTAATTGGTTGAATAAATTCTGGCTTGTAATTTGTTTTTGTCGATATCAATCGAATGATTATATTTTTCTGACAACTGATCGAAATCTCACAGCAAATTTAGGCAACGGAATTCATGAATATCAGTTTAGCTTCAGCTCTAACATTTGTAATCAATTGATAGCGGGAAAATCATTATGTCTTGGAATGTAGGGTCAATCAGTTTGTAATATGCCTTATGTAGCATCAATATAAGTAAAAATCATCGGTAAAACCAAACTTTTGCTTCAATTGAAAGGGCTCCTCAATATCAACTTTTGCTTAGCCATAACAAATTGAATTAGTCTGTTGCGTCAGTTCATAGGAGCGTGTGCATGAGATAGCTCTAAAGTACACTTTACATGAAATGCCAAAGAATTTTCTGGGCGCACAAGCTCGTACAGGGCTTCAGTCAGTGGAAATGTAGCTAGCCTACACAAGTGATTCCTTTGAAATCTAATGTACACTCATATCAACAAGATCCAACGATTTCGAATGTATCAGACTGTCCTGATCAAGCACACCGGAAAATTAAGTAGAACAAATTTATATTATTCAGGATTGTGATCCTTCATTTAATCATTGTATTAATCTGAAGGCCGACACTTAATTAGCTGTGTGCTTGTGACTTACGTTTTCTAAATGAGATGTCACATGGCTCGACAATTTGTCTCAATAACACACAAATGAGTATTTGTTAGTGTAACCTAGTGAACCTTTCAGACAGTGACTTATGTAGCGATGGCGAGGATGGCGGCTATTTTAGTTTAGCTAGACATGATTTATCACGAATTCACTAAAAGCAACGCACAGATAGAGGCTCCAAAATATTTTGATGCTAATTCGAAACTTATTTCATCATCACCCGGCATTAAGACATTTTGTTTGAAATGTGTGGGATGTGTCAAATCAGTGATTGCATTTGATCGGCAATTATTTTGATAATCTTGGTGTATTAACTGTTGCTTTTATAGGATTGATTATTTGGCGATGAAAAGTGTTTCAGTCAGTAGCTTTGGTTTTGAAATTTTCCTCATTTATCAACCCCAACGATTACTTTAATAATCAAAATGCCATCTCCTTCACGCTCATCATATGTTTTCAGATTACCCTGATTATCTTCGGCGATCTGTTTATTGAAGATCTTTCTTCTGAAATATGTCATGCATTTAAGGATGTCGTGCAATTAGAACGCCGGGCTGCCATCTTTTTTCATGCATTCGAGATTATTGACAGCTTACAAATTCAAATTTGCTAGATACTGACATGTTTATTTTCATTATTGTTATATTTCAACAAACAGTTAATTTTTCAATTGTTGTCAGACCCCATATAGGAAATGGTGATAACATTCGGTATTAAATTTTGTTTAGGATCATCTGTTCAGTGTTATGGAAGAGGTTCGTAAAAAGAGTTTGATTGTCGTCAAAGTAGAGCTTTTTCTACGAACTTTTTCAACTGATAAATTTCGGTGGCACAATCGAAATTACATTACAATAATGTAAACCTAAATGATATCTTCCATGAAAATATGTAATATTTAAGAGTACAAATAAAGAAAACTATACAGTGATGATGGTGACGTTTGCGTCAGTGAAATGTATCAGATGATGAAGAACTAGTTTCCTAAACAGCGAATAGATCATATATACCAATTAATCATGTACTGTACCATTGTATGAGCCATGTCCTCTTTACAAAAACAGCACAGTAATTTTTGACATGCTTTCCGCTGAGACGCCGAACTGTAAAAATCTGTTATTCTGCTTTTCACTTATAGCTATTTATTAACTTATCTATTACTCACGTATGTACCGTATTTTACTTTATTAAAGTATCATCCCGCTTTCATACTTCTTCGATGCTTCATATCGCCTTCGATGCTTCAATTTTTCGCTCATTTTCTGCGCATGATTTAATTAAGCATCTAAAATTTGTTAAAATTATTAATAACTGTTGACTGTCAACTTATTGTAAACCATTCATACTATCAATATTCATTCGAAATTCATTAGCATACTAACTTGAAACGTAGGTAAGATAACAGAAGTTTGTCTGTGAACGAAGGTCTGCATTAATATCCGACCTTATTTTATTTGTTTCCACGCAAGCTGGCAACTGCTTACAGTCATCATAGTTAAATTATATCCATTGCACTCAGTATTTGGTATCATTAGAGTAATTATTAAAGAAGCGTACTTGGTGCTGAAATACATTTTTTTCTAAATTTTCGCCGATATGCCGACCTGTTCACAGAAAAAGATCATGCAAAATATTCAGAAGTTTAAGATAGATCAAGATGTCAACTTTTGGAGCTCAATGCGTTCATCTCTATTCGTTTAAACATTTGTACATCAATATGAAAATGGTCATGAGCTTAAATATGAGCTCTGAACTTTCATTGGTAGTGGTAAAATAGCTGATAGCTCAATTATAAATTGTTTTGCTGTGTTACCCTTCTATGAATTCAGTTTATGAATCGTCAGGTTGTTGACTTCATCCACATTTTTGGAAAACCACGAGGAAAGCTCGTCTGTAAATAACGTGCTTAAAGCTCCATGTGCATGTTTTATAGGTCAAAGTTACCAATAACCGTGTATTCATTGTCGTGTTTATTGACTGAACAAAAATGGCAGTAATAATGCTTTATGTAACTTTCGAAAAACAAGTAGAATCGATTCCTGTGTGTTAAGTTTTCCAATCGTTCATGTATCATCTCCTTTATCCTAGTCCCTTTTATGGGGTTAATTTTCTTATATTTGATATACCACGACGCGCATTTCATCATATTCTCCAATCATTGTCGATTTTAATGTAGTCCCTTTCATGAAACAAAACTACTTGATTCTTTGTATACAAGATTAATGGTGTGGATAAAGCATCATTTTACAGTTGCTGAACTAGCATCACCCTCTCTCCACACAGCTCATCACAACGACCATTGGGAAACAGACTGTAAGTGACTGTGTGTACTCCTTGCAGTAGGCGTCGAGTTCAGTCCCTCAAAAAAGTTTGGAAAATGTCACAATTAATACCAATTATGCAAACTCCTTCAGTGATTTGAAATTTGATTTAATTTCTTCAAAGAAGTATTCTGTATTGTTTAATGTCATTGTTCGTCTTTATTTACCAAAACTGTAAATATTTATTGATGTGTAGGTTGACTTCAGATCTAATGAAATATTTGTCTTCGAAATTTCTCCGGTATTTAATGAATTACTGTCGATGTTAATCATCTCTTGGATGTTGTATGGGATCTTATTGTTTCTTCTAGAAATTCCAGTTGACAAATCAACATTTCTGATACGAAGCGTATATACGAAATAATCCTTGTGAAAGTATTAACAGCAGTTGCTCATTATCAGCCACATATAGAGCCTACGCAAAATATACATTTGATAATAAGCTTGAAGGTGATTCATATGATAAGAATGATTCAAGTCCAATATTAATTTCATTATTGTCATCTGACAAGCCTCTAAGTCTTAAACATAATCTTTTAAATAAGTTTTTGAATTTTTGTGAAACAATATGAAGATAAAATGAGAATCCAGATTCTTTTTCTTTCGTTACAAGATGTCCCGATTTTGGTAGAAAAAATCTGATCACCTTGGTTCTGCAGGTGTGCTGATTTTGTCTCAAGTAAAATAAAATGAGCGTATGTTATGCTCATTATACATATAGCAGTATTAAAAATTAATGCTCGTAAAAATTATGATCGTACAAGTTTCATAGAACTACGTCAGACATAACTTATATACACTTTGCCAGAATCAGTGAATGTGCCAAGTTTGATACTATCAGTAAAATTCTCCATCTTCACAAACTGAAGTGATGTCGGTAGACATTTGACCTGAACAAATATCAAACATCAAGTGTTGGTAGCGTATATTGGTAGCTTATATTTTGACTGTTTGAGAGGCGAGGTCAATGTGGAGCAGTGGTAACTAACCTTTAGAATGACGGTTAAAAAGAATGCGTATGCTGACATTGTTCCAGTACAAGAACATGACGCAAATCTGAAATGACGACTGCGTCAGGCATAAATCTGATTGTTTCCAGTTTGCATTGTTTCTGATCTGCGTTTTTTTATACACGATCAAAGATTGATTGACGTGGTTACTTGAATTTACTCTTCTTTTCCCTGACTGATCGTGTCCCCTGTCACCTAAGCTTATTTTGTTATTTCGTCATATTTTTGATAATATACTAAGATTAATGAATGCATGGCTTCAAAAATCTGGATCGGGTTTGCGGGTTCATAAATCCATTAATGCAGTCTTAAGAAATGTGAAGTCTAAAATAGAAAATGATCAGAACTGTAAGGTGCAGTTGCTGCTCAGTTTTCACACCTACTTTTATGGTAGAAAATAACTATTATGATATACGTATGAGTATAATGTTCAATATTCGTGTTGTACTTTACTGTTATCAGTCTCAAGTTGGTTGTGAAGTCGAAACATTGGTCAACAAAAATGACAACTACATCTTAGTGTTTCGATTAATTTTACATTTTAATAACATGTGTAACATAAAAGTTTGTAATTTCTACTGAAAAGCATAATGTTAGGTTGAATTTAAAATTGGCCGATGCTGTTGATGCAAAAATTGTGTTCCCATGTTCTCGTCTGTACACAGAACGCGTCAGGGGAAGAAGGAAGTCAGTAGTTCCTATAATTTTCAAATAACAAATATCAATCTATAATTCCAACCAAAATTAACTCCAGAGAAGAGAGAGAACAATACAAACAATTCTTGTTTATATAATTGATATTTCTTTAATATGCCATTTCTATGAGCATTCACCATATCTAATTCTATTTCTACATTGCCATACATTTTTCTACTTCTGCCTTTATATAACATGATTGATATTATTGTTATTTGATAATTACAGGATTTGATAATTTGATAATTACTATATCCCTTCTTCTCCTGACGCGGTCTGCTTGCAGACGAAAATTTGGGAATACAATTTTAACAACAGCATCTGCTATTTTCAAATTCAAGACAACACTTTTGTAATCTAAGTAGTTTTCGCACGGTTCAGCTTCTGCAGGACAAAGTAGCACATTACCTTTCTAAGTTTTTTTATCATTGATTGTGCCTGGTTATCGCGTGTGATAGTACTATCAAGTTTAGTTAGACGTTTTACTGTCAACTGGTTTTACTGAAAAGAGCGATTGTGATTCCATCTTATTTGTACGGTTACATGCCGATGTAATTCTTAATCAAACAAAAATGTTGATGACTTAACCATTTCGTTCATTTATTTGATCTCACAGTCGTCGCCATTTCAAAAAAGTCAACCTCTCTCTCGACAACTTCATGTAAGTTGCATCTTCTCTAATGTGTCTCGATTTTTCCGTTGCTCTACATCACTTGTGGTCTAAAGTTGAGCATGGGTTTTGCATGTATTTTATGCGTTTGAAAACTATTTTTAATCTGTGTGGTCTCCGTGGCATAGTGTTCAAATGCGTGGCCCTATGATCTTTTGACCGTGTGGTCGAGCCCCGAGAGTGTCACTGGAAGTTTGCAGGAAGGATATCCGGACTTAAAGTATCATAGCACCCCAGAAAAATTCTGATTAAGTGAACGAGTAGTGACATAAAGGCTTAAAAATTGAGATCGTAAAATCGTGTCAATATGTGGCATATTCACTGAAAACTACTTGAAGAACATTAATTATTGGAAATGGATATAAAATAACTGTGGTTTAACTATCATCTGTGTGCACCATATTAAGATCGGGCTTTTTTGTGTCGATGAACGGGATGGAGCTCTTTATGTCCCTCTGATTTTGTGGTTTCAATAACTCAATCTTCTTGAAACTTTGGATGCCATTTATGTATTACTCAGAATTGGAAAAAATATGTTTTGAGGCACACTAATGAAGATCTTATAAAACACCCATGCACAGATAAAATTTGAAATTTTGGTGACTAAGTTACTCTTTCTATATTAGTCAGTATTTTATAAGCATGAATTAACTGCAACTTGACACTTCTCAATACTACTTTTGATTGATCTTCTTGACCTAATTTTGACAAAAACGTTGCATTCTGCATCATTTTATATCTAAGTCTGAAAATGATCATTATACTTGCAAATTTTTTGAAAAATTAATTTTGAGTTTATAGTTGAGATATTGACATTTTTGAACTTGAAATTTGAGATTGTTTGAGATAGTTTTCGTAGTTAGAAATTGGTTGTTGGTAATTTACAAAACAACATTCACAGAAAAAAACATGAATTCATTGAACCATAAGCCTATATCAAAGAAGGTCATATTTTCGTCTTCCGAAAGAATTTGTTTCCGGAAATTGTGTTGTTACTATTAATTTGTCGTGAGATTGCGTTAATTTCTATGATCCAGTAAGAATCAATTTCAAATTGAACGAGAACCGGCAAAGCAACTGAACAACAGAAAAACACATTGGAATTTCAAGCACTCATATTTAGATTTTTTGGTCTCATAATAGCTTTATTGATTGATTCCTTCAATTAACATGAATATATTGACATTGTAACGTCGACAATATCGAAGCAATAAAGGTTCACCTAGACAGAAGATTAAGGGAAACCGTCGCTGTAGTTGAGGAATTTCAGACCGAAACCTCCAAAGACGCATTCATAAATATTCAGGAAATCGATAATTCATAGTGAGCGCAATGGTTAAATTGTTCGAAGTAATAAAGAATAACTTGGTGGTTGTATTCCCTCCTCTCTAGCGAACGACGAGTCAGTGCTATCTCCTTTTACCTCGAAGGTTCAGACGTGAAACTAGAGAAACGCCATTGGGATGAACCTACTCTCCTAATGTTAACCTAACACGCTTGGTCGTAGGCATCAGTCTCACCGGACATGAATCTTTTGTATTTGTTTTGATTCAGTTCGATTTCATTATTCGAGTAGAAGAATGACTCCTTGGCCCAGTGGTTAGTACATACAACGATCTGAAGGTAAGGGGTTCAAATTTATTGAAAACAATGGAGTCATCAAGGTGGAAGGTCATAGAGCTCCTTCTCATGAACTTGCAAGCAACATTGCATCATCCATCTCTATCTAACTTGTCTGTCGAATTCGAGTGCGCGGTAATCTATATTATTAACCCTATCATCACTGGGCGACACTTTTCTATCTCAGAATATAAAATATAAAGAACATATAAAATATCTCAGAAAAATGTTTTAGAGAGATGAAATTTTGCAACTTCTGGTGTTAGACTTTTTGGCGCCTTCTGTTAAACTTAGAGTTAGTTTTGCTACCTACAATTTATGATCGAATTTGAAAATACTCAATAAACGATTTTCCTTGTATTGCATTTTATAGATGAAGCACTCCTCCTAGTCTAATTAAAGGATAGTTAGTTACATGTTTCGCTAAAATTCCCAGGCGACTTCCCACACGATTCCAGGGTCACCCGAGATTTCATTTTGTATTAGAAATAAATCATGCCAAAAATACGGGATTCTCTAATATTTCATTTATTCTTCAGCTCAATCAGCTGATCTCTTATAGGAAACTGTTGACTGTTAGATTTTATTTTTTGCGTATCGACAGCACAGAATTTTTCGCTGAAGCCACACATGATCATCATGCTGAGGTTCTACGCTGAGGAGGATTTGAGCCTATCGAAATAAAGTCTTCTAACCGATTAGCAGTGAGCATACGCTGTAATGTATCAATGAGTGACTCTTTTTCCTCAATGTCTGTTCAATTAAACATCAATTTTAGAAAAATTGTTAAGTTATATGGTTAAGTGAAACGGTGTTTTTCACAATTGAAAACTGCAATTACTTAATATCATTTCTGTTTCACTAATAGCAATGAATACATTGATGAATTATTAGTTCCGAGAAGCAACGTTGCTTGGAAGTCATCATCTGAATGGTGTGATTATATCGATGGCATACATGCAGTGCATTCATGCTAGTTTCGTCACCTCGTTATCGATGACATCCGATCAGCTGACTCGCCGTCCGATGCCAGATATCATTGACTGAACCCATGCTCTATCGTCTACAAATTAGAGAGATGAAGACGTAATCTTAGCAAGTAGGAATTTATATTGCACAATGCTCTTTTCTCAAGACAATGTGGAACGAATTCCTGACTTATCAAATTCACTACGAGCTGTTCTCAATCATGTACAGTTAACCAATTAGTGAATTAGAGCATATCACTGAGTTTATTTGTCGGAGAACATTTCCCTACTGATGGTCGTGACAAGAAGTAAGAAGGTTGAACGCATATCAATGTGAGTGCGAGAATCGCTCACAGAAACTTAGCTATCTCGAATTTGACAAGAAAATGATAATTCAGCAAACATCCCACGCTTGACAACAGCGCTGAAACTATTGACTCAAGGCTGTCATAAAAATCTCACATCGATTTCGTATGTACTGTTAAGTGCATGCTTCAAGAGAAATTGGCAATGCACGTTGGATGGAAGGCATCCGTAAGGAATAACGAATGATAGAACTAATGACTGGTTTCGTCCGAAACATAAAAAGTTAATTGGGAAATGCTACTGGCTTGACAGGAATATTTCATTCACTAATTTTACACTTTATTTGCGATTTTCATCACTAGTGAAGATCAATGAAACACAGGAGATTTTCCTGAGTACAGCCACTGGCATTTTCTTGCAAAATTGAATATATTCAGGAATTACCAAAACAAACGATATGTACTGAAGCAGTGATTAGAAAAACGGATTTGTAAAACTTTTTTTAAAAGAAAATTGATTGCTTTTTATGAGAGCCTTGTCTGTTTGAAGGTTAGCAGTTTAGAAGTTCCCAATATCTGTATAGACAAGCAATTGGTAGGCCTATGGAGGATATATTCCACGAACAAGAATGTATTAATCTCTATAAAATAAAATAATATGCAAATCGAATATTGTCAATCACTGTTCATCAAGCCGTCCAGCTAGTCGAATAGCGATAGCGTTGCCGCGGACGATAGCAAGAGATAGCCGCTGAAAGAGCCACTCTCTCTCTCTGCTATCATTGCGTTGCAACGCAATACGTCGTCCAATTTCTTTGAGGAATGGTAGTGTCAGTGGCCCGATGACACCAGACGTTTCGACGGCTACGGGTTGGACGACAAAGCGATCGGCTAAGGCGGCGTACTTGGAAAGCTTTGCCTTCTACGCTTTGATGGCAGCGGAACCAGCCTCCACTGCTGAGCCGTACACGTTAGTAGACGAGAAAGAGTCGACGCAGGTTGCGTCCCAGACTAGCGACTTTCCTTGAGAAAAGGGAAAAGAGTCAACCCGTCTGGACGCTTGCCGTCGCCACGATCGAGTCCTACGGGCTCGAGATTCGTAGGCCTATTGGTAAGTGTTCTCATTGCAACCGGAAGGTTTCAGGAATGGTCGAATATGAACATGAATAACGTGTTGAAAATTGCTGAAAAATAGAACGTGAACAACGTTCAACTCACAACTAAATTTTAAATATCTTAATTTTTGATGCAATTGTTATATTTTTCATGAACACTTGAAATATAGTTAACCTACATTAACAAAAGAAATCAGTTGGCCTACATAAAGCAAGCTTCAATTTTTTGCAAAAAAATCTCATTGCACATTGATATCTTACCTCAGTTGACATTTGATTATTACTAATTTTTTTTAAAAAAATGTTGATTTATCTGGATGTGCTGCGCGACACTGATGGTATACGCCATGATGTAATTTTTCTGCATCGTTTCAAACTAGTACTGTGCTAACATTTTACTGATAAATGATGTGAGTATATACTTGGAAAGATGATGTATGATTCGGAAACTAAATTTTCAAATCTGAAAGATTTCGTGCTAATGTAATTTAATATTCTTTTTTCTCTTTTCTTATTTCGGTGGCGGTTTATGACCTTTGAAGCATGCTGAGTTGATTTATCTTTTATTTCAGATGAACAGTCTCGCTGAAACTTTGGCTCTTGCGGTATGCCAAATTATTTGTTTTTATTGCCTTTCTCATCCTTTCGTCATTAAATCATATTTGTTTGCAGGAATATGAGGAAAACTTTACCCCTTTGACCATCATAGCGGTGGGTTGGTGTGTCTTTAACATATACCTTGCTTTCCATGATTTCTGCTTTTCTCACATCTCACATTGACCCAAACCGCCATGATTACTGTTTTACTCACTGTGATCTGAGAAAGCTTCAATATTAACTGCGGCCTCATTTTCGTAAAGTTGGATGTTAAGAGCTTTGTTGGAAACATGTACCTCTCTGCTATTTTTATCAAACAGTTTTCAGTTTGCCTTTGTATTTTTGATCAGAGCCAGTGAGAGATGCGTGCGTGCTGTGATATCACTTCGCACACACCAAAACACACATCGCCTGGCTAACACTCGCTTCAGCGTATGCACTATACAGTGAGAAATGCCGAGGAGAGGATGTGTAATCACCAAGTGAACTAATTTTCGTACGCCTGCTACTTTTCTTAATAATGATCGGAAGGTGGATTATGGATTATGGAGAAAACTTGTGCGCAATGATCTGAATTCTTCGAATCTGTTGGAATTTTGGCAATCGAAGCACTTTGCTTGAACTCACATTAATCCGCAAGCGATGCACGACTTTCTTTCCTATCTCTGTAAGGTATAAGGAATTCCTTTTTGCCCACTTAATAGGTTCCTCGATGTGCCTGCGATTTCGTATTAATCACACTTCTAGCAAACCGAAGCATATAAACAAAATATTTAATTCTGTGCCTGCATACGACTTGAGTTATGGAAAAAATTCACATCGTTGTATCAAGTAGGTAGCCTAGATAGGAGACAGAGGAAATCAATGTTAATCAAGCGAGTGCCGCTAGCGAATAACCCTTCAACTCAAACAATTACACGCTTCTACCCTGTTTGCGAAGATAGTGATGAAGTTACTCACATCGTGTGAAGAGCTATCTTATGATTTCAATCCTTTATCCGAACCAGAATGTGCACAACACGTCATTCATGAATTTCTGAGATCGCCAGAAAGTGTAAGGTGTCATTGCCACGCCCTGTCGTCACTGCAGTTGTTATTGATACACAATTGAATTTAATGACGAAGTATTTTTGTATGTATATTTACAAGTGTCATTTTCTCAAGTTAGAGGAAATTATGTATAATGAAGTTGGATCAGTCACTCGATTTCATCAGCATTAAACGGTGTGTTAATGCAGAGGATTTCTCCGTCTGCGGGCAATGAAGAAATCTGCAGTCGACAATGGAGAGCAATGAAGAAGTGATGTGCTGGACAATGTAATGAATTTCACGTCAGTCACTAAAGAGTTTCGAAATTCGCTTCATTAACGCGATGTAGCTAAGTTGCGCTGAAATTTCTCATCTGAGTATGTAAATATAGGAAATTTTTATCTGCCGCAATAAAATGTCTTACAATGACACGCATATTGAGTTAAACTTGTGAACCTTTGTGCATGTACCTCAATATTAGCCTCTCGCTTTGGTTTAGAGCGGCCCTTTTATCATAAACTGATCACTTTCGGTTATGTGTGCTGTGTTAGAAAATAATTATGAGAAGTGTTTATCTGGTGCTATCGCTTCGCTTATTTGAAACATAATGACAATTTATCCGATGGTTAACAGTTGGAAACGACTTGATTGATTGTTAAGAGCAGATGCGTAGGTATGTACCATTGATATGTAAATCAAAAAAAAAATTTTGACTATTCTAATGATTATAGTGACCATATGAAACATATTGAATTATTGAGTTCGCCGGGAGGCATTTCACTCGCTTCATCCAAATTTCTCGCACTTAGTATCATCAGTAAAAATAATAAATAATTTACAATAATAATTTATGCAGCTTGACGTTGTAGCATCATTTTCAATGAAAACAGATATTGAAGAATTAGTATGGAAATCGATCAAGATGCAGAAACATCAGAATCTATCATATTCGTGCTGAAAAGAGATAATTAATGCAACTTCATGTAACTTGTGGAATGTTCAGAGTTCGAAGCCTGTACGACATCATTCGTCAAATTCAATTTAATGTCAAAATTTAGCGGTTCCTGAATTTCTACAAGATTCCTAAATTATATGTTCCATTAACTGACATCATGATACTGGAGCCTTTTAGGAGATTATTTCATTAATCATTATTACCAATCCTTTTTCCTGATATTTGTTTAAATTAGAAATTAGCAAGATTGCCTAATTCAGTTACCTAGGCTCAAGTGCCTCTTACAGTTCGTTGAGGTAGAGCCATAAAGTAGTGCGTATGCCTAAATAGGCCCATTTTCAAATTGCACGAGAAAATCGATTTTCTGGCTAAACTTTTAACCGAAGCATAAATTTAGATGTTGCTAAGAATGATTTAGTCAATAAAAGACACCAACATCCTTGATTCCCACGACCGTACTCGCTTGACCCAGGAATGAATCGAACCGAAGTTCGCGGTGGAGACGAGCTTGTACCTTATTCGCTGCGTCACGCTGACGGCTTCTGCTTCGCCAATTAATTTATGCGATTTGATCAAGATATCACACGAAACCGGTCATCGCACTAGTATCGAGTTTTCTGTCCTCTCTGTTGGAACTCAGTGTGCGCGGCATTAGTTGGGTTTTGGCCCAACCTTGATATCTTCGGGTATCTACTTCTGCTTCGCCAATTAATGGAAGCTGTATTCAGATACGTTGACCGTTTCACTAGTACAAAGCACATTTCTTATCTGAAAATCAGTTCTCAGATTGAGAATGAGAGAAGATTTCTAAGTCGCTGCGCTTGATTGAGGAGAATAATGAAAACGTAGATTCTCTTAGTGTATTTGGTGATGGAACGTTTAACCGACATCCTATCTGACTTGTAATGGCATTTGTTTGCTTTGCAGGGAGGAATTTCTATGTCAGAAGACGAATTCGTGGAGAAATTGAACTCCGAGGGGAAAATGATAATCGACACGAAAGATCCTCAACGACCAAGATTTACCATGCAGGAACTCCGAGACGTTCTGAAAGAGAGAAATGAATTAAAAACAAAGCTCATTGAGGTGGAGGAGGAGTTGAAAACTTTCCGAACGTAGGTCGATGCTTTCTAAGCTGGATATAATTGTCATAATTGAATGGTTTTCTAATCTGGTCAGATTTGTTGCTCATAGTTGAAAGAATTCCCATATTTCGTGGCCGAGTGATGGAGTGTGGTGTGTGCACAAAATTAGATTCATCTGTGTGCGTGGGTGTGGGTATGGATGTGTAGTAAGAATTTTCATGTGAGATTTGTGTTGGAAAATTGTCCTGTCATATATCCTTTCATACATGTATAATGTCTATATATACCGGAATATATGCAGGTGATTAATCTAACATGTCAATCAAAAATGAAATATACTTACAAGACTTGATGAATGTCCCATGGTGACAATTTCTTTTGATTTGATCATAAATAAATTGGAAGCATTAGCCTAAAAAGTAGATATAAAAAAGCGGATGCTTTAAAAGTTGTTTTTTATATATGAAAAAGTCTTGCACTCTCTTTTGTTATCAATTTTTTACAGAGTTGAGTCTCTTTTTATATATAATTTTAGACTGATCCAATTAATCATTTCGCATTTCTTCATAATCAGATTTCATTCGAAATAAAAAACTTGTCGCTACTGTATTTATTGCATTTATTATTTTAATTGTATTCAATTACCTACTTCTTGTTGTTTGATATGTTTCTTGAGAATGTCAATGCCATGGATTATGAAGTACAATATATTGGTCAGAAAATAATAATTTGCTCGATAATTTGATATTTAATTCTGAAGATCACATAATTATGACTAATGACCAAAGCATGTTCTCCAAATTATCTCAATTCATCTTGAACTGAGGTAAGGAAATAAATTAAAGAATTGTGAGAACACTGACATACTTAGATAAGCTCAGAATGGATTCATTACCTCGAGCTTTCGTACCTTGTTCTTCGATATTCGCTTGACTGAGGACAAGATCCGAAAGATGGCGGTAATAATTTTATTTCGAGCCCATCAAATTGTTATAGGTTCCTCTTAATCAATTGAAACAGATGTATAACAATTCAAATCATACACATGCACGCAAAAGTCAAATATCAATGTTTGATACCAAATACGGGTTACGTATTTCCGTAGAATCAAACATGTTTCAGGCCACTGATGGTTGATCTTCTAATAAGCGCTTGTGATTAATGTTCAGCTTCTTGTTGCAGAGATTGCGATTCCCCGGTGCAAGGTCCCATCAACCGAGAACCCGACGAGAAGTTGCGTCCATACCGAAGTCATCAGGAATTCGGCATCAAACACTTGTAAGTATTCACTCTCCTCATATGCATGAACATTACACAGCACGCCTCAATCTCACGCGCCTCCTACAGCTTCCAAAGGATGATGGAACGTCTACACGACTAGACTATCCTTCGCACGGCATCGCTGTGTCATCTTGTAAGTCTGGTGTTGTCCAATGGTCGTCGTTGTCTGGTCGAAAAGTCCATTTATTCTCACAATCAAGGCTGACTTAGATGCTGAATCTTATCAGACTGTGCGGGGTCACTTCAAATGTCATCTTGTAGAAAAACTATTTATCTATAATTGCTTTCATAGTATGCAGTTTCAATTCATTGAATTGCGTTGACATTTGAACAGGATCTAGACAATTATGCACTTTTTAGGACCACATAGTGTTCTCGTAGAATTTGTGTGTTGATGTAATAAGAAAAGCGACAAATGCACAGAGCAATGTTGAGGTGCGCGTGCGAGGTTAGTGTCAGTTTCAAGGACGGATCCAACTTCTGGAGAAATCGAGGCCAAATCTTGCACGATCATAGAATAATGTATCGTGTAGACTCAATGTCAGTTGCATAACTGCGCGTCTGTCATAGTCCTATGTGGTGACCATCATCCAGGATCTCAAAATGATTTCTCATTGGCAGCAAATGCACAGAATTTGACATATCCATTGAAATGGCAATTTTTCGTTCATTATTATTCGTAGAGTTGTTGCCAAATCCACCCCTCCGATGCTACCTAATGAAGATGGATCATTTTCTTTCACTTCTTTTCGGAATCTTGGTATTGCTGATTTCGAAGCACTCATGATTTTTCCCCTGATGTGATTGGGTTTTCATCGGATGAGATGCATTTGATATCGGTCCTCATCGTCTTCTTATAACGTAAAGAATGAATGCGAAGCTTCATACCACACAGGGTTGTACGTGAGATCTCTATTTTACGCAAGGTTCATTTTCCTCTATTTGATTAGGAGTTACAGGCGAATAGGTGTTAGTACTAGAGCAGGGGTGCGCAACCTGCGGCCGTGACAATGAGAAGTAAATGAAAAAGAATGTTGTACATGTATATGGCCTCAGCCACACTGAAAGCAAAGCAAACATGAGCGTTCCGAGCAAACGCGAGCAAACGTATCTCCGCAAGCTATGAATCCCTCTGGTTTGCTTTGCTCGCAGTGTGGCAGTCTACAACTGCTGCAATGATGACTTTATATTTGCTGCAAAACGCTTGGCAAAGCTCGCAGTGTGGCTGAGGCCTATTGCAAATGTTTCTGGAGTTCAAGGCAATCGAAGAACAATCGGAACTATAGTAGCAAGCTAGTCACCTTGTAACTGTGGTACACCTTTATGCCCATGCTGATTGGAAAAATGCGCTCCCGCAGGCGCGATGAAGGCGTTCAAGCAGTTCGATAACTCATGAATAGAATATTTTAGGGAAGTTACATTCATGTGCATTCATGGCTAGAGTCATCAGCTAAAAGAAACAAAAGGGGCACTTGTAGTTTACTCAAATTGTTCGCGCACTTAAGCTTCAAATCAATGGCCTGAATAAGGATGCCTGATAGATCACCGGCCCTATGATGAATGAATGAATTTTGTATGGCTCGTGATTCCTTTATGAATTATTACAATAGCTTAGTAAAGTGTTTTCTCCTTCGGTTGCCCTCAGAAAAAACATGCTTTCAACTTCTCTTTTTAAGTTCTGATAATACTTTAAGCTTAAAATCTTTTCGGGTCAAAAATGACCGTCGGTCGTATATGGGTTAACTTGCTAACTCATTCTTTACGAAGCAGGCCTTTATGCGATTTTCAGTGCATCATTCATCAGGGAAAGCTAATTTGAGTGGTGGAATATAAAAAGGATTGGTTGTTGACCTAGTTGTTTGCACACATATTAAGTGCGGCCGTGATTCTTTCGGCCTTCGAAATGGCGGCCGAAAAATGTAAATGGTTGCGCACCCCTGGACTAGAGAGAGAGATAACGGAACATGACCTTGATTGCGGTCAATTAAGTAAAACCTAAAAGTATATATTTGAATGCCTGACTTTTATTTATATCGTTCTATTAGAGGAGGATATTATCGCTGGTAAATTTGCCATGGATCAATTCTTCGCATGTGATTAATGGAGATCATGTTATCTTTCCTATACAAGTGCTCTACAGCAAAATTCATCAAATAGCAAGCGAAGTAAGATGCTGTCCAAACATTTGTAGCATTGATCCACATTTTTATCAAAGGGAAATGCCCTGTCGTCAAAACACAAATCAAATTAATGGATACCTTTCTTGTCAGGATACGCGCGCGATCTTTATTTGACATGATATCAAGAAAGTTTGATCGACTGTACAAAATGAAGGAGATAAATGGACTTTCGACCTTGCATGCTATTGTCAACACTATGCAACTTCAAAACAATAAACAATAATTTAATTGATTATTACAATCTTTTAGAAATACTCATTTTTCTGCAACTTAAACGGCGCAATATTCGAACGATGATCAGCTGTAATCAACGGCCTCACTGTGTTATGCGATGCAATAACCTAGTTGGATAAATTTGACAGATTTACGCATTTGTCTGATTTTAAAAGTAGAGTCAATGCTCCCATAGATACATCATAATATGCTATTTGGCATTAATCGAATAGCACGCATTGATTTTTGCTCAGTTCATTATGTGATCTGCGAAGAGAAAATGTAGCGAATCATCCAACCAGGGGCTTGATCCAATCTACTAAATAATGACAAGCAAGCCGGAACTTTTGCTTAACCCATACCTACTTCTCCCCCGAAAATACCCTCAAGTGTCCTAGCAGCCATAGAACTAATCCAATCGCTACCAAACTTGACGGCATCATTCTTCGGTTCAATACTAGCTGAAATTTGACATCCATTTGATTTGTCATTACTGAATAATCTGACTTCTTCCACTGATGTGATATTTCAAAATGTGGAACATTTCGGAGAGCGGATAGTGTTGAAACCTTTATGCATAAGCCCGATCATGGTGACTGGCAATCATTCAAAGCTCGCAACGATAAATACTATCAACACGTTTTGAAGGCCAAGGTTCTAAACGTAGATATGTACGGTTTTTTGTAGTTCGGTTCATCTCATTTATTTCTGAAGATTGCCAGTCAAAAGGGTGATTTTCATTAATGGAATGCTCAGCTGCTGCGTGCCTCTCACGGTACGTTTAACATAAAATGAGCTAAACTGCAAAAAAGTGCATTTTTAGATTTAGAACCTTGGCCCTCAAAACTTGTTGATTGCGCAAATCGTCGCGAACTTTGCGTCCCTAGCATTTTTTCTGATTATTTGTTATTGGCTGATGTCACACATTGTGTTGTTTCATCTCATGAAAAATGATTGAACGTTGAAATTTTTCCTGATGATGCGTAAAATTTATACCTAAAACATTGTGTAACATAACATTCTTCGTCGAGCAACCTGAATTTCTCAACGTACCCTTACCATGTGCAAAAGATACTTTTTGTAATAAATAAGAGAGTGCGCACTTAGTGAGTAAATTTTTTAGACTCAGAAATAATCGTGAAGATGTTAGCAGTCTCGAGCTCTTATTCCCATTGTTTCAAACATCGGATTATCTTACATCTGGTCATTAATAACGCCCTCACTAAGTTTAGTAGTGATTGAATCAGCTTTACTGATGTTAAGGCGCTTGAGGGGGAAGAGAGTGCTTAATAAGAACGTTGTCATAAAGCAGTTTAACTAATTAATCACATTTTATCATTAGACACATGGTGTGCTAATATTGCATCAGTAAGAAATACTTCATCTTCCTACCAAATTGGTTCACCTCTATCTTAGATAACCGATTTTCTGAGCTCCTTCAGTACTCAACAGGTTCCGGCTCCTATATTCTCACATCTCCGCAATTCTCTAATATTCATGAGATTTTGCAAGTTCAGATTTAGCGGTCACTGCTAATGATTACATGAAGTCTAGCGCGATGTGTGGGTTCAATGTCTTACATGATTGAGAAGTGAGGTGGCCCCTAGTCACATGAACTCACAGAATCATGCAATCAGCCGTCCGACGTGTTCTATGGTAGAAGCGCTGCCTGCACTGAGTTCGTGAAAAAATTCGTGCTGTCATGATCAGACTTCACAGGGCTACAAATTGTAAATTTGAGGGTTACTTCTCATTCCGATGACACCGAAGCTTGGGCTTAAGCCAGAAAATCGCATGCCCGTTTTCCGTTGTTTCTTTAAAACAGATTTGACAGATAAAACAGTTCTAAGAAATTAATGAACAAACAAAACTAAGAGCCTTGTTGCATAATCTGTACATTATTTACAGATACCTAGTAATATCATGCCAAATTATCGACTGCCCAGTGCTGAGCCTTCGCGTCAGGGTTGCGCTTGTACCTTTTAATCATTTATACAATTGCAACCCTTTTTTACAACTGCAGCCTTGATAGTAGGCTGAACACTGAGCATTTAGTACGATATAATTACAAGCTTAATATATCTGTGAATAATCTGAGGACGCAAGCACTAAGGTTTCATCTGTGCTACTAGCTTTGATGAATATTCAATTCATTATGCCACCTAGACAGAAGTTGCAGTTGAACGTGCACCAGCAACGTGATAACACCTCATGTGAACACTGAATGTCCATAGGAATTTCTGCTTTCCATCTGTATGCAATGCTGTAACGTGATTTATTAATCACATTAATTTCTAAATTTTTGATGTTTCAGGCCAAAGCAATGTAATTAATTCTCTGTGATGAATTATCCTCATGATTTCCTTGCAGTCAACTGTTAAAATATCTGCTTGAAAATATCGAAATGAATCATGTGATGAATATTTAATCAAAATTATCCTTTGAGAACGAGTCAGATCAAAGCTTTGCTGAATTGAGAAGTAAAAGTTAATGCACTCAATTTTCATAGAAATTTGCGGAGAATTATCTATCAAATTTTGTCCAATCGAAAGTATGCTAAGCCTAAGCTAAGTGCAAATTGCCATCGAATGAACAATACATTTTGCTGTAGTAATGTCCGATTTTAGATATACATGTATGATCAAGTTTTAATTGAGATAACAAAATTATAATTTGTATGTCTGAATTAGAAGGAGATAAGATCAGATATGACATAAAATGATTTCATGAATGAGTCGATATTTCTTTGATATAATTGAGAAGATAATAATTATGTTTTCATATTCATGCTATCATTATTGCAAGTGTTATTGTATTATGTCTAATACACTATCTATCATATCAGCATAGTTATATTGTGAAGACGGACGATAATTTAAAGGTGAAGTCGTAAGAGGTGGCACAGAAAATTCTATTGCTAGGAAATGCTCAGCTATATGAAATCCTCGTGCGTTGCACAAAAGTGTTAGAGTTGTCAATCCTCGAAATTGTGATTGGAAGTGTGCTGGAAGTGCAACAGGAGTAAAAGTGTTGCTAAATCTGACCATGCCAGCTCCGCTCAACTCACCGTAGGGGAAGTAGAATTTTCACGCATGTGCTCATGTTGTATTCGATTAATGCTGCTTCAATGGAAGATTCATCCATATATTTGGTATGCAGTCATCTCAACTGAACAACTTCGTATATCTGAAGAGTTGGCAAATAGAGTTCCTTGATTGACTTAGTTTTTTTGAGTTTTTTGCTGCATAATGGAAGTGCATCTTTATCTTTTGTGAAACATAATGATGCTCATTTGAAACGAATCTAGAAAGGCGTTGCAATAATCCCGCGCGTGTGTAGAAAGCCGTTTGATTAAGGATCTCAGTATGCTGAATAGATGAATTATAAATTGGAAGTTTGAGATCATTGGGGACATTTTGGAGCAAAATTCATACATGGATTCGCAGGGAATCCGTCGGGAGTGCCCCAGGAATCGAAGCTCACAATTGCAGCGAACAATCACGTGACAAGTTTCGACCTGTTCGTCCTGATCAATCATGGTCAGGTTTGAACCAGCGACGTTGGAGCTAAAAGATGTCAAAGCATGCCATCACACTACAAGGTCACTGGACAATCTGTGAGACGGGAATGAGGCAAGATGTCACAGTTTTAATGCAGGCGCGTAGAGGGAGGATTGCATTCTGCAACCACTTAATGCCGCATCCAATATTGAGGCGCTTCACTCCGCAGGTGCTACTCATTCAGAATTCGGTCAATAATAGTGCAACTCAGTACTCTTCAACGAAGCTTGTTTGTTCCTATATTGAACATTTGAATCATTTTGTAGAATTGGTGTTGGAAGTCGCATGCTCGCACCCTTCTGAACTTTGAACCTTTTTATAGATGCTGTGCCGTCCTTTGCACTCTATCAAGGAATGTCAATTTTCCAGGCCTTTTTTGAGTAAATAATGCTCACTCTAACTTCGATAAGAATAATGAGATAGGATTGTCTTGTGAAGTCGTTTGCTAGAATCTGAAATCTTGTTGTCAAAACCGTTTGACGTGTGCATGCGTCGATTTATTTAGATTTCAAGTGGGGGCGATGTGTATTGATTTAGACATGTGTATGAAGCTAGCTCGGTCACTTTCAACAAACGCGTGCCACTCCTGAAAATCAGCCTGTCCTATTTTTTAGCTGTCCCAGCGTGATCACTTCCTAGAAAAAGTTCGCCATCGTCATTGTGAAGAAGGTTAAAAGAATCGAACGGTCGTACTGTGAAGCAAATCCGACCACAAAATAACTAACTCGATAAACACGCAGCATCGCTCGTTAACGAAACCTTACAGTTTTAATGCAGGCGCGTAGAGGGAGGATTGCATTCTGCAACCACTTAATGCCGCATCCAATATTGAGGCGCTTCACTCCGCAGGTGCTACTCATTCAGAATTCGGTCAATAATAGTGCAACTCAGTACTCTTCAACGAAGCTTGTTTGTTCCTATATTGAACATTTGAATCATTTTGTAGAATTGGTGTTGGAAGTCGCATGCTCGCACCCTTCTGAACTTTGAACCTTTTTATAGATGCTGTGCCGTCCTTTGCACTCTATCAAGGAATGTCAATTTTCCAGGCCTTTTTTGAGTAAATAATGCTCACTCTAACTTCGATAAGAATAATGAGATAGGATTGTCTTGTGAAGTCGTTTGCTAGAATCTGAAATCTTGTTGTCAAAACCGTTTGACGTGTGCATGCGTCGATTTATTTAGATTTCAAGTGGGGGCGATGTGTATTGATTTAGACATGTGTATGAAGCTAGCTCGGTCACTTTCAACAAACGCGTGCCACTCCTGAAAATCAGCCTGTCCTATTTTTTAGCTGTCCCAGCGTGATCACTTCCTAGAAAAAGTTCGCCATCGTCATTGTGAAGAAGGTTAAAAGAATCGAACGGTCGTACTGTGAAGCAAATCCGACCACAAAATAACTAACTCGATAAACACGCAGCATCGCTCGTTAACGAAACCTTACAAACTAATTAAAATAGATGTATTTGCAACATAATTCACGGAAAAAACCCGGTACAGAATAAGCAATTAATACGGTTCTATGGTAAGACTGAATGTTTATTGTTAAACATTTCACGACATATGCCCAGCGATGTAGGTTGTGCGCGTTGCACGGTGCACCGATTCCTCTGCTTGCAGGGGTTCTTGGGTAGGTGCACCAAAATGCGCAAATTTCGATCACATATACACGTATGTTTTACTGCATAGTTTCGATTATGATTAATTCATTTTATTTGCAATTTTGGTCACATCAAATATAGAGAAAAAGAGCATGCAAAAGTAATTAATCCAACGACATTATTCAATTCTGTATCAATTCAGTTAAACTTTAATTTCTAAATCATGAAAATGAAACCCTTCGTAAATCACGGCTATATCATATTATAATGACCGATGAATATCCTGACGTAGAGAAAATGTACGAAAAGTGACGGAAATAGTTCAATGACACAATAAATAATTCAAGCTCATGACAGGTCAGTTTAGCCGTAGACGTCAATTCCCGCGACCTCAGAATTCCGGAATTCAATAGTTTGTGCCTTGTTCATAATTTACCCCTTCGTCGCAATGCATCCTAGCTTTCCAGGATCCAGCGTTTCGTCCGCTCATCTTTTTGGCATCCAGTAGCATTGTAGCATGACAGAGAGACTACTTGAAGCCGAGCAATGTCGAGATGATTACCTTTTTGTATAATGATTTGTAAAATTGCAGCGACATTTCTTCGACTTTATCTTTTGGTGATTTTGAAGCATTTCTATTTCGAGTAACAATGATTGATAATTTAGTCCGTAATTTTCTGCCATTTCTTGTTGCATATCTCAATTCTGCTTTCATCTAGTTTTACAGAGTTCCATTATGCTAGTACTATTACAGAGACGTGCGGGTTTAGCATGATGAGAGTCACTTATAAGCAGGGATGCGGAGTCCTATCATTTTGATGGGACTTTGACTCCAACTCCGGGTTATGATAGGACTCCGACTCCGGGTGGCAAGTATATCAGCCTTAGTTCTGGTAACCTACATCATAGATCATTATAGGCTTACTTGAGCCTGATTTTAGTGATCATTGCTGTATCAAATCAATCATTTTCTATGAAAGTTTGTCAACTTTGCACATCACTTGTTGATGTGTGCTTCACACGGTTTTTCTCCATCCTCTACCAGGCAGGTTTTTCTCCATAAAATATGAGCACGCTTTCGATTTTGATATGCGGTATGGAGGAGCCATCACACACGATTGACGTTAGGGTAAGAGGTAATGTTCTCAAACAAACTAATATTTTACTTTTGTCTACGACGTGACCTTTGGTGCGTATGTGTTATCGAGGCTAGGAAGGTTTGTCTTCTCTATTAAATCACCGAATGAAACAACAATCCTCTTTCACTATCACAGTTCATTCCCTCAACTATTACAAGCTTTGCATGTACTGCTGTCTCTGTACTGTTATTTGACGGAGAAAGTTGACATCAAAGCAGTCACAGCTGTGCACGAGGATAAATAATCTGTTTGTACTATATTTCGGGTCTAGTTATAGGCCGGAGTCTGGAGTATCATTTGATAGGACTCCGACTCCAGCAAATATGATAGGACTCCGACTCCGCATCCCTGCTTATAAGTATTGATAAAGTGGAAATTAACAGAACTCAATGTAATCAATCATCAATCCGGTTTATTGTACTGGCATAAGTTCCCCGATAGCGGGGGTTGGTCAGTCCTCTCATTGCTTTTCTTCTCCATTCATCTCTGTTTGTAGGCAACTCCTTGGTGACATTTCTCCTCTTCAGATCCTCTTTGATCTCACTTATCCACTTCTTTGCTGGTCGGCATCTCTTGGAACTTCCTGTGGTGCCTGTCATCACTTTCTTCACCTCCTCGTCCTCCTCTCGACGCATGACATGTCCGTACCACCTCAGATGTTCATCCAGGTCATTCACTTTCAATCTACTTGCTATCTCCTAGCTGTATACTCCTTCAGGGTTACACGGCATATCAATATCAACAGCCGTCTTTCTGTGACTTTTTATCTCTGTAGAGTTTCGGTCTTCAATGTCCACGTTTTTACTCTGCACGTCAGGACGCTTGCCTTGTACACCAGGCCTTTGATCTCATAGAGATACCTCTCGTGCACAACACATCAGTCAAGCAACTATGTAAAGAATTGGTTAAATCAAAAGAATTAGAATATGCTAAACAGAGCTCTATGTAAGTCATTTTCAAATTGTTTAGCACTGTCTTCGAGGCAGTTGTCAGGATACTCATTGTTTCATATTATTTCATGATAAATGCAAGCTGTCCAACACATGGAAACCTATGTTTATTACCCCGGTCTTGAGATAAAGTTTTTCGGGAGATCAGGCTTGCGACCTTCATGAGAACTAGATATCTGAACAAAGATCATCCAAATTCACTGCGGACAAGTAGGCATGCGCTACACACCAACGTACACACAGGGTTACCAACGCCCGTGATTTTGTCCGGTATGTGTTGCGATGTTGGATTTGTACGGTGTTTACATGGATGAGTTACTAAATATGCATGAATTATGATGATCAGAACTGATATAATTCAGCTGTTGCAACTTCCATTCTTCATATTAATCCAATGACTTGCAAAATAACTTTCTGTAGAGAAGTGCACAGGTTTTTAGGTCGAGATCAAGAGATACGACATGTTCTTAATCTTTGGTATGTTCCTTGAATTGGCTAAGCGAAGAAATTATTTTGCGGTTAATTAGTCGAATGCCTTTGGATGTGAAACATCGATGGTGGACAATCGCATTCTTCTTGTAGTTGGATAAGTGCTTTCCTGAGTAAAAGCAAGATTTCTGTGTTTCATCTTAGCTGTCGTCACATGAGTCCTACCATAGACGCGATTCTAAAGGTTTTGGATCTGAATGTATTCAAAAGCGCCGGACCTCTGATGATTTGTTATTGCTGGCTCATCCACATGCCTAACTATTTATAAATTTATAATGTAAGAAATTCGTTTGATTAAATTGAATCCAGTGCTTTCGCATTCTCTGAACGATTGTTAGCGTAGTTTCATATGAATGAACTTGTCGATTCCTATAGATCGTTCGATTTTCACTCGAACATGTCACATCCAGCACATTTAATCAGTCGAACTTACAGTAGTGTTGTCCTTGTCTGACCTAAAAACCGGCAAATATTGGTGAGGAATTCGGAATATTCCCGCTGCTCACCTCACGTGTCGCAGTTGATCGATATCACCAGCTGAATGAAATCATGAAATACTAGTATATACCATTATAACCTTACCTCATAACTTCGCTTTACAATACCGAGATTAAGGTCAAAATCTCTTTACCTATTTAAATTTTATTTCTCTAAGTGTTATCCCACATATTGAGATAGCATCAGCTATAATGTGAAATATTTATCAAAAATTATATGCTAAGCAATAAAAATTGTGAATGAATGCATGAAGTCGTTTTTATAATTAAATGAACGATGTCGCATTGGAAGGCGACTTCTTTCTCAAGACAATGAAGAGCAAGGTAGAGGAAACACCTCCTGTGTTGTCCATTCAATTGTTTAGGTCTCCCATATAACTGCTCACAATCGTTATTCAGTTCAACTGCTAATTGAAAAGATTATCACACTGAATGTAGTGTTACTGACGAATAAATTGACAAAAAAGCATTGCTATAAGTAGATAGCTAGCCTGCAAGTTCACAAGCAATCCTATGAGAGAACCTGGAATTCCTGGAATAAATTGACCTCTGAAAATGTAATTCAATTCCGAGACAACATTTGACAATCGCCCACAGACCAACTAAAGACGGTATGTAAGAGCCAGAATGTTTGGAAAGTCAAACTCATGTATTAACAAAATCAGGAATTAAAACAAAGCTATTTCAGCAATTCAATAGGTCCCTGTAGTGATTCGGGAATAAGCGTCAAATTATGCAACGAAAAATTTATGGAAGAGTTAATTGATCAACAGGTGAAGGAGAAAACTACACTCGTATATAGGATACATGCAATTTCTGAGAATGGTCAGCACTTGAGTAAAATATATTCAAACCCGTGATGTATTTCAAAGTCCACTGCAAAGCATCGTCAAATCAAAGGTCTAACAATATCAGTTTAAAAATATTTACGCAATCATCATAGAAATTTCTTAGGTAAAGTAAGAAAATAAATTCAATGTCCTGCAAACGCAATAAAAAGTTAATATGATAATGATAAACGCTTTGGCATGAATACTGTTTAAAAGGAAAATTTTCTCATGGTAATTCATTGCATGGAGAGTGCATAATACCATAGACAAATGTGATGCATAGGAATTTATCATAGTTTCAAAACATGATCTTGCTATATATATCTCGAACTTTAGTTAGTAATCTCTGCAGATTACGATTTTTTAAAATAGACAAATGTGATGCATAGGAATTTATCATAGTTTCAAAACATGATCTTGCTATATATATCTCGAACTTTAGTTAGTAATCTCTGCAGATTACGATTTTTTAAAATATGAAAATCTCCATACATCACAAATATTTATGACACAGCTATTTTGTACCAAAGTTGTTAGTAAACAAGTGATGAAAAATGCATGATTTTCAGTTTAATATTCAAAAGTCAGTTGCTTGTGTTTCCAGTTTGACAACGACGTATGGCTAAAGTTTTTTTATAAATGCTATTCGTAGTCTTAACTACATGTGCAGTTCATAGAGATTATCAAAAGGACGAGGAAATATTGGGTGATAAGCCAGCACCTACTCGGTTGATGACATCGGCTCGTGGCTCGTTTGGTAAAGTGCATGTCTAGCAATTTGATCTATCGTCCATTTCATTTCATTCTATTGTTAATTGCTTATTTTCACCTCCAAATGTGCGATGAATAGCGAAGACTTCGAACACTCAATGAGAGAAATTGTAATGAAGAAGTCAACTTCAAAATTTAACTGCATGCAAGATAAAGGGAAGAAAGCAACAAAACTCAGAAAATTAATTATGTTTTCAAATTGATATTCATATTTAATTCCAAAAGTTTTGCTTTAAATGACATCACTTGTCCAGTGGTATCAGTAGTTGATTAAACAGGCGTCCCCGACATATTAAGAGAATGTATCTTTCTGAAACAAGCAATTAACCTTCGAACGCAATAGCAAAAAAACAGCAAGTAAGGCTAAATGAACAAAACAATTTGCTGTTCATGTCAGATAAGCAAGGTACAGATATCTTCCAACTGTTTGCCGAAGAAAAGAAAAGTGTTTAATAAGCAAATGAAAACCAGATGGAGCAATATAAATATTACATAATGGTGTTTCATAATCGAAGCAACAGTAAATTTGCTAGTTTGATCTATTTCCGTTATTTTTTATAGATGAATCGGTGCAACAGAAATATTTTTTGAGAGCATCTAGCAATAGTGAAAATAGTGAATATAAGAGAGAAGCCAACATACTTACTTATAAATGTATTTCAGCTATTCTCACGCTTTCATAATAAAGCTTTAATAATGCTATGAAGATGAAGAAATTCATCTTTATGTCCTATGAAAATATAACTGCTACTGCAACTGTGGTGCAACCATGCAACAGACATGATATTGATCCAGAACTTTGACCACTTCATTATTTGAGATTCGTTAGTTAAAGAATGAAATAAATAAAGTAAGGGTATCACATATTTTTCATGCGCCGCATTTTTTCAAAATGACGCTTAAGTCAATTGCTTGGTAATTCTAATAATTCTCATTATTAATAAAAATATTTTTAATAAAATATTTATATAGAATATTTTTAATAAAAATAATTCTCATTATCTTCAAATGTAATTCACATCACTAAATTAAATTAGCGATATGGAATATAAATTCAAAGGACAATTCTACGCGCGGTTGTAGCGGTATAGGAAAAAGTCAATAATTATTTAAACATAAAAATTATTTCGCGGATCTGTCCGCTTCATCTGCTACTTATTTAATGCGTAAAATGTAATTCATCTCACGTATTTAAATTAACGGCATGACAGAAAATCAATGATTTGTTCTACACATGCCAAATAAAGAAGTTACCGAAAAGAAAATCAGCTTCTCCTCGTGTGCTATAGCATGCGAACATTCATTTCTCTGTACAAACCCATATACGGACGTAATTCATGCTAAACGTTAAGAAAAATCCAAAGAAATACTCAAATATTCACACAAGCCTAAATTAATCAGCTGAATTCAGTTCTTATGATATCATAAACATTCACTTCATCATGCTAATTTTTTCATTGTATGGTGTAAAATTTTGATTTTTAAAGATGAATGAAATCCCAGTACGGTACAGATGATGTCACTACATAAATGTGACATAAATATGCCTTTTTCAAGAAAAAGTGAGCTCCTTTGGAATATAACATTATTTGTAGATCGGATCTGATCTGCGTTTTTTACCAACTGATTTTCCGGAAATTACGCGAAAAGGCCTGTACAAGTATGTAAAATCCAATTTGCAAGATGCAGCCACTGTTGAATTTCCCACTTGAATTTTGAATTTCCACAAAATTGTGTTTCTTGCATGATAGGTCTACTTGATTTTTACATGCGTGCTTTCCTTCTCTTCAGTTTCTCACGAATATTTTCTCGGTCATCTCGATCATCATCGCGCCGACGGTCATGGGTGAAGCAAGATAAAACTTGTTCAGACGTCTCATACCCGTTTTGATAGCAAATTATTATGCAATGCAGGTTGTTTTCTACAGATCTCCAAACGTGGATCAGCATATGCCATTATCGTTGAGCACTGGCAATGTTGGATTGTTTTTTCACTGAAAATGTTTGTAATCTCGCAGATAGTCTCTTTTTCGAATCAAGTTTGTTTTCTTTTTTATTTCGTTCAAAATTGTGTTACCGATGCAAGCGAGATGTATGAGAACAATGTTTCCTTGTGAGTTCGGAAACCGAAAATGCCAACTAAGTATCATTAACTTGCAAGTGAACAAATGTGTGGATTTTCCATTTGTTTTTCACTATTTTGTAATATTTCCACAATATTATGAATAGCCTACTAATTTTTTATCCTTTATTGATATACACACTGGTCGAGTTTTTACAACAATTCAACAGGCAAATTTCCTTACATACTTTCGTACTTTGCTGCTTCTGTAATGACACTTTCGCTTTCCGAGCTCTTGTTTCTACCGAAATGAAGATAAAGTTTATTATGATTAACAGTGATAATCTTTTTTCACAAGTAAATGGAAACCAATTGATACAATCCTTTCAAGTGTATAATTGCCCCTAGTTGGGTCGAAGGTTTTACTGGCGACTGGATCTTGTGAAGTCTATAATGTGCCGCGGTGCCCGAAAACTCATTGTTTTTCGTGACATACATTTCCATTCTATATGCGCAGTATTTACTCCACATACATTATATTTTGCTACTAGATCCCTCATGTACATTGATCATGTTGTAGATGAAATTTACATATCTGCCGTTTGTGCTGCTGTTTGTGTGATTTTACTGAAGATTTATTGTCAGTGTCATTATTTATTGTGATAACAAACTCTCATTGACTGAAATACATTTGATGATGTCTTAGATAGTTTGGTTTTCTTCTTAATGCGGCATTTTGTTAAATATAAAATTGAATAAATTTGAATAGCTTTCCGAAAATAAAGTTCCAGGTTATCTGTTTGAATAAAAGAAGGGGCCAATCGTTTCACAGATTCACTTCATTCAGATTAACTTAATTGAATTATAATTCAGATTATTTAATTGAATCTTAAGGAATGAATAATAATAAGTTTTATTCCGATATGACAAACTCATGACGGATTACAATAGATGATAGAAACAATTATGTAAGTAGACTGAAGTATCAATAATGTAAATAATCAGTTTCAACATAACACTGATACAAAATTTTATCTAATTAAATCGCCAAACAAGCTCATTCTGAGTGTGCTGGCTACCTGCATTACAAATGAAACTTGTGAAATCCACAATCAGGTGTCCGATTCTGCTACCAAACTTGCAAACGTAGTGAAATTATTAAATAGTGCAATATAATTCAGTGTCCTCCTCCGATGTCTGAAGGAGCACTTTCGAAATGCTCTCTTTTGTGATTGATGCATGGCATCAAATTAAATAGATCTAACTTTGATGCCATCAATCACATGAAATAACGCAGAAATTCAATCATCACTTCCATGTGTAGAATCATATCCGGGCCAAGATCAACAAATAGTGAGCAACTTATTCACATAGGAACCTATGCCAAACGTGCAAAAAATAGCACCATGGCTGGGATAAACCAAAAATTAAACCCTACAAGTAGGCCTACATACAAAAATTATGCAGATGCCTCTGGTAAAACAACTGAACTTGAGTTGGTAGCCTCTGTAGTGAATTCTAGTCATCAAGAATTCTGTTGGATAAAAGTTTAGGCGAATACTGCGATAAGACGGTTGTTTGCAAATTCTAAGCAAATGACCACGCGTGCTTGAAGCGTTCGGGATGAAAAATGTCTTGAACGTTTCAATGACGCGACGGCACGAAGGATTGAGCTTCGAAGGGTGTGCATAGTTGCTCCTAGTTAAAGGCCGCTGCGTGAACAGGCTCGATCAGATTGATGCGTTTCGCTATAGCGAAAGCATGAAACAGTGACGAGAGCGAACTAAGGTTGTTGAGTTTTAATAACTCCAGGAGATATCGAAGGTTTCTGCCTACTTCTAGATCGATCGGCGCCAAGGGATTTTCACCTATTGCAGCTCACGGCATGTGATTATTCATTCACTTCTATTTCAGCATTTATATTCAGTATGTATTCACCATCTTCATGAATTAAGTCTGTAGGTCTGCTAAAATTTATCAATACCAAGAATAAGATAAAGAATAATGCAATTGTGCGTGTTTCATGCAATGAGACTTTGCAATCCAAATTGATAATGAGCTATATTGTGATGCCTATGCAGCATACACGCAAAATTGAAATAACAATGTGAACAAATCAAAATCAGGAAATTGTCTGATTCAAACGATGATGATGAATTATTGCAATAAATTGACTGATGACGCCAATTAACTGCAATTAATTCACTGCTGTGATTAAATGATTGCTTGATTGGGATGGGTTATCAAAATTAAATTATTGCAATTTATGTAGCCATCCCAATCAATTAACTGAAATTATTTGATGACAGGAATCAATTAATTGCACTTCATTGACTAATAATTGATTTTGAATTTGCATGCGAATTACGTCTACATGCATCACAAGTCGCGAAGTAGATTTTTATCAATTTGGATAGCGACATAGCCTATTATACTACATGAAATGCATATAATTATGTTTCTAATTTAATTTGAATATTGATTAATTTTATTGCATACTTAGTGAAGCTCATTCATCATAACTAAAGGTGACAATTATTGAAGCAAGTGAATGAATAACAACATGTAGGTACATGTGGCTATAACAGAACATAAAATAGAGATATTTAAGTTATCATGAATGCAACATAAAGACACTAAACATGGTCCTTAATAGTTCTTGATTATAATCCTGAAAGTGATCAGTTGTGAATAAGATTTGTTTAATAAACTTGGCACTGTGGGATATTTTTCCTTCGATGGTGAGTGATGACAGCATTGCAAATCAGTCAAAATATCCTCCCCCTTATAACACATTTGAATCAAGCAATTTATTGTAATTATATTGACTAACACCAAACAATTAATAGTAATTTTTCGATGACACTAATAAATTGATTAATTTTTGAAATTAATTAATCAATTGAGTATGCAATTAATTTTTGATGTCCCTAGATAACTATATAATTGCTATTAATTGATTGCTCCCATCAAAAAATTTTGATTGCCTCCACTGCAATTAAAGTTAATTTTTTTAATAATGAATCTTGTAATTCAAAATGCAACAAAATTACTTTTCTTTCTAACCAAAATTATTTGATTGTGAATGTTAAGTAATAGTTCTACAATTATTTTGAAGTAATTAAATGTAATTAAAGCTAACTGGTTTCTTGCCCAAAATGAATTGCAATTTAATTTTGATCATGCTGTGAACTTCAGATGATGCTTTTAGATCGGATGTTCTTCTCGCCGACTTTTTTGACACTGTCCGGTACAGGGCTCGACCACTAGACCTAAAGGTCGCTAGGCCAAGCACTCACCACTGTGCCACGACGATTATCATTCTATAAAATTGTCCTCATTATCTCGAATGCTTAAAATATCATCGAGTTCTCGAGATTGGATTCCCTACCTTTCTGACGCCACACAAAGCAAAGACAATAGGGCACTGTCTCCTTTTATCAATCGAGGCGCTAGATATCTTCACAAAGTATTCTGAAAAATTAGCCTCGCCCTAGACTTCTAGTACTAAAATCCTATCTAAATTCATGTTTCTTCTCTAAAAAAATGTTTTATCATAACTGCTCAATAGAGAATAGCATTCCACTAAATACTGAGCAAGTTTTATGAATGATATCGAAGATTTTAAAACAATTAAGTGGAATATCTGTTTTCTATATGGCATGTCTCCTCGAGCGCCGTTTTGTTAGTTTTGTCGTTTTGTCAGTAGCTGTTGTTCTATCCACGTACTGGAGTGACATTGAAAGCTGATACGAGGTTGATTGCGGCCGTCGACACAGCCAGAAATTGAGATGGTAAGTTGGAATATTCGTGGTAGTAAGTAATACAGTATGCACAAGTACAACAGTGGGAGAATTTAGAAGCCCGAGTAGACAGGTGATAATGATTGTATTGCAAGGAAATTCATGGATCATGGAAGTAATGGACATCATACTTTTTTGACAAAACGATAGGTATCTTGGCAACAGCGGTCTGAAAAAAGTTTGCATAGTTTCGCATTTTTCATTTAGAGCACTACGTACATAATTTGACTAAATATGTCAAGCAGGAGGGTATAAAAAAGGCTCAGCCTTGACAATTGAATAAAGGATTAAAACACGATAACATAATGAAGTGTCATGAACTGTTAAAATGTCATTAAAGAATTACGTCTTCAAAACGTCTTCTAAGAACACTTCTAGAAAAAATTCTAAGGACCAATCAAATAAAGCTATAATAATAATCTTTATTTCTAGACTCACAATACAAAAGTAATTCGGTGAGTGCAATTACAAAAACACAGAAGCGTGTTGCAGGCGTATGGTCACAAGAAGTCGTTGGATTGATGCAGGGGAAACACACTGCACACTGCCACACTGCCAAGCGAGTCGATTGAAGCGTTGTGTGATGAGATAAAAGTCAGCAGACGGCAAGCGATGTATCCACTAGGTACAGGGCGAGCGAGGGATTGATAAGCAGTATAAATGGTTGGAGTGATTGAAGCTATGCAATTACAGGAGCGAGTAGCAACATAAACAGAATTTTTCATGTACATCGTACTTCATTTAAGTCATTGGCTCTCAAAGTCAACGCTGTGATGCAAGATAAATCCGCCGCATGTCTCCGCAATCTAAGCATACTGGCCATGACGACCTGGTCTAACAGTGAATGCTCGAGACTATTCGTCAAACTTTTGTTTTTGCGTAAATTAAACTGCAACCACGTAACTTATTAACTGCAAGTCAAAACAAACGTCATGTTCCATCCTTAAACTTTATCTGTGCATGAGTTTCTAGGTGGCAACTGTTTTCGCCATTTTGTCCAATTATGATAGAATAAAATTTTTCACTCAAAATCAGTCAAGAAAAGTCACTCAAAGAGATATTATTTTTCAGTAACTCTAAATGCTGATTTAGCTTTACGTCAGTTTTGCATATAATACATTTGAAGACAGACATTTGAGCATTGTTGAAGTACATACATAATATCTATTCGAAGGATCATTTTTTTCGAAGACGTTTCAGGTTTCAAATGGCATGTCATTCTGGAACACAAAGTATACAGAGCTTCTGAAACTGACAATGTAAATTGAAGACCCAGTTTTTTTAGGAAACCCAATTGCTTGTGGCAAGTTGTAATTGTTGATAAATCTTTACAAACTGCAAGATTAATTTTTGAAGGAATATGTAATTTCTGTATATCGTCAAACGCTGAACATAGCAATGCTTCGCAGCTTTCAGCCAACTCCCCTTCCGAATAAAAATCACATGTGGGAACAGAATTTCTCTAGTTTTGACCTTAGTAACCGGCTTTAAACACAACTTGTCAACCGATCAACGAATTGAAAATTCAACTCAACTTTCTGAATATTACTGAACTTCAAGAAATATTACCATAGTACTTGGATTGTCCTATTTATGAAGCTACGCTTAGTCCTTCGGTTAGATGTTCGCCTGAAGTTTTATGTTGATTAATTTAAACTGATATCAGGCGAAATTTTGAAATATAAGTAGATAACCAAGGTGCACCAATTAGTTACCCCGACGCCTCAAGTGAAGAGCTATACACAAAAAGGGCGGCTATTTAGTGTGTACTCAGTTGGTTCACCCTGTAAATTTGAAATTGTCTTCGATAGCCCCAGACATACTTCACTGTTTAACCTCACATTCACATAGGTACAGCATATTTTAAAGATATAAAAATGGAATTTGCAAATTTAAATTTCATGCATTCCCATTTTTGTTTTAAGAACAGGCATTTAGGTTTTTAGAACAAGCTGTGCTGTTTCTATTAATATGGATAGGTAGGATCTTTCATATATTAATCTAAGTTTTTATTATCAATGCGCATCAAAGGAATTTTTGCACTCAGGTTTTGTTGACGGTCTTAAGTGACACTAAAATTGTCTAGTAAAATAATTGAATAGATTAATTATGTAAATAAATAAAAGCGAGTTTTATTCGAGGGCGGGTTATATGAATCGATGTTGAGGATGCGAAAGCAAAAATACGGCACTCCCTTTAGTAATGGCTTTAATAAAAATGAGTTGCTAAAAATATTTACACGGCGAACGTTTCGCGACGCAGTCGCTGCGTCAGTGCACTAAAAAGAAGGTAAAAGCAGTCAGAGTGCGTGGTTTATATATCAAGGTGATAATACCGTAGACAGAGTATCTCTCAGCCTACCAGCTCGTCATTGCGATTCAACTGTGGTCTCCTATTTCTGATGTAGCAGCTTCAGGCAGACGATTTTCAAGAGGCGAACTATGCTTGGCAATGATATTGATTGTGAAATCGAAAATGTCACTGTCGTGGTCATTTATCGAATGTTCGGAGAGGGCACTAGTATTGTTCTGCAAGCGCAAGCTACGTTCATGCTCCTCGAAACGAGTTTTGAAAGGCCTATTAGTTTGCCCAATGTAACTTTTGCTACAATGTTTACAAACAAGTTCGTAAAACACAAAGCGCACATTGCAGGGATAAGGGTTGTCGAGAAGATTAGAGATTACAGTTTACATGTTTTTTAGCAGATTTTTTAGAAAAGTATTGGCTAGTGGTTTTATTAGTTTTGCTTATCAAGGTTACAGGCAGTTTGTATTTTCTTATTAAATTATTGATTTTTCTGTGATGTGCGCTTTGTGTTTTACGAACTTGTTTGTAAACATTGTAGCAAAAGTTACATTGGGCAAACTAATAGGCCTTTCAAAACTCTTTTTGAGGAGCATGAACGTAGCTTGCGCTTGCAGAACAATACTAGTGCCCTCTCCGAACATTCGATAAATGACCACGACAGTGACATTTTCGATTTCACAATCAATATCATTGCCAAGCATAGTTCGCCTCTTGAAAATCGTCTGGCTGAAGCTCGCTACATCAGAAATAGGAGACCACAGTTGAATCGCAAAGACGAGCTGGTAGGCTGAGAGATACTCTGTCTACGGTATTATCACCCTGATATATAAACCACGCACTCTGACTGCTTTTACCTTCTTTTTAGTGCACTGAGGCAGCGACTGCGTCGCGAAACGTTCGCCGTGTAAATATTTTTAGCAACTCATTTTTATTAAAGCCATTACTAAAGGGAGTGCCGTATTTTTGCTTTCGCATCCTCATCATGAACACCTTCCCGAATGAGGCCATCAACTATGTGAATCGATGTGTTCGAGACTCAAGACTAAAAAGTAAAACTAGAAGCTTGGAGACCTTTTTAATCGCAACTGTAATTAATACAATAAATAGCAGCACAAGAAAATTTGAATGGTTGCATTTTGTAATGAAAAGCGACACTGGGATCAATGAAATGATTGTGATATCATGTGATCATCAGCTGAAATCAAGAATTAGTTGGACCAGTCGCTGGTAATAATTATTGATAAACAATGATGAATTATCGATTCGACAGCCATTACTAGTTAAAATAAACGTCTAACTTATGTATCATCACACTCCAACTAGTTTATAGCTGTTGGTCAAAATTTAGACACTGGTTCTGTGATTTTCTTCTCAACAGTGTTGCCAACTGTCTCGATTTTTCGCCAAAAAATCGCCTTTCCCGATTTTGTCTAATTGTTCCAATTTTTTGCCCTCGAAATTTAGCTGCTCCGATTTTTTGGATTTTGAAATTTGGATGCTGTTTTTGTAGTCGAAGCGTTGCTGTGGTCAGAATTTCTTATACCGGTATACACTGCAGTCACGTGCATAGGCCTCCTGTCTTCCTTTGAAATACTGTTTGCACTAATATAAAATATGCGTTCACCGTGAAGGTGGGCTGCCTCCCCCATAAGATCGACAAACTTTGTGCCAATGCAAAAGAGCGACCGCTGAGCACGTGAAATCCTGATCATATGCAGCAGTGCAACATTAAATAACTAAAAGCCACTCAAGATTTAAAAATTTGCTTTTTCAATAAGCTTCATACATAGCAAGTTAGAAGTCGCATTACTCGGTAACAAGTTTGGTACTTATGGGTTATCTCCCCCCCCCACGTTTTCAAATTTCTGTAATATCTGTAGAAATGAATCAATCGTCATGTGCACGTGAGTGAATGTATTTTCTACCCATATACCAAAACTTGTGCAAATTGGACAAATATTTTCTTGGGGACGATAACTTGAACTGAAGCGTTGCTGCAGATTGATCTGACTTCTTCTGACTTCATCGTCTGAGCAGAAAGCATTTGAAGTTAACAAAGTCAATTTCCGACAATTCCTGAAGTGGTAATGACCAAGCCATATCCCTTACACAAACATTTTCAACTAAATAAAGGTGTGGCAAGGTAGTGGCCGTGGGAAGATTTCAAATAGCAGTTGGTAGTGGATGAAGAGAGAGAACAAAGCACGCACGAGCAACAATAATGCGTCGAACATATGAAGTCAAATCATGCTGTTGACATCGCTACGCTTCACGTTATCGTCTCTAATGCAAAAAGTACTTTTCCGATCCGCATAAATTTTTGTATGTGGGTAGAAAATATACTCAGGAACGTCTACCTGAACTTTGGTGACGATTGATTCATTTTTGCAGATTTTAGACAAATTTGAAAACGGTGGAGAGATAACCCATAAGTACCATAAGTTTATCTCAATACTCGTTACCTATTGAAGCCAATTAAAAAAATGGATACTTTCTTTCGAATGCGGTATCTCGGCCAATTAGATTTGACAATTAGGCCTGATATATGATAACTGACGATCGAGTTATGCGAGTTTTATATTTATGCTGTATTAAATCATAAATTCCAGATGAATCTTGGAATTTGTATCTTACGGTTTTTGCTAGTCACAGTACAGTCATTTTTATCTTTGTACGAGACCATATTTTTCTATTAAAACGATTGGTTGGGCGGTGAGGAAACGGAAATAGTCGTTAATAGGATGTAGATATTTCTTCCGTCACAGAATTTAGGTGGTTCTTAACTAATACGCGTTTAAGTCTACGAAATACAAGAATTGTCGCTAAGTTATGTCCAACAAAATAGAAAAAAAACAAAAGCAAAACACATCAAACTGCTATGGTTGCGTATAAAGTGGAAGAAAACGGTTTTCGTGCCCGATTTTTGTAAAATTTATCTCAGATCTCATCAATTAGATATTGAAAACTTGGAAAAAAATCAAAATATAGACTCATCAATAAGTAGAAGATCCATCCACACCATACACGGCGCAGGATGGCGCGATCAGAATATTCGTTCAGAACCTTACTGAACCTATGGGGCGGTTTACACAGGCACTCACAGGACCGCGTGTCCATGCAAAAGGTGTGAAATGGCACGCTCCTCTCTTAACGAGATAGGATAATCTAGCCCACTCCAAGTCACCTCGCGGCTTGCTCTACCCTCCGCACTCCTGCCTGACAACATATAGCCAGGTGGTCGGCTATTCTGACTTTCGTAAGGACAACAGGACCAATTGCTTATCAAGTTTCATAAACAATGCACTTTCTTAAAGTCCATTCACACCGGGCGCGGCGCGGCGCGGCGCTTCCAACAAAAATGCCTGTTCTCACCGAACCGCGTGGCGAGGGGCGGGACAGGGGGCAACTACAAATACCATATCATTATGGACACTTCTTATTGCTAAATAACCAACATTTTCATATTCCTTGTGTTACATGCATTCGAATGGGCCCAAGATAGACGCCATAATATGACACTTTCCCGTGATAGTTAAATGACTCACTCACTTTTTAAAATTTACATGAAATCAGATGCAACATTTCAAGCATAATGACTGGAAAATGATATCTAAACGACACATTCTCGTGGATATACAAACACATTTTGCATTAGATCTACGAGCGTGAACAAAGTGTGATATAATCATGCTCTTAGATCTGTAAGTTTCATCAGACGTGAACAGGTCGTTAAGAATTGAAGTGTTGCTAAAGACAGTCTATTTTAGAGCAATATCTGAGAATTTCTGATGAGCTTTGGTCGACCAACAGTCTAGGAATTAGGCTCAATCTGATAAAAGCACTGAGTTCAGTATGATATGGCGACAAATAGGCATGTTACGAAATTAATCAGGTGAATTGGGGATGGGCGGGCCAGGCGATAACACGTCCTTTGAATCAGGATTGTAGAAGCAATTAAAATCCAATTTTGGAATCTATTTGTGGAAGCTGGAATTATATCTACTGCACAAAATGCACAAATATTTCAAGAAAAGTGCTAAAACTTGATGAATTGGGCGTCGAGCTATTCATGGCCGATCCACTCCTTATGTACAAGTACACTTCTTAAAATACACGAGTGCGTGAAGACAATTATTCTCTCAAACGAATTAGCTGATGTCACCGGATGGTTTATGTTTTGCTTTGTTTCCTGACGGTGGCTAAGCCATAAGTTAACCTTACTTCAAATTTTGGATCAATGGAAAAACTGAAACCAGGATCTTTTCGAATATCTTCCATCAGCGAAGGAATTTCGAAGCACTATCCTGTCAACTGACCGCTGCAAACAAGTCGCAAGTGATCTTTAAAACACTCGATCACAAGTGTGCTTACCCTTTTCAACTATCGTCAATCAGCAGTTTGAGGCATTCATACTGAAGCTACAAAGTAGAGAACCTATGATTGTATTTTAGATTGACATTTCTGTTACTGGAACTGATGCAGAAGTGTATCTGTTCGAAAAGTGCATCAAGAAGAACTTGCTAACTGGATCGAACAAGACATAGAAAATATAGAAGTTTGTTGTGAATCTGGCAAAAATTGATACATCAAAGCCTGAAAATACCACGAACACGATGTTGTAGAGAAGGCCATGTCGTATTTCTTGAATAATGAAGTCTGTGATTATGACGTGGGGAAATTCAAGAATATCTGGGTTGATATCTTCGTGGTAGGTGTCAGCAATCTACAAAAGTCTCTTCCCCTAGATTCATGATTCTTGAAGACGCAACCATGTTTCACCCGGATAACCGCGGTGATCCGAAATCGCTTTCCTCAATATCCTGCTTATCCATAACAATTTTGTAGTTAAAACTGAAGTCTGTATTCAATTGTCTGATCGTTGGATTCGTGGCGATAAGTGGTATTGTTATTTAACTGGCGATATGCTTCATTAAAATAGTCAACTTTTGCCCCAAACGACAACAGCACGACCTTTATCCGCAAGCTTTATCACAATACTTTCGTCTTTTCTCACATCTCTCAAAATGTTCATTTCATATTTATTAAGATTACAATGCGATCTAGTTATCGTGATGTTTTGTAGTCATTCTTGACGTATTCCGTAAAAGCTTTAGTAGCATTTGACTGGTCACTTTGTGGCAATTTTGAACAAAAAGATGCGGCACTGGTAAACCGATGAAATTTTTGTAGTCGGATTGAGAAATTAGGAATTTTGTTCAATACAAGTTTTTCATTTCGTGTGAGTTCACAATTGGTTAAGGAAACAACTGTCTTAGCTAGTTTATTAGAGTGTCGACTAGTTCATTACTAGTCGGATTTTTTGAGTAACTTTCCATTTAGCGAAATTCGCACGACTCTTGAATGAAATAACTTTGACTTTTGACTTCTTTTGCGACCTCGTAATCGACGTTTCATACGCAACCGATCGAAATCAAGAAGTAAGTATGATCCGGCTAGTGATGAACTTAATAAGACAGTCGTTTCCTTAACCACTCGTGAACTCACCCGAAATTGAAAAACTTGTATTGAACAAAATTCCTAATTTCTCAATCCGACTACAAAAATTTCATCGGTTTACCAGTGCCGCATCTTTTTGTTCAAAATTGCCACAAAGTGACCAGTCAAATGCTACTAAAGCTTTTACGGAATACGTCAAGAATGACTACAAAACATCACGATAACTAGATCGCATTGTAATCTTAATAAATATGAAATGAACATTTTGAGAGATGTGAGAAAAGACGAAAGTATTGTGATAAAGCTTGCGGATAAAGGTCGTGCTGTTGTCGTTTGGGGCAAAAGTTGACTATTTTAATGAAGCATATCGCCAATTAAATGACAATACTTTATGGGTGCGAAGTATCGTCATTTTGACGAAGTATTAAACGGGTTAATGTTAATTTTGACACATCCGACAAATTTGAATACGGGGGTGCCCTTTTTAGTATGACAAGGTTCTGTCATTCAGATTTCCGGAGTTAAGTAGTCTTGTAATTTTGGCCGGATAGGAATTGAAAATCTATTAGTATTTTGACCAGTGATGAGCACGATTCGATTTTGTGACTCAGCGCACGATTAATAAAAAAGCGCGCTTCTGAATATTTCCAGATTATGTGTTTAGAAGTTCACGATTTGGAATTAGCTTAGCTTACATTGTTTTTAATTTCCAAACCATTTTTTCTTTTAAATTTTGATTTCCGTTAAATTCAGAAGTATTCAATACTGCAGTCTACTGCGACTAAAATTATAGAGAACTACTCTACTAGTTTATACGATGCACTATTTATATCTGTTTCGGAATGCATCATCATGAACCAAAATGCATAAAAAGTTGCAAGCAAGGCATGAATAGTCCTGATAATCTATTTGTAAAATTCTACCGCAAATCAGCTGTCATAGAAGTACTATGCAGGCTGCATGTACCTACAATGAAGTATATTATTTATACTTTCATTCACCAATTTTGACTCTGGTCTTTATCGATCATATTTTATCCAATCTACTTGTAGGCATTTGCCGCTTCTATCAATCTTGAAATAAGGATAATTATGAGTCAATTAAATCAAGCCATATTTATAACGTTTGCAAAACATTTAGCAAGTCTAATATAAAGACATCCTCAGACTTGAACAATTTTAAGCACAAAATTCTGTGACATCCCTAGACACTGCGTTTCGCCTTACAAGGGTTCGTCAGAACGGCTCGGAATGGCCTAAACTAGCTGAAAATATTTTGAATTGGCATTCTGCAATCTTAATGACTATCAGCCACATGGCAAAGTCAGGATAGATAAAACACAGCAACCCGTTGTGCAGTCTTTCAGCCATTCCAGATACTTAAAGCTAGCTTGGGCCATTCCGGGCCGCGCTGACGAGCCTGGAGGGGAGAATTGACAGCGTCTACCTCTGCCAAGGAATTTCTGTGCTTAAATTGTTCAAGTATGAGAACATCTTTCTATTCTATGCTCAAGCGAACTGGCTCTCTGCAATCTTTGTGATTAGCAAATCTGCTTATGCGGGTGCAATTGTTACCGGGCTATGTTCATAGTGTGCATGTTAAATGCAAATCAGGTATGATCATGTATTGTTATCAATGTTTTTATATGATCTCAATGCGGAGATATAGCATTATAGGCACAACTGCTTGTCAGCCTGTATGATTCGTATAAATCATATACCTGCAACATGCGAATGTGCAATGCTGTTATATAAAATCAATAATTCCTGCAGTGTGCGGGAACTCCCATGGAGAATTACTGTTGCATGGGACTGAAAAATCGCGTCACACGGCAGCTCTGCGAAGCTATTCATGATCTCATGTATGAGCATCTGCGCATTGCAATTATCTGAAATGTTGAAAGAGTGAATAGAAACATTATTTTTATCTCCCCAAGCAAATTTCATCGAGAAAAATCGCGCAATTGATTCTGTCACACGATAAATCGAGCGGAACTGATTAACTCCTCCCGCAACTGATTTTGAGCAGTTACAGTGGTGAGGAAATTTTTGGACTAGTGACCCGCTTATGAAAGACAAAAAGCATCTTGTCATGCATAATACCCTGGATTTCATACATGCTACTGCTACATGGATAAATTTGAAGTACGTGGCTATTTGGTATACTTGTGTATTGAAATCAAATCACTGATGTATCAGCATCATTTTTAGCGGTATATAGTATCGTTTTCTTCAGCATGATATTTTGTAAATTGAGAGTTTATTTTGACAGTCAAGTCAAGTAAGGAGAGGTGGATATCGGTATCGTGGTCACGGATTTCCAAATCAACCTGCTGTTAATAATTCAAGAAAGGTATTGATTTTATTCGATTATCTGATATGCCTTACGTGTGATTCATTTTTGGTGCAGGTTTTATGCTTTGGTGAAGATATTATGGCACATTGATTTTCTACATATTGATTGGGTTAAAACGCGAGCAACGTTTACGGCAGTCATTTTCTGTGAAACCCTTTTTTAAAGTTATTAATGTGTATTTCGAGCACGATTTCGCATTGATGTTCATCATGCCAAGATGTCCTAAATGCAACTTATTTCGTTCAGTCATAGAGTATATCCTTTCATTCAGGTTAACAATCTGCTAATTGTAAAGCACATACTACTTATAAATTTGATAGTAGCAGCACAAAAAACGATATTATTTTACCACATTTTCAAATTCAAAAAAATCATACTTCTGGGTGGAAAAAGTTACTTTTGATTACAGTTTCAGATAGTTCATGAGAAGCGCAAAACACTCGACCTATCCGAATTGGCGTACCTGCTGCGAGAAATTGTCAGGACTGAGTCATAATATCAAAAATTGAATATTGTTCATATAATTTGAGATTCAAAAACCACTTTCCCGATCCCTGGTGATCGATTTTTTCAAAAGTTTTCTGAAAGTTTTACTGTTTTGAGGGCCCACAGAAATTTTCTCTCAGCGAAAAAGTGATGAATTCCGCTTGGAACATCTATGGTTGGGTATCAATTAAGCAGTCCAAGAACAATTTTTCTCAACTTGGCTGCGAGATCGGTGATGTAGGCCGTCAAAGATGCATGTGATTTTTCATAAATTCTCTAAAAATAGAAAAATTCGAATAAGTCAAGGCCACGCAAGTGACCTTCCCGATAGAATTTTTCCGAAATATTCTGGATTTCATCTAGATAGACCCAAATGAAGAAAACATGTGAATTTCAAGAAAATTTGAGAACCTTCGCCACAGGCCATTTGACGTTTTGGTGTGGAATGACCCTGGTGCATTAATTGTCCAATAAATCTCATCAGTATATATACTCATTGCGAATGTTGTAATTAAATCAAGCAGATGTTAGAAAATGTTAGTTGTTTTTTCTACTGGCTTCGGATAGGAGTGGAACATTATCCTTTCTATTTCTGATGAAGGATAAGAGCGTCTGTTCCACTCCTATCTGATTGATTGCAGTTATCTATATTTCATAAGGTATTTTTGATAAAACAGTATTTCGGTGACTAGTTCGTTCCCTTCTTATGTTTTGGTTCTTCAATTTGTCTGTCGAGTTTCTTATTTTTTGTTATCAATTAATGTTCTGCAGTGCTTCAATTCCGTAAGATAACTATATACTCACTGACATAAATAATGAAACCAACTATCATTGACTTGAAAGGAAGTTTGTTTCATTTCTTTCTATGGTTTGAGATGATATCTCGCTTTCTATGTATCACCATTGAATTCCATATGATAAGGGGAATGATATAGGACCATCAAATTTCAAAATTTGATATTGATCACAGTAACAGCTAGAAGTTGAACAGAATCACCACCTACTGCTGACCAGATTTGACTTATGAAATGGCGCACGATAACTTTACCGGAGGAGTGGCAATTGGGATGATGCGTTGTGGGCAAAGTTCTACAACTGTTGCGAAAGAATTGAAAATTTCAAGGGTCGTTGCATGGAGGTGGTGGTGTCGTTGGAAAGCAGAAGGAAATGTGGAAAAGAAGAACGGATCAGGAAGACCAAGGGTATCATCCAAGCGGACAGATGCACGCTTAGTTTTAGCTGCTAAAAGAAGCAGATTTGTGTCCGTCCCGAAGCTAATTGTGTACTGGAAGGTTGCTGGGGGGAACGTTGCCTGTAGCGTTCGAACTGCATATCGAAGATTGCGAGAAACTGGTATACAGTCTCGACAACCTGCTGTGAGAATTCCGCTGAGCCTGGAACATCGAAGGAGACGAGTGACGTGGTGTCAAGGTCATCAGTCGTGGAGTGACAGTCAGTGGGAACGTGTGCTCTGGACTGATGTATCGAGGTTTACTCTCGATTTCAACGATGGTCGGATCCGTGTTCATCGCTTGCCAAGTGAACGATTTGCTCCATGTTGCGTCAAAGAACACGACCGGTACGGCGGCGGTAGTGTCATGGTTTGGGCCGGTATCTGGCACAATGGAAAAACACCAGCAATCGTAGTGAAAGGAACATTGACAGGACAGCGATATGCCGACGAGATCGTGACACCGGTCGTGGTTCCAGCAGTGACATCGAATCAATTGATTTTTCAGGATGACAACGCAAGGCCCCATCGCGCTTCAGTGGTCTCTAACAGGATAGCAAGCAGTGGAATCCCAACCTTGAAATGGCCCTCACGTTCCCCCGACCTCTCCCCCATCGAGCACTGCTGGGATGAACTTGGTCGCAGAGTGAGGGAGAGGTACAACCACCCACCAATGTCTTTGAAGATGTTGGCCGACAGACTGATCGAGCAGTGGAACCTCTTAGACCTGGCATTCATCCAGCGACTGTGCTCATCGATGCCTGTTTGGATGCTCGCGGTGGTCACACCCGTTTCTAACTTAAGCTGATAAAATCATGAGTATCAAATTAAATGTTTTTGAGTAAAGCATTCGAGTTCTCCTTTTACAAACAACAAACAAACGTACAGTACATCCAAGTTTAAGTCATAAGTATTCATATCAGGACTTGTTTCATTCTTTTTGTCACTGAGTATATCCTAAGTTATCACATACCTTGGAACTTCATCAGCCACCACGTTTTGCATGGAGCTTGCTTTCCCGACTCCGGGATACCGAGATTCTGTCTTTGATGTAACACCTGCCTATCCAGGGATTTCGGGTTTGTTCAAATTAAAGACTTATTTATATTTAATATTAGTAAAATAGTAAAGACTCAATCAAAAGCAAAATACCTAGAAAATGATTATGTTCGTTGATGTCTTGACTACGGCTGTTCAAAGTCATTATGAGTGGTGGAGAGTCAAAAGTTTAATGTTTAACTTACTGTATATTGAAGATGTAATTAATTTCGGTCAACATCCATTAACCCATCTTAAGACGGACTGATTACGAATTCAAAATTCACGTTGGTAGAGTATACAATAGCTTTCAAAAAGCATGGAAATCTTGTGAAAAAATCACAATAGAAAGCATCTAAGGAATATATAAGATGCAACAAATAGTAGCCTATTGGGTTACATTTCCCCATTGCAATTACTGCGGAAATTGACCTGACTGGATACAAAATACATACCGCAGTATAAAAGCTAGGCAGCCAATCAATTGTGAACGATCCCTGACAAGCTCAAGGTCAATTTAATTGACTGTGTGAGGAGAGATTCACTTTATAGAGGTTCGACTAAATATGATTTTACGAGTCACAGACGAAATGTGTAAATGGTCATACTTGCAGCGCCTGAAATGATGATATTTGAAATAATTTGCATTTCTCCTTTCCTTTTTCTCATTAAATCTGTTTGTTTGAATATTAGTATATTATGTATGTACTTTCATGATAGAAATCATTCGGCTCATAACAGCCTTCGGATGCGTAGAGGATTAATGATGTTAAACAGTCGAATAGTGTCGTCAGATGTATCGTTCAATGATCTTGCTACCGGCATGTGATTTTTGACGGAATTCCTGCTGGGACACCGTGCGTGTTTTTGAAAGATAATTTTAGGGGAGGGACATCACTGAAGCCCCCGCGTATTAAATTACACGAAATTTATTTTGACGAATACGCAATTTTTTCAACATATGATTCAATGCAAAACACGGGGGAGGCTCACCAGATTGAAAGATAGAAGAAAATTGAATTGGATTAGAAGCTCAGTGATTATTGTCAAAGGGATGCCTGTGACCGATCTAATAACAAGCTGTCCAGCAAATTGAACTGGACTCAGATCAGAGAACACCTTCACATGTTGATGATAAATCCCGCTAAAATGCGGTTATCTTGTTTGCTTGTAATGGAAGTGGCGGGATGGCAAGAATGGCTGTGATTTGCACATCAATGGATTTGCACCGCTGTCATTCTGCTTATGTCAGAACACTCGGCCCACGGCAGAGGGTCAGTACACATGTAGAAGGCGGTTGATGCTCGTGACTCGGCGGTGCGTTGGTCAACTGTATTGCGTCCTCAGCCTATCCATCATTTCAAGACAAATGACTGCTGTTTGTCTATCCTTTATCGCCTGGAATTGATCAATGGATTCTATAGCTAATCCTTATCTAAAACCGTTTAAGCTGTCACACTGAATCATTGTCGACACGGAAATGAAGCACTACTCTAATTGCAAGAACGCGAAGCAAATGACAAGGCGAATACGTATCACGAACACAGACCTCTGGTATGGATGGAACCAAAAAAATTGACTTATCATGATTTTTTTCGATGAAATTCCTCGAAATAATGTAACCAAGAGTCATTAAGAATAGATTCACCGAAATAGGTCAGTTCTTAGAAGTCACATACTCCTACCAAAATTGAATATTGATGGTAGTTCCACATCTTATACCTCGATTATATTGTAGTGGTTCTTTTCTACTGTTAACTGCAGCCATAGTTTTCAGCAGCCTTAGCGGATAGACCTACAGCGCTACATTGCCGGTGCGCTTATCACGCAGTGTTGTCCTTTATTCCTACCTTATGACCTGTTTACCTACCGATTTTATCAAGTATCGCAAATGCAATGCTTTATGTGCAGCTGATTAAATAGTGCACACATACGTACAGCTGTGGACGTCATAGCAATGCAACTTTCCAAATTCTAAGACAAAAACATTGCACTAAATACACCCTAGATTAGCCAGTATTATATAAATATATGGATATTTGATTTCACCAGAAGATTCAATTTAACATCAAAACATGCTTATGCCTAAATTATTTTTCAGACTAATATCGCCGTAACCAATGATGTTCAAACAGTGAAACAGTCACCTGCCGGGGAATCACTCGATGGTACTCCTGCTCTCAGCCAGAGTTTAGCTACTCTGCCAGGTTCGTCTAATGCTCCCAAGTTTGGAACTCTCATTCCTAACCGAATTTTCGTTGGAGGAATTCCGGCAAACGTAAGTTCAATTGAAATAGTATGCCAGAATACAAAATTGAAAATAGTTGATTCAATCTAAAATTAAATTTCAATTTCTCCCTATATTTGACTCTCCTAAATTCATCTTATCTAAGTGTTCTGTTGTTGCTATGACATTGTTTACTTATACAATATGCTTCACAATCGAATAAATGCCCACTATCCAACCAAGACCTCAAGCTTTAGTTGATTTGCGTGCATTTATGATATCGACAGATTAGTCAATAGCTAATTATTAATTGTATAGAATGCAATTTGTTACTTTTAATCACGAGTTGCTGATACAAAAATAAGTCTGCATCCGGTTGATTCCTACAGCTATATTCTTGTCTTGAGCCCAACCCTCCTTCCAGTTTAGATTGAGGCCTCTGTTTCTTATTGTCAAGTGCTAGTCAAGTTTGACCCGGTCCCACATGCAGTCGACTCGGCCAGTTGAAATTCACTGCCATACCGTTCGCAATCCTGCTTGTTCCTTTTTTTAACTAATTGCTAGAATTAATTAATATTTCAAAGTTTGAAGTTAGCTATAAATTTGACTCTCATTATAGCTATGGAAATTTTTGGTTATTTTGGCGCCAAAAATGAACGGCATCATACCGGTTGTGTGCTGTGGTGATAGGATAGGTGGTTGTTGTTGTTGACGACCGAGCTGTGAATTACTCATAAGGTAGATAGTGTCAGCTGTTTTTACCTTTTTGAATCTCGATGTTGATATATTTTAGCAGTCGATCGGTGCTGTTGATGTTCTCAAAAGATACAGTGCCAACTTCGAAATCAAATCAACTCGTTGCAGCGGCTCGCGGTTCGAGAGGGTTTGCGGCCCACTAATTTTGCAAGTCAGTAGGTTTAAAATTACATATATCTGCAGGCCTACTTTCGAGAATGCATTATGGCTGCCACACTATAACCAGTTAGCAACATACTAGTGGTCGTATGACATCGGCATCATAATTTTTTTTACTTGGTGAATTATATTTTTTATTCTAAAATCTTTATTAACAATGAAACTGAATAGGCCTTATTAGCTATGGAAACTTATTATTTTTGTTTTATTGAATTACGATGCTTTGTCCTTACTGGACCATTCTGAACTAGTCAAGTCATCAAATATTATTCTTATTATCGAAAATTATACATGTACTCAAATTCTTTTATCTGAAAGTAAAAACTATTGATAGCGGCGAAGTGTCAGCTAGAAGTTTATATCTCTCCATACAATAAAGGATCAACAGGACTTTCAAAATCAAAGTGATTGTTTTACATGTATGTTGCTGATGTTATTGTATCAAGTTAATGTATCAAATACATTATTTTTGTAGATAACTCTGCTTGAAAAGTCTCCGGATTCATTATTTAACATCGGTAATTAATAGGTGTTAATGAGTCGCACTTTTGTTGTTTGAAATAAATATTTTGTTTGTTAAAAATGTGATCAGCAGTTATAACTGTTTCGCTATTTGAATTTTCACAAACAGAAGAGAATATTTTAAATGGTCAAGGAATTGTTTGTTACTCAGTTCGTTCATAAAGTAAATTATGTTCTCTTTAATTACGGTGGGTTTTTGTAGTTCGTAGTGGTTTCTTTCATTTACTTAACTCGTGCAAAACCATCGTCCTTGGAAAGATAATAAATATTGATTTCTATAATTAAAATCTTGACACAGTTGAATAAAAAGTATATTTCTAATGAAACATTCAATGAGTTTTTCAAACGTGTCTGCCAAAAGACAGTGCTGGCTCCTTGTATTCGAAATATTTTTCAAATTCAATGAACCGCACATGTACATATCACTACTGAAATACACCTGTATTTATTACAATAGCACATATCTCACCTGAACTTCAGCCTAGAGTTAAAGATCGACACTTTCTGTGACAGCTAGGGTTGGCAAAACTCCGAAGTATATTTTTCGCTTCGGAGGAAATAAAAAATACTTAACGAAGTTTATCGAAGTTCATTAGTTTTGGATGAATACAAAAGAATTTCCCATTAGTATGATCAGTAACTGCTCGAAGTTTATTTTGCCGGTTATTCTAGATGACATGTAACCTAGAAAAGAGCCAATATTGGGCATAATTTTTCGAATATACAGTTGGCCATGAAACATGGTGGCGTATTTTCTAACTCTTCTTTATTGAATTTAGAGACACTTCGTGTTCGAGTACAGTCACGAAATCTTGACTGCCTTTGGGCAATGCCCTGAAGTTGTTATTTCAGTCTTTAATTCTCAAAAAATGTTTCTTGGAATTGGGGGGTACAAATTAGTGAAAACATAGATTGTTTTAATGGGCTGACGTCGATAGACTTTACAGTAAGAATGATTTTATTATGTGAAGAAAGGAAATTTCCGGTTGCGTCATACTATAGCATGTAAAAGACATTCTGGAGCGATGACTCCGAAGAGCGCTTTCATATTGTGACAGGCAATATTTTGAATTGGAATTTTAGCATCGTGAATTCTGATGCGAATTAGAAGATTTAGAAGTTAGCGTTTTCATGTCAACATTTATCAGAGTTTGTACAGAATATGTTCAGATTATGTGACCGGTGCAACGATTGAGCTTATCGACAGTGATCTAAAAACATCTACATTCGCGCTTCACAAGTCATCGTCATCCTCCTGATTCTCCTCCACCGTTACCCCATGTTCCTGCACCAATTCTGATCCCACTCCCATCTCGCCACCGAAGCAGAAGTCCATCTCAACACTTTCTGCTGTGTCGGCTCGCTTCATTTTTTCATTATACTGGATAAATTTGCGCATAATTAACCACAGTCTACTTCGATTTCCATGTACATTTGTACACACACGTAGATGACATTTCAGATTTAATATGTTGCCTCGACTAGCATATTTGATCTTTTAATGAACGAGTGCGATTGCTGGTAGAATTAATGGATTACAGGCATTAGTATTCTTAATATTTTGATAATTCCATAATTTATTAAACTTTAAAGCATCACATTTCGTTTGAATAGCCCTATTTACTTACATATGATACTAATATGCGACCTGCTTCTCCAGTCAAGACTTTTTGTAATTTTTAGCATACATGCGCAATTGTAAATTGATAGAATGATATCGTATCCAATGTAATGAGATTGATTTATTTATCAATGTGATTCTAACGCAGAGACTAAGGATTGAATTCAGGTGGGAAGTTCTTTCTACATAGCGTGCTTTGTAGACTAACCTTCGTGCTCATAAGTCATAACATACTTAGCTGACCATACACCATTTACTTTACATGTATATCTACGCATACGTTGAATTTTTGGCCTATGTAGGCATATGACTATATATGGCTAAAACACATTCTAGAAAGTATAAGCTATACATTCAAGTAAAAATTATTCAAAATTGTTATCTGCTACTGTAAGTCACGTGTTGAGTGCAACTCTAAAGCTGAGAATCACGAGTCTTATGGGTTCTCAATTAATAAATAACCATTCGGTAATGAACAGGCTGATAATCAACTTTTATTTAGTGCATTGAAATTTTATAAAAACTCATTTCCGCCTCCCTTATGAATATCATTAGTTATAACGTAAAAATGTTGCCCCTTCTGGTCTTTTGCCGCACCCCATCCCCCCTTGAGGGTGGCAGCTACGGCATTGCCACACGTCACATCACAACATCCAGTGCAAATGTACTACATCTTTGTACACACACAATATAATCACAAACGCTTGAAGCACATTGTGAGTTGTGATCGTGTTAGATTACATTAGTAGAGGAATAAGCTCTTTACCGAAAATCTGTACGGACTACTAAAATAATAACGGTCCTCTGCTATATACACTCAAGGAAAAAATAAAGTACCCGGTGTAAAAAGTTATGTTAACAGTGACAAATTTATCATTTCAGTCATTTTTTTCTACTCGTTGGTGTGAAATATGAACTTTAGAAGTTAAATCAATAGTCAAACCATTAGGCCTCAACCACACAGCGAGCTTTTCCAAGCGTTTTGCAGCAAATACAAAGTCATCATTGCAGCATTTGTAGACTTCCATAATGCACGCAAAGCAAACTAGAGCGATTGATAGCTTGTGGACATGCGGTTACTCGAGACGCTTGGGACGCTCGTGTTTGCTTTGCTTTCAGTGTAGCTGAGGCCTAATGCTATGATTCCATTCATTGTTCTTTCATGCATACCGAGCTGTACTCTGTTCAATCCGCTAGCTACATACACCACAATCATTGACAGTATCGTAGCATTAGCAAATTAGTCATGGCGACACGTGGATGTGATTTGACTGAATTCCAGAGAGGTCAAATCTACGCCTTAAAGTTTCATGCGAATTTTTCAAGACCTAAAATTGCTGAGTGCCTCGAGATATCAGAGAACACAGTCAGAAAGTACCTACAGAGGCTATCAGCTGGTGGAGATGCTAAAGCAACCAATCGAGCTTCTTGTGGCCGTAGGAAAAGTACAACTGAAGAAGATGACGAGGAAATTTTAACTTTCTCTTCGAACCATCCTTTTTGCTGCCAGAGTAATTAAGCAAAACCTAAATCTAGAATGCACCAGAAGGACCGTAACAAATCGATTGCTGAGCGGTGGTTTCAAGGCATTTACACCAGCTAGAAAGACAGCCTTGACAGCAGATCATGAACATCGCAGATTGGAATGGGCTACAGAAAAGTCATCGTGGTCGAGGTGGAAGAAAGTGGTGTTTTCTGACGAATCGAAATTCTGCTTGGGTCAGTCACGAGTACAGTATGTCCGTCGATCGATAGGAGATCGGTACACGGATCGCTACGTCTGCCGTACTCCGAACAGATCTGTCGCGCATGTAATGGTGTGGGGTGCATTCTCAAGTAATGGACATACGAGCCTGGTGAGAATTCAAGAGAGATTGGATGCCCAAAAGTACATCGACATCCTTGAAGGTAATCTTCCAGTATGGAATACAATCACTCAAGCAGGTGGCATCTTCCAGCAAGACAATGCACCGATACATTCGGCGAACCGGACGAAACTGTTCCTTCAACACAATGGAATCCCTACCTTAGACTGGCCTGCATTTAGTCCCGACATGAATCCCATCGAACACGTGTGGGCACAGATGGAACTGAAACTCCAAAGAGAATATGAGGACCCAGAAGACAGTGACCAACTCTTTGCTACGCTTGATGTCATTTGGAATGAACTGATGGATGATGTCAATTATCGAGCTTCTCTTATCAGTTCAATGCGTGATCGCGTAGAAGCAGTACTGGATGCTGAAGGTGATTTTACGAGATTTTGACTGTTTTCTATGTACTAGTACGCCTTTCGTGACTTTATACGCGTATTGATATTGTTTCTGTGATCGACTCTGAAGCACAAGTAGTGCATATTGTCTTGTTGTTTTCGAAATAGAGTTAAATGTCTAACCGGGTACTTTATTTTTTCCTTGAGTGTATGTACTGACATTGAAGAGCGGAATAATCAAATGATGAGCTGTTTACTCATCGAATCATTAGTTCCTTGAACGACGAATAAAACAATGGCGAACGTTGCAGCAGGCTTAATTCCGCAACCGTATTCATGGTAACCGAGATATGCTTTTGTCTTGTTTTGATTTGCTCGTGAAGAAAAATCAGTTAGTCTACTGATGAACACCTACTTATCACAGCCTTAAAAGTAGTAATTAATTCTTAAATGATAAATATACCTGATAATATACCTTAATGATGAAAGTATACCTTTCGTAAGCAGAACTTCGATATAATATCAGTGCATAAGAAAAACGACATTGCACTCGAAAAAATAAACTTCGAAATATTTCGCGCGAAATATTTCTTGCCAACCCTAGTGACACGTGTGCCCGTTGCAGCCCAATTCAAATTTTCAAAATTAGCATAATAAAATGTGTAATGACGAATATGGATTAGCCAATTATCGCAACATGAAAAGGAATGTATTGACTTTTACAGGAATGCTTTGAGTTACGTCATGGTGCTCTTTCCCTTGCTGCAATTCGAAATTTCGTAATCGTTCATTTTTACAGTAACAAAACAAATTGAAACTTTGTTTCCATGGAAACTAAGAAAATTGTATATGGAACCAATTCTATCAGAACTTGGGTCCATTATCACAATATTATCATAATCCTAGCGATATACAGAAATATCAATCCGCTTGTTTTCCATATAACTTTAGGTGACTTATACCCATTTCACCCTCTGTCAGTATCCATCCTGATTATACATCTTTGAAAATAGCTCCCCTTTCACGGTGAAATTAATATAAGGCATAGTAGCTGTTTTTCCTTCGTTCGTATTTGGGGAAATTTTTGAAATGCACTTTCAGAATTGACAACTCCCTATTTAAAGCTGCAGTCATACCCGGGTGAATTTTATATTTGCAATTAGCAAGTTAGTGGCAACTACTGTCAAATCGTCCAAGTTAGTGCACCTGCAATAATTACTAAATACTGCTTTTGCAAACACCATGTAAATAGAATAATTAAATATTGAGTTGCATCCTCAGTTGGAAAATGGGAACATACCTGAATACCTGCCACTTCATCCAATATCAGGAACATTTTCAGAATCTTCCTCAGTTAAAGCTTATTGTTACTGAACACACCGCGAAATGAATCAACAATGTGAATGATACGTAGGTCAATGCATGTCAGTGGGAGTTACAGAAAATAACCAATGACATTGATCAACATGAGATTTTGTCTTATCTGAAGTTTTTGGCTTCAAATTTTCACATAAGCTATCTCACATATCTGTTTTATCCTATCAGCCAATGCAACACATGTGAAAGTTCGGATACAATATTTACATGCATATAATCGAATTGATATGACCACTCCTGTATCGATAAATAGTATGGCTTCCCGTTTATCGGTAAATATCTGCAGCTCGTTATTATGTGGACTGTTTGTATTGCTTTTCAGACTACGGAGCAAGAATTAAAACTGTTTTTCTCGGCGTATGGAAGTGTTCGCGATGCAAAGATAGTGACTGACAGAAGTGGATTATCAAAAGGGTAAGTAACTGATATTCAAACTCCGTATATTTAGTCAGCATAGAAAGCAATTACAACATTCTCAGCCCGTCCCAAATTACAATGATTTCAAGAGGGGGATCATAATGTAGAGAAAAGTTCCACATTGCAGAGAGCAAATCAAACAAACTAGAAATTTTAGTAGAGCAATTGAAATTTTCCAGCTAAAGTCATGTATTTTGCGAAGTATTTTGTCAGTCATGCGTGTTCACTACATTTGAAAACACATATGTTATGCATGGCATGTGAGAGTTTTCTATTTTCAAGACATGCAGAAGGCCTAATGCTCGCTGGCAAAGTAAAGCAGATTGCACGTGTATAGATTTAAATTAACCTCAAATTTTGAGACATGTTGGCCTAACCACTTCTAAAAACTTTCAACTCTTTTCTGCATGTTGATCTCAACCGACCGACTGACCGGTTAGATCAATTGTCGAGCTCTGAGTTGTAAGTAGGACAGCAGTTTTTTTTAATAGATATTAGACTGGCCTTAGCCCGATGGTTCGACCTTTTGAACCAAATATTTTTACAGAGGCTTTTTCCGAAATATTGGCACCTAAAAAGTTGTCACAGCACGGTGGTCAAGGAGGTCGCGAAAGTTCGAAAAAATGGGGGATGATTTATTTTGAAAAAAATAGTCTTATTAGAAGAGCAAGAGAAGTTATTTAAAAGAAATTAGAAAATCTTTCATCGAGCCCATACCCAGAAAATCGAATTTATTGATTTTTAAAAATCGATTATTATTGGAAATCAATAATTTGTGATTTTAGCGCACTTACTGAAATTGGGGGTGAACGTTGTACAACATATATAAAACTGTATTCTTCTGCTAAATTTAGTCACAACTTTTGAGATTTTTATCGAGCCCTTTAGTATAAAATTGATCAATATTTTCCCTATTATTGGCAGAAATCAGTGAAAGTAGCTGCAAATAAAAATTGGAGACTTGGTTGATGTCCCATATGTTGCTCATCTGCATGCTTGTTACTTCAGACGCTGAGCTGTACAAATGCATCGAGCCTTTAAGGAGTAAATCATGTGAATGTTTGACGCATGCATTGCATTTATTATGTTGGACTAGGCCTATTATGCAACTTTGTCCTGTATTATGTATAGCTCCTTAAATACTAATTGGGTGAATTCGACTAACTGATAACTTTGTCACTGGAATATTGTCTTGTTAGACACGTACGTTACCAAGAAAATCTTACAGCCGAATAAATCGTGAATGTCAGAGATATGGGTTATATTTTACTGTGTATGACTGTCCTCAAGCACTATTTAGGCGACTTTTTAGTTCATGTTATGTTAATAGGGTGTTAAATTGTTGCGTACAAGCGACATCTGATAAATATATCGAACGCTTGTTCAGTGAATTATACCTTTTTTCTTGCGGGTATTGCATGTAGTGTTCATTCGTGCCTAATTTAGTTGACAACTTTTTGTTGTTACTTAATAAACATCCAGGGCTCCCACTCCTGCGCAAATTTTGCGCAGCTACGCAAATTTTCAAATTCTGCGCAAATGCGCAAATTTTTAGGAAATTCCAATTTTCTGCGCAAATTTGACAATTTTGTTATAAAAATGTTAAATTAATAATTAATATCGACATGGTATCCATGAAATTGCTACCGTTGAAAATAAATTTTCTTTTTCATGCTAATTATATGGATGTGAATGGGACGAATTCATCGAATATATTTTTTCTAAGCATGCTTTTCTTTTACTTTTTCTGGATTATTATTGCTTCTTTCCCGAGACTTAAACAGAAGTAAACTTATGTAAACATCCCGTATAATGATCATTCAGATAGGAAGACGAGAAAATCTAACTTAATGTACATCAACTTAATTATTTCGCTTTAGCTGCAGACACATTATACCAATGACAAATCAGATACAAATCTAAAAAAGTTACGTCTTAAGATATGTAAGTTAGTAATAGCATCCTTTGGAAACATTTAATTCAGCTGTTTCATTCAAACTGTATTTAATCACTGTTATACTATAGCGTACTGTCAAATCTATTTTCCTTAATTTGAAATTTATAACTTTTCGTAGAATCAACCAAATTTAATATTGTTAGTGATATACCGTACGAGTTTATATTCATTTTCAATCTCATAGTCGCTCTACTCGCTTGTCGTCTGGTATGTAATTTTATTGATATTTCGCTATTTAAGCTGTATCTACTCGTAATTATAATCCAATTGATAAGTTTAGAACTTTCAGCAACATTTCAATGAAACGTCATTACTTAAAGAGCAGTAACGGTTAATTTATAAGGTCGTAGGCCTACCTGATAAAACTTTTAAAAGAAATGTAGTTTGCATGGAAGATGTTGATATTCAGATTTTGTCTCTCTGTATATGCCCACAATTATTAATTAAAGAAAAATAATAAATACCTTATGGACGCTTCTTTGAAGAGGGTATTGACCTGAAAAGTCGAGAAATAGTTAAGTTTTTCTTCATTTATTTATTTAGTATTACAGGGGGAGACAAAATCGGAATACTATATCAATATATTAAATTGTATTTGGCACCTATTAGTGCAACGAGCACCTAGGCAGCAAAGGAAAATACATCAGGAGTTACAGTAAATCATGATAAGCAGTCGCTTAAATTGTTTCACAGTATCACTATTAACAAGTTATCGGGGAGGCGGTTCCAGTCATCGTGAGTCGTCGTTGTACACGGTTGATAGCTAGAATGTCTTAACTCCAGACTTGGATAGCATATTCGAGTTGGGGGCGAATCAATGTATTGGAAAGATGGACAAGCAATTCGGCGTCCCGAGAGACAAATGACCTGAGGATGGTAGACACAATTCGGTTAGCTCTCTGAACACAAGTCAGAATGTGCCGATAGAATTTCAGGTCTTTCGGCATGAGAACTCCGTGGTCCTTCACATAGCGGGAGTGATTCATATTTTTTCCACATATCGCCATAGAAATATATTTTCGTGTATAGTCTCTTTTCTATAAGGGCGATTGATTATAATGTGGTCATACTTACGTGGAACCACATTAATTTGCATAGTAGCCTACGGTTATAAAGTTTTAATAGAAATTTGAATCATGCCAAGTTTTGTTCAGCTTATGGATATGCATGGTGTTACCAATATAGCTCAAACTTTGGTCTACATTGATATTTTAGAAATGCAATAAGATAATAACTTGAAGCAATTAAATAAATCACAAACACAAAGATGGCGACACAGGGGGTCTAGGCACAAGAATTTCGAATTTTTTCCCTGAAATCAAAAGCTGCGCAAATTTTAGCAGCCTGTGCAAATTTTCGCAAATTATGGAGTGGGAGCCCTGTAAACATCAGCAAAACTCTTGAGCCAAGCTGTGATGTTACTTCTGTAGCCAAAATGTCCTTGAATCATTATGGCTCATTATCCATCGAAGCTGTTGCTTTTCATTCTATTCAGCATAAATACGCATGTCCCCACATGTCAACTGAATACTTTGATTTGTCAATTACGGTTTGATAGTAACAATACGGTGTCTCAATACATATCAAATCGAGGCGTTGAGATCTATTCAGGAACTAATGCGATCTTATTGTTATTGAGAAGCGAGAATAAGTGTCCATAATCGCATGTTGATCTGAAGTCAATTCTCGAAATCATTCAAGTCATTTCATGCCGATGACGAAGAGGACTCATGAAGAGTGTAGGAAAGCGGTATGCATTGTCTGGAGGCAAATCTGACCGTGATGAAGCGATAACATTGACTCTGTTACATTTGATTAAACAATATGTCATTCATGATTGTATGATGGAGGATGATAGACTGCCATCGGGCTTATGCAAAGGGGATCTTAACCTGTTGCATGAATACAGGAATGGAGTCTGTCGAAGAAAGCTCAAATTTCAGTCATTTGAACAATATGCAAAATGCGTTACACGACATGGATGCGAAGTTGATCAGTACCAAGCTTGTAATATTGCAAGAAGCTCTCCTTTCTCGGGGAATATGCCTGCGCTGCAAAACCCAAGCGTGGACGACCTCCGGTTCCCCCGGATTCTTCATCACAAGGTGCACAAATGTCATTACAGCCGACCAGCATCAAGCTCTGTAGTTGGAAGAGGATACAATCATTCATGTAGGAAAGCAGAAAAGATAAAGAATACAATTATTTTGTTATCTCCAAAATTATGCGAACAGGTCTGCAGCTGTGTACTAGCAGGAAATGCGATACAAACCCTGAAACATCTATAGAGTGTTCCAACTCGCAACCTGTCGCAGACCTACTCGAATTGATATCGATACTCCCAGTATTTCGACATTCAAGCGACGAATCAGTAGCTAAGAATTTTGTGATTTACAATGTTCGAAGAACCTTTCAAGTAATCAGATATCTGCAGTAGCAAAAACAGTGAGACAGGCTATCGAATGCAATCTCAAGGAAAAGTTATCCATCATGGGTTGACGGCTGGAAAATTACTTCAAATCTTACGAATTTGGCTTTTTCAAGAAGTCACGCAAGGGCAGTCTAGTCTCACTTCAATCACGAGACACGTAATAATGATTGACGACATTAAATCATTTTTGGATGAAGTATTCGAGATCAGAAATATTCCACTAGCAGAAGAAAATCTCATTCAAGTTGGGCATTGATGGAGGTCAAGGATTCATCAAAGTGATGTGCACTGGTTGGGACAGCTGCGAAATAATGCGAAAATGTTAAAAATGAACTCGCTGTGAAAAAATTTGACTTGGCCTGCGAAAAATTGAAACCTTGTAATTCTTAAATTTGAATGAACCTATGTTATCCAATAGAATAAACACTGGTCGACAGGATGGATAATGTAAACTAACGACAACTAATTAGCATGTTGTTCATTATGCTATCATTTAGTTAAAGCTTCATATTATTTACAGCGTCTTACATCTTGCAACAGATTCAGCAAAATAGAAGAATTGCAGCAGTAGTTCTAAGCATCTACTGAGTTACTGTGGATGTTGTATCCGCATACGAAACTTTCAAAGCCATGTTTAAGAAATTGCCAATAGTTCTATAAAAGAATGATAACCGACTTGATTTCAAATAATTTTTCAATTAATTTATAGACGAAACAAATAAAATTCAAATTAATGTGAGTATTGCTGTTGGATATATGCATTAAAATTCACTTTGTACAGTCGCTCGATACCTGAAATTCTGAACGCAACTGGAGTCATTTGAAGCGCTCGACATCCACACTTCCCATAAGATTTAATCATATTTACGATATTCAACTAACGATGCAACGGCCCTGATGGATGCAGAAAACACAATGTTTAGACTTGTGTTATCAGTTACATTGCCATTTAGTTGTCCAAAGTATCCTTCAACAGCTGGTGGTTTTGAAGATCACCCGAATAGATCAAATCAAGCGATGAGTGATGTTAAATGAACGCACTCTCATCCTACAAACGGTTCTCACCTTACATTCAGAAAATTTGAAAACGCATTCTAAAGACGTGGATGGTTGACATTCACAGACAGTCTTCGTGAAAAAGAGTCGTTGGCCAAGCGGCATTCCAAGGCTTGTTTGAAAGAACAAGAGGAGAAAGAGGAAGGAAGCCGACAGATGACCATCAGAAAAAGTTGAAAACAGTTACAGCAAAAAAAGGGAAAATAACTTTGTGCCAATAAATTCGATGCTTCAGAACAGTAAGAGATAGAGGCATCGGCGAAAAAGAAACACACGAGGGAATTGAAAACATTAATTTGATGTAGAACTATCGAGCCGGAGTTGATAATTTTGCAGGAAAGCACATTTTGATCTGCTCGAATTAGATTCATTGGCACTTAACGTTTCGGCCTAGACTGTTGCAGAAATAATGTGATCATAGATTAATTCGGCTACCAATTATTCCTGCAATTTTTTTGACATGTCAAAATTTGATGCTTGCGCAGTCGCCACTGATTGACTTCAGCTCCCCCACGTGCCGGGAAATTCGGGTTGGACCTATATCCTCAAGCTCGATGCATGCCGAGAAGGGGAGAATTGATGGGAAGTATCAGTGCAGTATTGGTGTAAAACCAAGCAAGACAGCTGCGTCAGGAGCAGGCAGAGTCAATGGAAAGGAATATCATACTCAAAGACATCATGTTCAAGGTTTTTATTTACATGATTGTTGCATTTTTACAAACTGAGAGTTCCACACCGTTGAATTTCTACATCATCCGTTATTTCTCTTTCGATCCGTAATTATTACTTGGGTCGAAACACTACATTATAGGGGTCGAAACACAACTAGACGAGTACCTGCTGATGACTGACGGACTGCAGTATTATGTTTTATATCCCTTAATCGGTAGCTGAAGTAGTGGTCGATGTATTGTAATTCAAATGAAGAAATGTGGAATTACATTAAGTACTATAGACGGATGAAGAAACTGGCGATAACAAATTCAAGTGAAGAAATAGTATTTTCCATGTGTAGTCTTAGGTATAGTGTGTATAGTTTCATTGCTTTCGGTGTAATAGAGTGTCATTGTAGTTCCATTGTTAACCTCCATTATCCACTTTCCACTTATCCACTCTTACCATTATCCACTTTGTGTAGTGTCAGATATAGTTCACTTGTAATCGGTGTAGTAGCATCGTTGTATTTCCATGTTTTACCTCCACATTTCCAATTTTTATTCATCGGTTTCCTGTTGTTTTATAATATCCATTTTTAATTTCCTTAACCTATGGTGACCATTGTCTTATTCTATTTCCACTATCAGCATCTGTAGTCGGTACAGCATATTACACGTCTGTTTTGAACGTGTATACGGCAGTGTTTGGAATCTATGGTATTAGTATATTAACAGCAAGAATGAGTAGTATTACAAGTCTTAAGATTTCCATTTTTACCAGATATTGGGCCAAAGCTGATCAATTTTAATTCGTTGTCACGAGAAAGCTACATTGAGTTCTTTTAAGAACTGATTAATCCAATGGTTACAGTAGCATTGCCTTTGTACACTTGTGGATTGGAGAGCGCCATCAGTCCTCATTAGGACTACTTTTACTAATAATTTAAATTAGTAAGCATTATATTCTATTATAAATGGCTACTGGGATGACTTTTATCATCGTATGAGAATTGCTTTCTTTTGATGAGAACTTCTACTTTCTGCCAATTGCTGATTGATTTATTTCCTTTTGTTGTGACCTTCCTGTCATCGCCTGTTATCAACTTGAACGGATCCTGTCTTAAATGACATGTAATAACAAGAATTTTTGTTGCAAAGTTTTTGTTGGTGGTTTAGTTGTTCGGTGATATTTGCTGTATTTGCTACATGCACATGTATACACCAGTAGATATGATGGATTCGGTAACAAAAATGCCAGTTTTATAATTGAAGTAGTTTGGTATTAACCTTCTATATCCCAGACTGATAAGATATATAATTTTTTCTGTTCTGATTATGCATTTTAATTGATTTACTATATTTTACGACATGTTGAATATAAAAACTTCAAACCGTAATGCATTTCCTGTTATATAGCAATGTTCCCATATGGGAGCTGTGGGATCCAGTAGCATGATATTGATAGAAATACAAGGAAAAGGTCAGTTTTCAAGATATACCGGAACACTATCAAAAACTCGATCCTGTTACATTATGAATTTGAAATATCAGTCTTTCAGTAAATATTACATAACAACTGAAGACATCAGCAGAATTAGATGCCTTAGGCTAAAAGTTTGCAGGGTATTGTACTCAATTTTGTTTGTGATAGCTAATGAAGCAGTCAGTTCCACGATCGGTGTGCAATCGTACAGAGCATTTTACACATTGTCGACGGGTATTCCGTCTGCATACAACGCAGCGTCCTTGTGTCACTGTAACTGCCCTATGACCCACTCCATATCGAACACAATTGGGCAGCGGAACGTGGCGTCCTCTTTGATGTGCGGAGCTACCGACACTATGCATCATACACAAGACGATCTCTTCTGAATTGCAGGTGTGTTTTCGATTCACTTGGGTGAAGGACTCCGTACAATCGCACCGCAGCTATCACAGACGTATTCAAAATACGAGTAAAGTGTGGCCACCACCACCACTTCTGCTCGAATAGTTGGACGATATGCACCTAATAATCGGTCCATAAGATCGACACCACCCATTCCGATATTGTACTGTTTGATACTGTCCGGATGCGGAATATGTGCAAGTCCGTTCTTTCCCCATCGCCTCGTTTGATGGATTGGCTCATGGATATGAACTGTCGACATCGTATGTACGACTGAATTGTCGTTCCACTTCACAAGGCTAACTTTTCCATCACATGTGTAGTCGATCGTTCCACGTTCTTTTTTCTTGAATGTTTGTGTGCTTGGCATTTGTTTCAAACCATCTCCGGTTCGGTTTTCACGAACTGTGCCTGTGGCCTTCACCTGACTATCACTCAAGGCTGCCATGAGAGCGTGGCTAGTAAAAAAGTTGTCGAAATAAAATTCATGATCTCTCACATCATTGTGTGCTCTGACAATATATCAATCATTTCATTTATAATGCGGAATCCAAAAGGACCTTGAGTACCCTCTTTCTTGCCTGCGTAGATTTCCATATGATATGGGTGCCCATTGGTAGAACATAAGCACCAAAGTTTGTACCCAAACCGTAAAGGTTTGCCTTTGATAAACATTTTTCAACTATGTTTACCATAATATGCCACCATCGATTCCTCTACTGATAGTTTCTCGTGAAATATATTGAACTTCGTCAGATTGGTATTGATGCGATCGAAGAGCTCCTGAATTTTTGCACATTTATTGCCGCGTTCGAGATTCTGATTGTCTGCTAAATGAATTCTTGACTTCAGATATTGAAATCTACACTATTGCGTGACATTGCATCAGCAACTAATTTTACACCAAGATCAGGTTGAGTGTACCAGTAATCCCTCTCAGAAGGAAGTTCATGATAACCAGAGAGTAAGATAACGCCAAGGAATTTGTATATTTCATTGAGGTCAACATTGAATGATGCCTCATTTTTATCTCTGTGTGCATATAGAATAGTTTGTGTTAGAATCAAATCCATAATTTCTTCATCAAAAAACTGCCTCCATATATCGTATGGATCGGTATGTTCGGGTACATTCATCGGCTGAAGGTGCCTGGAAGGCTGAAAAATTGGGAGGGTCAGTCTCTTGCTCCATCGATGACGATTTTCTTCCTCAATGATTTTCACCTCCTGTGACTGTGATGGTTCGTAGAATTCGACTTCCACTGTACCTGCTACTTCAAATGGTACTTCTGCATCATCGTCTATAACCTCCTCGTCGTAGTACGTAAACAGCTGACTAGATTTTTTAAAATATGGGAGCATTGAAACAAAACCAAATACATCATTTAATCGGCAAAATTGGATATAGACAGAAATCTTCGATTAAATGTCGGTCTAATTTAGATTATATACAGTTGTGGCATAAAATTACTGATGGTCGACAACTGGAATCCCACAGTTCCCGTACGGGAACATGCCATATTGTGTTGCCTGTCTCATCACTTGGGATAATTCACCTTTCTTTCCAGGTAGGATACTTTTAGAGGTACAGTCTGTAAATTAGCAAATAGTTTTTTTAACTTGCTATGCAATTAAGTAGGTATAAATCAACATATAAATCAAGCAATTTGATACTTCGAAAAATTAAGAAAAAAAATTATATCTACAAAAAGTCTGCAATAGTTATACATATTTATTTAGTAAAAATATTTTCTAAAAATCATTTTAAACTTATTAGGAGAAAACTTCCCATATGGGAACTGTGGGATGTAAAAGTTTAACAAAATGGCTCCTAAGAAACAATACATGGCGGTAGTGGCGAGTTCATATAATCAGGTATTTGCGAAAAATTTTTTGTGAGTCATCAGTGACGAAACGTAGTTATTTTCGAAAAATCTGGCTTATTACAAGAAAGCACTTAGTTGCGGAAAGTGCACAAGACATTTTGAAAAATTAGTTTCTTCCGACGGATATTGGGCGTTGGTCAAGTTTTGATAAGAGCGGTGTTTTACTCGTCATAATCATGAAATATGATGCTATAATTTGCTGGTGTTAGTAGACCCGTGAAAAAAAATGGAAAATTCGCTGGCCCGACCACTGGCGATGTGCTTGAACATTATCAGAGTAGATGATGATAGCTTAACATCATTGTCTGCCTCTAAGGAAGGAAGTGTCAAAGGCCTATTCATCCTTGCAATTGTACCGGAGATGGAACAAATATATCGAAACGTACAAATATCTTTGGACAACATTGAGGGACTTGATGAACTTCCCTACTTAGTCGCTAGTGATGTAAAACTTGCAAACTTCTTGTGTGGAATAGTCTCATGGCTCTCAACATCCATGCTGTTATTGTGAAGGGACTTCTGGCGCTCGGGAGATCGATACCAAGACAAGAACATTGAAAAACATTAGACATCACTACCAATGCTGGATCCGCTCAGGAGGTAACTTGTGCGACAGCAAAACATACTTTAACTGTATCAACGAACCGCTATTTATAGTTAAATCAAGCGTCGGGAGTGAAGACGAACCGATTCTGAGCATCGCACCACCACCTGAACTTCATCTATTGATGGGTACATTTAACAGAATCTTCCAAGAATTGAAAGCAATATGGCCTGACATAGAACGTATGTGGTCCGAAAAATTCTTCGTAAAGCCTGTTGGGCATAATAAGGCAGCAATTTTACCGGTGGAGATCGCTGAAGGCTTCTGCAAAATGTTGATTCCTTGGCTGCAATTTGTCCAACTCAAATCCTACCTTTTGTTGATTCTTTGCGAAAACTCTATTATGTAGTCGATTCATGTTTTGGAAATACATTTGAGATGACTTACAAGAAAAAATTGCAGAGTGCGAAACTCCCTACTTGGGTTTGGGCATCGGCATCACTCCGAAAACTTTTATTTCACGCAAAATAATACATATTTAAGATCAAGGCATAATAAATAGGAGTGCCGTGATCCTAAATATGAAGCTGACTAAGAAAAAATTTAAAACAAATGCATGAATATAACTTTGCTAAAAATCCAAAAAATAGACATTAGGCCCATTGACACAGTATTCCTAAAAGCAATTCATTTGTCGAACATTCACATGATTTACTCGACTGTAAGATTTTCTAGGTAACGTACGTGTCTAACAAGACAATATTCCAGTGACAAAGTTATCAGTTAGTCGAATTCACCCAATTAGTATTTAAGGAGCTATACATAATACAGGACAAAGTTGCATAATAGGCCTAGTCCAACATAATAAATGCAATGCATGCGTCAAACATTCACATGATTTACTCCTTAAAGGCTCGATGCATTTGTACAGCTCAGCGTCTGAAGTAACAAGCATGCAGATGAGCAACATATGGGACATCAACCAAGTCTCCAATTTTTATTTGCAGCTACTTTCACTGATTTCTGCCAATAATAGGGAAAATATTGATCAATTTTATGCTAAAGGGCTCGATAAAAATCTCAAAAGTTGTGACTAAATTTAGCAGAAGAATACAGTTTTATATATGTTGTACAACGTTCACCCCCAATTTCAGTAAGTGCGCTAAAATCACAAATTATTGATTTCCAATAATAATCGATTTTTAAAAATCAATAAATTCGATTTTCTGGGTATGGGCTCGATGAAAGATTTTCTAATTTCTTTTAAATAACTTCTCTTGCTCTTCTAATAAGACTATTTTTTTCAAAATAAATCATCCCCCATTTTTTCGAACTTTCGCGACCTTCCTGACCACCGTGCTGTGGCAGATGTCGATTTTTGATGTATTACTGACAGGAAAAGTCGTGCGTCGCTTGCGGATGGCTGCAAGTTTCATCTGATTGCCACGAGTCGACGAATTCAGTTCACGGTGCACAGGTTTTCTCGATAAAGCTGGTTTAACGATTGCTATTAAAGAAGATCGGCTCATGAAAATTGTTTCACCTCATGATTTCACAACCCTCTTCTCAGACTGACCGAGCAAATTGTCCAATTTTGTGTTTCAGACAGCCATAAACAAAGCAAGCTTAGTGAAATGACATAATGAGTTTGAGAGATAAAAAGGTGTTGAATTATCCGATTTTTCACTTAAGGCGACGAATTATGACAAATTGCAAAATGTTGGATGTAATATTGGAATCGTTTTTGTTTAGATTGTGCTAAAATTGTCCCAATAGACAGTTTAATTCTTCTTCAGACGGTATGGATTCGTGACGTTTGAGACCCAAGAAATGGCGGAGAAAGTGATCAAGAATGAATCAGAGAATTTAATTTTCAAGGATCGAAAATTGAATATTGGCCATGCCATTCGGAAGCAGCAAGTGTTTCCTCGCGCTGATGTTCCACCTGGGACTGTTTTTTTTACCAGTGGAGCAGTGCCTTATACGTTTCAGAACGGCATGGCAGTCTTTCAAGTTCCTGGGGGAGTCGGCACACAAGACTACGGCACTGCTGCGGCACTGATGGCGGCTGCGCAAGTAAGTACAAATTCAACAATCAACGGTGTCGTGTCCTTGTACTACCAGGTTATCGGTTTATGGAGAGGAGGATTTTTCGATGAATTATCAAACATGAGTATTCCTTAGTCTCATTTCGCTAAAAAAATAAATAAAATCAATTAGGGGTGCATTTCGAATTATCATATTGAATAAATCAGTCGCTTGACAATGGCCTCTGTCTAGGCCGAAAGATTCGCGTAAATAAATTGTTTTCAAATTGATCGATCTAAAAAGTTGTGTGAGTATCTAACCTGAAAACATGTTCACATTACCTATTTTTCAGAAAAAAGTAATTGTGTGTTTATAATGTACAGGACCAATATCTGAAAGTTTTCATATCTTTATTGACTAGTTAGGTAAACTTGTTAGAATAGTAGTAATATCTGACCCTGTTTTATAATTTATGTATTGTTCAAGTTTAAATGCAAAATTTTGCGACTGGGCTTTTCCTGTATTCACAACAGATACATTGTAATAAAAGTATGCAGTTTGCATTTTTAATTGTTTCATTTTTCAGAATATATTTTCTTGCACTAAATAATGAATAAAATGCATTTTCAGAGTGAAGATGCAAAAATATACTAACTGAAAGAAAATTTGATTAAAATGGATAGATTGAATGCACTGAAAAAAGGCTATGAAAGGGATACAAACATGAACTGGCAAAGAGGGCGTCATAAATTTGAAGCAGAAATATGGATAATATCAACGATACAGGAGACAATCTGTACTTTTTGTGTTACGCAATTTTTTCTGCTTGCGTAAAATAGTGAAATTTAGGTCTGGCAATAACTGGGAACACCCAATAACACGGCAATAACTGGGGGACAAATAAGCCCTAGTTCTTATAGCTAAAGCAGCGAAAATTTAACTTTATTTTATGACAATTTATGATTGATCTTTACAAATTGTAGTGCTGTTCCATATATTTAAGATAGATTTATACAATTATGCCTTCATGCAATTGCCACAATGTCAAAGAAAAAAGTATCGGTTCCGTTAAACCATGTTAGCTTATAACCCGGGAATTTTCCAAATTACAGTGACGTTATAGTTCGTATAATTTTGCACTAAAATATTAAGACACGTGGTTTCGATGCACACGAATTTCAGGAACCGTTTACACGAAAAGCAAAACGGAAGCATTGGAGAAAGAAGAAATAGAGAGAAAAAGGAAACTTAATGATGAAATTGCTGCTAAAATTTTAGCTTCAGAAAAAGCAAAACATGGTCTTTAAAAAGGAGAGCGAAATTGCCAAGAGAGCTTCAATCCATGATAGCATAAAGGCAACAAATCTTCTCTCTTTTGATTTGCACGATCTAGATACAGAGGGAGAGAAAATGGTTTTCAAGAAAGAGTATGCTGATAAACGTGTCGTTGACAATGAAATATCAATTCATTCTTACGAAAAACGACGCGATGTTATCGAGACTGACTTTTGTATTTTTCAATGAAATTCATGCTGTTTATCATAAATGCCATGGATATTGACGCTTTATTGTCATAACATTTTCTATTATTGGTCTTGCTTACAGGTTTTCAGTTTTGAATTATGTACTCTGTTTTGTTATTATACGATAGATTTGTAATACTGCAACACTGCAATATTTTTCTGATAGATCCGTGTAGATAAGACGTGTCTTGTCTGGCTTTTTTATATAATCAGGTTTTTCTGTCAGCATAAATCTTCGAGAAAAACTGGGGGTGTATTTGGCGAATTAAAATCACAAATAACATAGACAAAGTCAGGTATGTCAAGGTTCTGGGTTTTCGGTCAGGTATGACATCGCGGTGAAACTGAATAAACTTTTTCAAAGCATGTAAGACTAAATTTCTTGGTTAGTCCCGTGTCTCGACCTAGATATCTATGGTAGCTCCTGTTGTATTGCCCGATGTGCTTCTTTGATGATAAATTAGTGGTTTCCAAATGCTTAACATGAGGGGAAAGGAAACTTTTCAGCTTTTGAATACAAGTCTCTGCCTTAGGTAACAGCTGGAAATGCAGCGAGTCTATCAAGCAAATTCTTTTCTGGATTTAGTCGGCTAAGTTTTTGGTAGCTTATCAAACAAAACATAATGATGGCTTCATGACTGCGGATAACTTGACGATAGTAGCACGACGCGAAAGCGTCAAAATTCCAAGCGTCCGCGTCCAATTGAATTAAAATAATCTTTAATTAAATTAGTAACACTTGACCTTGGTGTCTCCTCAACCATCAAAAATACGCCAACCATATAATTATTTTATAGCTCTTAAAGGAATTCAACATCATGCAATCTACCAATGTTAAGAGTTGTAGATAATTGACTATTGCGTCTTCTATTTGATAAACAAACACATTTCGATTTCTCGTCTTTGCAAAAATCTGTTTGTCTAACAGATGCGGACCGATCTGACAATATGGGAATTTTTTCATTTAAAAGTAAAATGACAAAATGTGCATTTTTCAATGTTTGTGTGATAAAATGTAAGGTTGTCAGTCGTCCTTTTTTGGAAGGACGTCTTTCTTTCTAAATTCGTCTCCTTTTTAGTAAAAACCATATTTAAAAGGACGCTTTTGCAACTGCTTGCTGACTGCAATTTTGTGATTTATGCCATCATTGTCCTTTTGTGTACATGCTATTCTTGATGATTCGATAGTCGCGCTATTATGCAAGCTGTTTTTACGTCCAAATTTGATTCAAAGGAACTCATTATTCAGTCGCTGGATTGAACTTTTTGTCAAAATTAAATGATCATGCATTTGAATCGCTGTTTAAAGTGTCGTGTCATAAAATTATCAAATAATCAGAAATTGTCAAATGTATCGCATTTGATGTTAACATTCACTAGTATTATTTATCAAATCCTCCCAAGAGCTGAGTTGCATCCGAATTTAACACTCATCTGGTGGTGCTTCGTGCCTTAAGTTGACCATCACCATATTTGAAAATTCGGTCCTCACATCAATTCAATAATTTTGGCGAACTGCACGAATTTTTCGAACTAAACGAAAGTCAATGTTTCGGCATAATAATTCAGCTACTGGGGACTTCGTCTAATGAATTGCATTTTTTTAAATGAGATTGGGCTCTTTCAATGAGGGTGCATGCCGAGCTAAATTGACTGCCGGGTTTCAGTTCAACTTCTCATGTTCTGCATGGACAATTTTTACGATTTTAACAACATGGCTATTTTTATTTTTGAACTGCTCAAGGTTTAGCGAGATCGTTGTAATGTTGTAGATTGATTTTCGGAAAAGTTGTCTTAGGGGCAAATTTCTCCGTAAATGCACATTCTATGACAATTTCATCAGCGGACAATATGATGATATCATAGTTATAATTCGAACATTGCCAGACGATAACTGATAAAATTTCTTTCGGTCTCCTTTTCTGAAACAGAAGAGGCTTACCTCTGCATGAGTAAAAAATAGGCGTGAACATAATGGTAGAGTTCTGAATCAGAACTCTAGCCTTTAGGGGCAAAGTTGAAAAACTTAAATAAACGTAGCAAAAAGTCTTCTATGAAAGTGAAGATTGTTAAATAATAGCACATGAACATTCAAATAGGCACTTGATGGATGTCACTTACCTTGTTGCTTACATCGTAGCTTTTGAAAGAAGCAGTGCTGTAATACAGTCATCAATTGTCGATGAGTATACTGATATGACAGTGGAATATAGTGCAATATTTCAATCGATCTCGGAAAGTCAATCTTCGAAATCGAAAACTCGGATATAAGTCTTATATTTTCCATCTGATCGCATATAATCAAGTGGGAATATTATTTCCTAGTGAATCTCACTTCTGGGTGTCGTCTCCCCAAGAAAAGATTAGCTGCTAAAAGTATGTACAGTCTATTTTCTAAAAAATATTTATAAGTCCGAACTTTCGCGAGCCGGCTCGCATTGTCAAGGATCGGCAGGAGTGAGGGCACGTTCAACGTCTGGTTATATACAAGCGCAGCCTATCAGATAACAGCATGGATAGCTCATTGGCAGAGCACGCAAGACAATGCCATCATGAACATCTGACGATCAGACTTTCAGCTAGAGATTATTGATATATGCAGATCACCGATAGAGGCGAGACTGTCCGAAGCCAATCATATTGAAGAGCAAAGACCAGCACTCAATCGAAGACATGAAATAACCTTGAACGTGCCCTCACTGCTGCTAAACCTTGACAATGGGAGCCGGCTCGCGAAAGCTCGGACTTGTAAATATTTTTTTAGCAAATAGATTGTACATATTTTTAGCAGCTTATCTTTTCTTGAGGATACGTCACCCGAAGTGAGATTCACTGAAATAAAAAACCTCCCGTCAGCTGCCATCAACTATGGGAATATTATGTCATGCATAGCTCATAAGCCAATCTCTTCCTGATGAAATTTGGAAGTTGTCTAATAAAGCAGATATCAAAGGATGATGCATTCCAGAGAGATATTGCAATACAGAGACAACAATGACATAATTCATAAAATTTACAAGTTCTTGTAATTATAATTTTTCGTTTTCTTTCCAGCCTGCTAGCTATACGACAATGATGGTTCCTCAACCCACGGTGTATGTGCCGCAGCCGCACTATGCGGCTGCATATCAAGCTCCTGGAGTGACTTCCCAATCCCATTTGGGTGGTCAGTGGGGAGCTGGATCACAAGTTGCAGTGGCTTCGGCAGGCAGTGGGGCCACGGGACACACTCCTAATTCTATGTCATCAACAACACCACAAGCCGCACAAGCTCAACAGACAGCATCGTCGACCCCAACTATGATAGCTACAAGTTCGGCGCAACCGGCCTTGCCGGGTACTGGTGGCGCCGCATCCTCAATGGCAATGAATGCTGGACAGTGGACAGGCAATCGTTGGGCGCCGCAGGTTAGTTGTCTTTATCCCACGGCTGCTCTCCTTGCCGCTGCGTCTATACCTTCATCCAACTCAATCAATTCAGAATTTCCAATGGCGAAGCGGCGACGCTGTGATTCCTCATTGGTGTCAACGCGGAGCGGTTATCCTTCTTTCTGACTGTTGTGTGCAGAATTTTATGTCACATTTTTATCAATAAATGATAACTAAGAAATCGATGTTGTTTTTTTAGAGTCCCCCGACGGCGACCACAGCCATTGCACAGGCGCCCCTGCAACATGCATCAGCTTATGCAGTCTATGGACCTTTAGCGGGCGCCTCATCTACTCCAGCAGCCGGTAATGGAGATGCTCCAACTATGATTTACCATCCAGCTCCGCATCATCTTGCCGCGCACCATGCTCATCCTGGAGCAGCCATGATTCATCCGACTTTGCTACCGCCTCCGCATCAGCAAACAGCCGCATTGAATTCGTCTGCAACTAGTGACTATAGCTCAGAGCATGGAACTGGATCGACTGGTACCAGTCTGCTTGATACAACTACCGAGGTAAGGAAAACTGACTTGTTTTTAGCCTCACTTTTGCTTCATGAAATCGTTCATTTTCGGTGTTGGTTGGTTGGTTCCCATGGCTTGGTTTTTATTGTCAAGTACATGACGTACTTGATAGGTATTTTATTGCGAGTTCACGCGTTAATATCTGACTTTTGCATTTTCTTGTTTATTGAAAGTGCTTGTTTAATGTTGTTTCACGATGCTGATTAAATCTTTGTTTACACGAAGTGTTTTAATAGCCGTCGGCGAAAACACAAAATATTGAAGTAGCTAGTGAACCTTTTGATTTGTTGACGTTGAATATTTTATCAATTTTTAAATGTGCATTTATGAAATACAAAGAATTTTTGCTTTGCTTGTATTCTCTCAATGCTAGGGTATCTCGACGGCTAGTGTCACCGGCCAGCCAACAGTATCGAAAGTGCTTTTTTCAACAGTAAAGTGGCTAGTCAGTTTTCCTTAAGGTGGTCTGCGTTAGAAGCATAGTTGTTTACTTATCATACGTTAGTTAAGCATCGTAATTATACGTCGGCGTAATTAATCAGCAAATCGAATAGTCCGATCAGAGAATGTTTTCTCCTTATGACCAGAATATCATCTGCCAGTCCTGAATAAGGCCATCCACGATTAAGCCGCATTAATCGAACCCATCTGCTGGAGGTTCAACATTTCTACAGCAGGGTGATTGAATGTCTCAAGATCAAATCAGATCAAGTGTCTCCGGGAAAGCCGCAAAATGAAATTTATGCTGCACAGAGTTTATCTCCGCTTTTTCAAAATCATCCTTCATCTCTCCTTTTTTTACCATTTTATCCTTAATTTCTTTTATATGTTGCTATTCTTACTGCAAGTTAAAGTTTTGTTTTTGTAGTCCTGATACCTTTAGCGTTCACATCAGCAAATCAGAAAGAAAAAGCGACATGTCAAGTTAACTAGATAGTCTGGTCACTAGTTTCAAGGGTTGCAGGTCAAAATGGTATTTTTCAAGTTATTAGGGACCTGCGAATCGACAAATTTGGAGTCGAATCGAATCGGGTCGTGATTCGCGAATCGAATCATACAAAACTTTAATAACCTTTAGTGAAAAGGTCCTAATTGACCATGATAGCAGTGGTCGGGCCGGCTGCTAAAATTTTCGCACTGCGAAAATGTTAATAAAAATGAACTCGCTGCGAAAAAAATGGACGTGGTCCTGCGAAAAATGAAGTCTTGTTATTTGTGCATTTAAATGGACGAATGCTGTTTAATGTACCAAATGCTGGTTTGCAGGACATAAATTATGCGTAAACTTGACAGCTGCTTGTATTATTCTTTTTTATTTGCGGCTAGTGAAAACTTCATGGTTATCTTAGTGTCTTACATCTTGCAGCAGGTTCAGCTAAAGAGAAAAATTGCAGCAATAGCTCAGTATGTGACTGTTTTACACTGTTGAAAGCATCAATGTTTGTGTCAAATAATCGCAAGTGCGAACCTTTCAAGGCTATGTTTTAGAAGTCGCCGGTAGCTCAGTAAAAGAGGCCACTGATGATACACTCCCCACTTTTCAGAAACGGTTCTTACCTGACATTAAATAAATTTGAAAAGGCATTCTAAAGAAGTGGATGCTGCAAAAAACACATTTTATACCAGTTATGCAGAAAAAAAATCAGTTCGTTTGAATTGATGCAAAGTCCATAAAATCTCCGGTTAAGCGTGGAACCACATTAATTTGCATAGTAGCCTACGGTTATAAAGTTTTAATAGAAATTTGAATCATGCCAAGTTTTGTTCAGCTTATGGATATGAATGGTGTTACCAATATAGCTCAAACTTTGGTCTACATTGATATTTTAGAAATGCAATAAGATAATAACTTGAAGCAATTAAATAAATCACAAACACAAAGATGGCGACACAGGGGGTCTAGGCACAAGAATTTCGAATTTTTTCCCTGAAATCAAAAGCTGCGCAAATTTTAGCAGCCTGTGCAAATTTTCGCAAATTATGGAGTGGGAGCCCTGTAAACATCAGCAAAACTCTTGAGCCAAGCTGTGATGTTACTTCTGTAGCCAAAATGTCCTTGAATCATTATGGCTCATTATCCATCGAAGCTGTTGCTTTTCATTCTATTCAGAATAAATACGCATGTCCCCACATGTCAACTGAATACTTTGATTTGTCAATTACGGTTTGATAGTAACAATACGGTGTCTCAATACATATCAAATCGAGGCGTTGAGATCTATTCAGGAACTAATGCGATCTTATTGTTATTGAGAAGCGAGAATAAGTGTCCATAATCGCATGTTGATCTGAAGTCAATTCTCGAAATCATTCAAGTCATTTCATGCCGATGACGAAGAGGACTCATGAAGAGTGTAGGAAAGCGGTATGCATTGTCTGGAGGCAAATCTGACCGTGATGAAGCGATAACATTGACTCTGTTACATTTGATTAAACAATATGTCATTCATGATTGTATGATGGAGGATGATAGACTGCCATCGAGCTTATGCAAAGGGGATCTTAACCTGTTGCATGAATACAGGAATGGAGTCTGTCGAAGAAAGCTCAAATTTCAGTCATTTGAACAATATGCAAAATGCGTTACACGACATGGATGCGAAGTTGATCAGTACCAAGCTTGTAATATTGCAAGAAGCTCTCCTTTCTCGGGGAATATGCCTGCGCTGCAAAACCCAAGCGTGGACGACCTCCGGTTCCCCCGGATTCTTCATCACAAGGTGCACAAATGTCATTACAGCCGACCAGCATCAAGCTCTGTAGTTGGAAGAGGATACAATCATTCATGTAGGAAAGCAGAAAAGATAAAGAATACAATTATTTTGTTATCTCCAAAATTATGCGAACAGGTCTGCAGCTGTGTACTAGCAGGAAATGCGATACAAACCCTGAAACATCTATAGAGTGTTCCAACTCGCAACCTGTCGCAGACCTACTCGAATTGATATCGATACTCCCAGTATTTCGACATTCAAGCGACGAATCAGTAGCTAAGAATTTTGTGATTTACAATGTTCGAAGAACCTTTCAAGTAATCAGATATCTGCAGTAGCAAAAACAGTGAGACAGGCTATCGAATGCAATCTCAAGGAAAAGTTATCCATCATGGGTTGACGGCTGGAAAATTACTTCAAATCTTACGAATTTGGCTTTTTCAAGAAGTCACGCAAGGGCAGTCTCACTTCAATCACGAGACACGTAATAATGATTGACGACATTAAATCATTTTTGGATGAAGTATTCGAGATCAGAAATATTCCACTAGCAGAAGAAAATCTCATTCAAGTTGGGCATTGATGGAGGTCAAGGATTCATCAAAGTGATGTGCACTGGTTGGGACAGCTGCGAAATAATGCGAAAATGTTAAAAATGAACTCGCTGTGAAAAAATTTGACTTGGCCTGCGAAAAATTGAAACCTTGTAATTCTTAAATTTGAATGAACCTATGTTATCCAATAGAATAAACACTGGTCGACAGGATGGATAATGTAAACTAACGACAACTAATTAGCATGTTGTTCATTATGCTATCATTTAGTTAAAGCTTCATATTATTTACAGCGTCTTACATCTTGCAACAGATTCAGCAAAATAGAAGAATTGCAGCAGTAGTTCTAAGCATCTACTGAGTTACTGTGGATGTTGTATCCGCATACGAAACTTTCAAAGCCATGTTTAAGAAATTGCCAATAGTTCTATAAAAGAATGATAACCGACTTGATTTCAAATAATTTTTCAATTAATTTATAGACGAAACAAATAAAATTCAAATTAATGTGAGTATTGCTGTTGGATATATGCATTAAAATTCACTTTGTACAGTCGCTCGATACCTGAAATTCTGAACGCAACTGGAGTCATTTGAAGCGCTCGACATCCACACTTCCCATAAGATTTAATCATATTTACGATATTCAACTAACGATGCAACGGCCCTGATGGATGCAGAAAACACAATGTTTAGACTTGTGTTATCAGTTACATTGCCATTTAGTTGTCCAAAGTATCCTTCAACAGCTGGTGGTTTTGAAGATCACCCGAATAGATCAAATCAAGCGATGAGTGATGTTAAATGAACGCACTCTCATCCTACAAACGGTTCTCACCTTACATTCAGAAAATTTGAAAACGCATTCTAAAGACGTGGATGGTTGACATTCACAGACAGTCTTCGTGAAAAAGAGTCGTTGGCCAAGCGGCATTCCAAGGCTTGTTTGAAAGAACAAGAGGAGAAAGAGGAAGGAAGCCGACAGATGACCATCAGAAAAAGTTGAAAACAGTTACAGCAAAAAAAGGGAAAATAACTTTGTGCCAATAAATTCGATGCTTCAGAACAGTAAGAGATAGAGGCATCGGCGAAAAAGAAACACACGAGGGAATTGAAAACATTAATTTGATGTAGAACTATCGAGCCGGAGTTGATAATTTTGCAGGAAAGCACATTTTGATCTGCTCGAATTAGATTCATTGGCACACAACGTTTCGGCCTAGACTGTTGCAGAAATAATGTGATCATAGATTAATTCGGCTACCAATTATTCCTGCAATTTTTTTGACATGTCAAAATTTGATGCTTGCGCAGTCGCCACTGATTGACTTCAGCTCCCCCACGTGCCGGGAAATTCGGGTTGGACCTATATCCTCAAGCTCGATGTATTCCGAGACGTAGAGAATTGATGGGAAGTATCAGTGCAGTATTGGTGTAAAACCAAGCAAGACAGCTGCGTCAGGAGCAGGCAGAGTCAATGGAAAGGAATATCATACTCAAAGACATCATGCTCAAAGTTTTTATTTACATGATTGTTGCATTTTTACAAACTGAGAGTTCCACACCGTTGAATTTCTACATCATCCGATATTTCTCTTTCGATCCGTAATTATTACTTGCTATTCTTTTGATGAGAACTTCTACTTTCTGCCAATTGCTGATTGTTTTAATACCTTTTCCTGTGACCTTCCTGTCAGCGCCTGTTATCAGCTGGAGCGGATCCGGTCTTAAATAACATGTAATAGCAAGAATTTTTGTTGAGATTAGTGACTTTTGGTTATACAGTATTTGCTACATGCACATGTGTGTACTAGTTGATAGGATGGATTCGTTGACAAAATGCCAGTTTTATAATTTAGATACTTAAGTATTAACAAAATGGCTCCTAAAAAAAGTAGATGGCGGTAGAAGTGAGTTCATGTAATCAGATATGAGAAAAATCTTTTGTGAGAGTCATCAATGACGACACGTAATTACTTTCGAAAAATCTGGCTTATTACAAGAAAGCACTTAATTGAGGAAATTGCACAAGACATTTTGAAAAATCAGTTTCTCCTGACAGATATTGGGCGTTGGTCAAGTTTTGATAAGAGCGGTGTTTACCTCTTCATAATCATGAAATATGATGCTATAATTTTCTGGTATTAGTAGGCGTGCGAAAATTTTGTAGAGCTGCGAAAAAAGTGGAAAAATCTCTGGCCCGACCACCGGTTCTACCATCTGAAATAAAAGGCCAGCGAGACGACACCAGACACTTGCGCCATGAATACATGGAAGAGAAAATGGGATGACTCTAAACACCAACTCAAAGAGTTTATCTCAAGACCTACTAACAAACCTCATGGATATGACCTGCCGCGAGCAAAATGGGTATTCTTAAATCGACTCCGTGCTGGTTACGGTCGACACAAAGCATTTATGAATCGAATAGGTCTCTCAAATAATAGTGCCTGCGTATGTGGTGAAGAACAAACGAGTTATTGGAATTCGTGGCAATATGGCCACTGTGGACAGTGACTTCCGTGATTGGCTAAGCCAGTCAACTCTAAAACTTTGAATTTTCTTTGTAATGTTTCTTCATACGAATATAAGTAATAAAGATATACTTAATATATAATATTAAGCCATATTAACAAAATGGCTCCTCAGAAACTGTAATTGATGACAGTGAATGCGAGCTCATGTAATCAGATTATTGCGAAGAATCTTCTCCTAGGGTCATCAATGACGAAACGCAGTTGCTTTTAGAAAGTCTTTCCTGTTACAAGAGCTAAATTTCTATTTAAATCTGTACATTGCCTCTATCAAAATTGCATAAAAAATATAGGACTATTGCATATACCTCCCAGAAGATACATAGGCGCTCTTGGTCAAGTTTTGATGATAAGAGCGGCGTTCACCCTGCTTGATCGTAATTCTGCTATAATATATGCTGCTAAAATTTTATTGCTCGCATCAGTAGGCCTGCGAAAAATTGGCAGAGCTGCGATAAAAATGGAAAAATCTCTGGCCCGACCACTGCATGATAGATGAAATTATGTTGGAAAGAATCAGGAATGTTTTGATGTTAAGCAATTATAACATTACGTACAAAATGTTTCGTTCACCATCCACATGCCATCTTCAGATGAAAAAGGAACTAATTAAAGGGTTAATAGCGCTATGTAAGCAATTCAAACACAAAGCATTGTTTCCGCACAACTCGAGTGGGAGCTGGATTAATTAATAATATCAATTTACCATATTTCTTCGAATTACCGCCCTCGAATAGTAGCCGCACCTCTGTATGAAAGTTTGCAATAGTAGTCGCCTTCGAATAGTGGCTGGCTACTATTCGAGGCGCCGGTTCTGGAGAACTAAGCAATGCCATACATTTACACATGCAGGTCTACATTAGTGCACGAATATACAAGCTACATACATATGTTAAAAATAAGATGCCAATTTTATGTCTATTTTTAAATTTGAATTTTAAACTAGGTATGCCGGTAATTTGCGAAGACCTACAAGCATCAATCTACAATACATAGGGTATTTTGGGCCAAGCCCGCCCACCGCTTAAAGTCGTCCATCTATGTTAACTCGTCTGCAGGACAGCAGGAAAGTAGCTTTTAAACCTCGCATGGCTGCAATACTGTAGCGCCTATCGTCTTGTTTGCTCACTCCACCGACCAATCAATTTGGACTTGAGGCTTTGTCAGCAAATCAGCCATTTCACTTAGTGTAGGAAAATTGCTGAGACAGGGCGCCTGCTAATGAAATTGCTGCTCCATCTTAAGTGGTAAATAGAAAATTACTGTACACGTTACCAAAGTTCTTTTGCATATTACGTTATTAGAATAGCATAATTATTTCATAGAGATTTGATTTCGTTATTGACAATACTTTTGTCACTAGAAGTCGATTAAGCAGCTGTTCACACAGATGGTGAAACTGGATAAACTCGCCCATCGCGAATTTTGCGGGCAACTATACCCTAACTTTTGCAAAAATATTTCAAACTTAGTTAAAGGCAATAAATCATATGCAAAATGTTTATATACCCCCAGTCATCGAATAATTCGACTGAATAGAGAAATCTCGATAATTATTTACATTTCTGTGAGAATTACAAATAATGGGCGAGTTTATCCTATATTGGTCCCTTTCAATCAAAAAATTGTGAGTTAATGCATGTTCTCAAACATCCGATTTAAGTTTTTCTATTGAAGAGCTTGACATTCATGATTGTTTTTCATGTAATATATAAACTTAAATATCGTATAGGCCTACGCTTGACCGGCCATATCCCACTTGACGTGGAGCTCAATCCTGGATGCATGTGTTGTGCCGGTAAACCCCGACATACGTATGTGCTTCTTGCAAAGTTCATTACTAATCGACGGTCAAAGAAAATATTTCAAGAAGGCGTAATTGACTGAAATTTATATTATTTAGCCTAATCCTTTTGGAAACAATCAGAACCACAAAAGAATGAACTTAATTACACTTACTTACACATTCAACACGCATTTAGCCGACTAGCTTTCTTAAGCGAGCACAGATGATCAGGCCTTTATTCAGTGGCATGTAGCATATGAACAATTTATGAAATCTGAGAATGGAAGTGTTCATTTTTCGTACTTTCTAATGATAACAAAATATGCTAAGTATTTTATTTTCATCAACCGATTCATGTAATTTTTTCATTTAATTTCCGCTTTTAGTCAAGTTTTCAGACCTCAACTTTCAAACATGCATGGCTGAAGTATCAAATTACCTTTTCAGACGATATTTTCAAAAACTCAATTATTAAACAATTTTAAAGTTTGTTATCGGCAAGTTTTGAATATTATTTCAATAAACACCAATTGGAAGAATGCGACGGAATTAATTATGCAATGTGAAAAAGAAGCAGGTTGAATATTTTGATGACGAGGAATGCAAAGTCACTTAAGAGTCAAATTAAACCAGATAAAGGCCCGTATGCACAGCGTGGTAGCGACTGGACTCAACTTCCAAGTCGCGACTTGATTTGGTATACAGAAGTAGCGACTAGCGTTAATAATAGAAAAGGAAGGACATTTCTCCTCGCTTCTTCGTTGCTGGTCACTACTTCGTCTTCAACGTCATTATTCATCTTAAAAACGAAGTCATTCACAGATTATCATTGGCCGTTCATTAACTCAATGGAAGAAAATTTTCAATGGAATCTGAAGAACAATGTTTACATTCAGCGGCGTCGCGTGCTCCCAGACCACAGTCCTTCGCTCGGCATTGGAATACTATTTCTATACTAGACTTTTTTATGTTATAACATTAATTTTCATAAAAGATGATTTTTCATAACAATTTCCCGAACATTTTTTAATGCCAAGTGAATGTGCACGTGCTGAGAAGTTGATTGCTTATGTCGCCTAACCGCCTTACTCAAGGAGCTGAGATTGCTACAGTAGAACCCACTTATAACGTACTTCAAGGTACCTAAAAAATTAGTACGTTATATCCGAGGTGTGCAAGAACAAGTTGTATAAGAAGTATTGAAGCCTACTTCTGCACCAAATTATGTTGTCAATTGCAATAGTAAGGTCCAATCCATCATGACCAGCTAATTCTCACTATGCATCACCATAAATACATGTACATGTAATGTACATTTATTTGTATGCCCTGGCCCTACATGTATGATCATGCCTACTCGATAAATCAATGATTTGTTTCTTCTTCTCAAGAGATATCCACTGTCGTTCCTATTAAAGCATATAGATGCATGTACACAAGCAATGACCGTGAACTAATACCATAAATTAAGGTGATTTATCAGAGCTGTATCCCAGCTTTGACTAGCATGCATAGCCTACTTAAGAATGCTCCAATCATTTAGCTGCTTGCCTATTATTTGACTGTGGCGAGAACCGCACATTGAGCAAAAATTAATTGCTGGTAAAGCAAGAGTACTTCGTGTATGTGTTACCTAAAGAGGAGAGCAATGCTAAAATGAACATTCGATTTCATGTATGTACATGTACATGTTTTGATGGAATCAGGGAGAATCGAACGGATTCTGAAATTGCGTCCGGATAATCGAAGATGCACTGTATTTCCAAGCACCTTTTGGCCTCCAATTATAGATTTTCAAAATGGGGCATGTTTTTTCTAAATTCCAATTTTCAGCTTATAATCATCATAGACGCATGATTCTAGCCGTACATTTTCGAGATCTAGAATTTTCGTGTAATAACTTGAGATGTGATTCTATTGATGCCCGATTCCGCAAATGAGAACATTTTAATTTGAAAATGTTTTTATTATCTTGAAGTAACAACGTATTAGGCAAGTTTTCAAAATCAAAAGGTATTATTGCATGATATTCATCAAAGAGGGCAGGGAACATTAATCATGACTGTCGTCATCAGAATCGCGTTTGCCATTATGTATGTCAGCATCATTTTCGCAGTGCGTGTTACAAAGACCATGCATGGCAAGTTCTCGGACAGTCCCGAACAACGATTCGATGCGCAGTTCCCTTGCACTGACACTTGACCATCTCCACAATGGCATGAGGTGCAGGTGGTCTGAGATTGCCGTCATCGCTATCCTTGCAGTAACCATTTTCCAGCGGATTCATTTGTTCTTGCTGAGGAGCTGCAGCCTGACCCCATGCACTTGCTTGAACACCGGCCCTCAAAATGTGCTATTTCAGAGCTCCAAATGTACCTAGGTGGTAGCTTCTCCTTTCTGACATGTGTTTACAAAATAGATACCAACGCAATTCGGGAATGCTAGAGAGATGGATCACCGTCGGACGATACGCATCGTTGACAAACTGGGCCAAGGTTGCCTGCAAGTCCTCACTCATCTCGCTACCATCACACAGTTTGCGTTAGAGCATCAATCACTTCATCCTCTGCTTCTAAATACAGCTGGAGCCAGGTTTGCTTGCCTATGCGAGCAAATTTTCCAGTGGTTTCTGTATCACTGAATGCATGGAATCCGGGCAAAGCTTTTGCTCTGTTAGTCCCGAAAGCTTCCTATAATGGCTCTACTTTCTCAATACCTGAGACCAGGGTTTTTTTAAGGTTTTGCTACGGGTCATCTGATCATTCCCACGGATCACACTCAAATCGACTTTCATTAGTGTGCGCCTAACGCACTCAGGATTTATAAGCAAAAACAGAAGCCATGAATGCGGTATAAGATTTAGCAGTGAATTTCACTCGCGATTCTGCATGTACGTGTGCAAGGTGACGTTTCAAGTCTTATTTAGCTAGCTATTTAGACAAGAGACTCGTTATCAAACATAGAAATGTATTTTATCATCATGACTTGAATTATGATTGACATGAATTTTACTAGTGTTGATAACGATAGTGTATCTCATTTTCTCCATTCTCCATGTTAGTGAGCTACCTTGAGATGAATTCTGGGCATTGATAGTGTTGGCTATGGCTCACTACATGTAGCGGATGAACGTTCAAAATCCACGGTACAAGTCGACAATTCCACGATGCAGAATGTGACCCTTGGAACACCTTTAAAAAACACTGCCTGAGACCATAGAGATGTAAGTGTTCTTTGGCAGTCGATCATTATTTGCTATGACCAAGACCAGAACATTATTGTCAGGAGAAGAAAGTCATTTGAGCATCCACGGAATATCTCTCTGCTGCAGACGCTCCCAAATATATCATTAACTTATCTGCTTCCTCATGTTGTCTGGAAAAAGGCCCACATCTCTATTGCTTCTCGTGTGGCCTGCCGCTGAGGTGGTAATCAGCGTGCGGGATTCTTTGTTGTAGTCTGGGATTTTCTCAGCCAGGTATTCTGCCAATGTTTCTTCTGTTTGATTATGCGACAGAAATCGACTCAATGGAATGCGCCGAATGCTAGCATCATCTCGGACTTGATATTGCACGGGATCCTTCTCCTTCCTCCTCCTGTGTCTGGTTCTGCTCTTCAGAGTTCGTCTTGCACTCGTATGCATCAAAGGCAACTATGACCTCGTCAAAGTGTCGCGTGAGATTGATAAGTCTTATCATTTGAAGCACAAACTGAGGTCCCCCACTGTCATTACTACTTCCGCTTTCGTGGATAACTTTTGTAGTAGGATTATCCCATCACGTATAACAAATGGTCAGCTGCTTAGTCAGTAAAATGTGCTAGCAATCAACTGTTGATTCATCAGCCTTCTGTAATAAAGCGCATGAAGTGATATGAAAATAAGTAATCCGGTAGTATTGCTAATTCGGATCAGTTGAATTCAGTGTTCTTAAGCTGCTATTTACAAAATGAGCAAAGAAAAGTTGTATCACTTCTTTACGGACACCCTGTATAATTAATTAATGATCTCTACTCTTTATGCCAAATACAATGCAGCTTCCTCACATTTTAAGTTATTCCACGAAATTTTGACCTCGAAAATGCATGGTTAGACACTGATATCATTCGTCCATGATGCTGAGAAGCTGACATGGAATTTAGAAAAAACAGTCGCCATTTTGAAAATCCAAAATGGCGGTCAAGTAAGGTGCGTGGAAAAATGTAAACATTGTTTTTCAGATTTAGCATGTCCAAGGAATCCAAAAATTTTAAGCTAACGCATTTTTTACGACAAGGAGATGGACTAATGTGAAAACGTCAGAGAAAATGAAAGTAAGCTTAATATAGCATTAATTAATCATCTAATATTCTAAATGCTGCTTCGAAGAACAGAATAGTCATTTTTCAAATTTTTTTAATCCCTCGACTGACAACTATGGCATATGCAAATGTATATTATAAATTAAAGGTACTTGTGGGTTAACACCCCCATTTTTTCAAGTTTGTCTAATGAAATGAAAATGAATGGTGTAACGGCACAACTCCCCATACTGGGGCCTGTACGGTGCTGACATAGTCAGACTTTAATCTGGAGCGTTGCGATCTTTTAGTCAGGACAAGAAGATCACTAGGCCAAGCACTTAACCAATGTCAGGGTGCATAACCAATGTTGCCAACAGCTGCTTAAAATACGCAGCTAATTATTCTGCTTTAATTATTCTGGCAAATGTGTTCTTGTTATAATGCCAATTATGTCGACGGTTTTGCTTTCAACTACATATAGCGTTGGACAGGATACAAATATGTCAAAAAATTCTAGACCTAGAAACTCATCGACCATTGCGTAGAGTTGAAACACAATGGCTACAATTTTTTCCTGTCGTTTCGCGTCTTACAGAACAATGCCCTGCTTTGGAAGAGCATTTCATGATTACTCTTCCATTTGAGAAAAGAGAGGAATTGGTGAATCCAAAAGAGGAAGAAATAATATCAGATATCCAAAGACGTGATGTTCTGAAGGAGTTACATTTCCTGAAGGCAGTTTAACCGGATTTGGAAAAGTTCGAGAAACGGTACTACCAGAAAAACGGGGTTTTAATTCAAAATCTCTACAAGGACATCCGTGAACTCTATCGTGACTTTCTTTCAAAGCTTTTGCTTTCTGATCACATTCAGAAATTTTCATGTAATTTGACAACTACATCATTGGAACCAAAATTCTGCCTTCCTAATAGTGAACTCTTTGTCGGTGAAGGATCCAAGAAAATTTTAAGTGGTTCTAATGCTGATGAGAAAGAAGCCTTTTTTGTTCGTGTGCGCTCCTTTTATCTTAAGTTGGCCATGCATTTTCAAAAGATGCTAACTATGTCTAATAATATTTTGTGATTTCAAATTCATTCGTGATTCTTATCGGAAAGAATCATTTGAAGCTGTTTCATCAATCGGCCTTGCAGTGGGGCTGACAGATAATCACGTCAGTAAACTTGAAGCAGAATGGAAGTCTTACTCTTCTGATGCTTCGGTTTCTCAAATACACCAGTCCATATTTTCCATCTTTTAGATATAAACATCACTTCATATCGTTTGAAGATTTGACCAATAAGTCCTAATTTGCAAGGAAAGTGTGGTCAAGCATTTATAATTTTGAAACGTACGTCTGCTTAATTAAGTTTCAGGAATTTGTACTGTTTTCAGACAAGGAGACCAGTTGCTTTCATGTGCTTTCTTAATTTCCTGCTGCGCTTTTATCTGAACCTGCATCCAGATCCACTCTGCTGGGTGAGGAAAGCTGGCTTGAAAATGTCCGGACGGAATGTGTATACTCAGCCGATGAAGTCTGGATCCCCGGCATTAGGACGGGTGCTTCGCTTTCTCTTCTGACTCATGCCGTTGTTGTGAGCTTGATGTAGATCGGTCTTCGTCTGTCTCAATGGGCGAGTTGACTCTGGAGATTATTCCGCAAGTTCACTACTCCCACACCTTGTGCGTTCATATGCAGTATATTGCTGATTAGGACTCAGATGACACGATCTGAAATGCTGCATGACTCATGTAAATGCATCGCGGACAAATGGATGTTCTCGGTAGGTATTAGATTGAAGACAGGGCGATGATAAGATACCTGACTTCTGAATTTCTTGGACATGCTTCTACATCTGAGTTGCACAAAGCTCTTGAAGGAGAGGTCGATTGCCTGGACAATTCTTAACTCCTGTACAGTGGTCGGGCCGCTGCGTAAATTGGCGTAAATACGTAAAAAATTTGAGCCCTGCGTAAATTTTTCATGTTCTTCTGCGTAATTTTCTTTGTTCTACTGTCTGTATGTTTTATGTTCAGCTGAACATTTTTCAAGAACAGTTTCACACATTGAAAATCTAAGTTTATTTGTGTTATACGAGGATATTACGATATATTCTGAGTATATTCCACTTAATCTGTAGCATCATTTCAGGTCGCAAACGTGAGAGATATTGGGACGAGTAGGTTTGAATAATCCAAAATTAATCATTACTTTCAAGAAAGAATTTTGTGATGAAAGATCGGATTTTCTCCCTTATGTCAAGTCGTGCCAACTACCACGCAGTGATATCAACATCTGTTCGACTTGTATGCTTTACCAGTGACAAAGACTACATTTGATGTACAATGGTTTTTCTTTCTATGGTGGTTCTATGCTGATTCTTCAACAAACCTCTAAGACAAATAAGTAGCCTATTTGTCAAGACTGGTAGTTGCAGTTATAACATGGACAATCTGATTAGGATCTTTTTCTAGGTTTTGTTAACATGCTCATGGTACCCAGAGTTCCGTTATTTCCGTTATTTTCCGCTTTTTCGAAAATTGTCCTTTATTTCTCTTTTTTTTACCAATTTTTCCGTTATTTCCTTTTTTCTTCACATTGTCATATGTATATTGCAAAATGCTACTGAATCTTGTTACCATATTCCTGGAACTTTCATAGTAACATTCAAATAAGTAGATTAAAGTGAAATGCGCTTAAGTACGATGATAATCTTAATCTCTCGCTTCAAGTGTGAATATAATATGATTTTGAGGAGGTTCTACAAAGGGAATATTAACGTATGCGTTTATACGTATGGGATGTTTCTGATGAAATCGAAAAATCTTTTCTATTTTAGCTGCTCCTGCATCATATCATCACAATCTGGGCTGTTTGTAGAAACAGGGAAATCAATTCAGCAAAAGAAAGACAAGCTTTGAATGCACAAATTTCTTCTGAATTCTTCAAATCCGTTTAAGGGTGCAAACCTCAATGTAATCCTACTTTTTAGCTTTTTATCATTTCTGAACACACCGTTAAAATATTGTACTCGTACTTTCATGGACCAAATATTTGTGGTACTTCTGATTTTTATGTTCATATAATCTATCATTTAGTACAAAAGTGCATTTTGCAGATGCATCCACATTTAGTGAACAATAGGTCTATGGCAGTATTACTGTATCAAGTCCTTCGCTACATCTTAACCCTCATCGGCACACCTGTCTACCTGTGTAGACACCATGTTTTTTGAAACACTAACTTCTTCAAAAATGGTGATATCTTGATGAAATTTATTTTCCATGCTTATTTTTTAAGTATTATACTGTCCTTAGAATTTCAGATCTGAAATCAGTTTCGGTCATGTCAAACACACATTACAATCATATTCGGCACACCTGTATACCTTTGCATAAGTCAGTACTTAATGTACAAAAATGGATTTTCGGAGTGTCAGGCGTGTTTAGTTGTCTGAGAGAACATTTTACGGAAGTTCTTTTATGGGTCACAGCGGTCAAAGTTCGTTTGGTCAAGTGAAGGATTGCCACAATAAAAACTATTGCACATGCAGATGCATCATGTTGCATTTGTTTTGTAAGTGACAGTTGAAAGATATTCTACAGGGTATGTGGCGCTGGTCAGTCGAAGAAGTCAAAGTCCACTCCGCATTGGTTGAATGATTGCATAAGAAGAATTGGTTCATACATGATAGAAATATTTACTTCCAACTTCGGTAGGATATCATCGATCGTTATTCTGCGAAATTCAGCGACGTTCAGTAGATTGGCGATCAGCCTAAACCTTTGTTTGGTGCCTGTCTGCATAATATTCTCATAACATGCTCACATGAATGGTGAAATTAATTGTTTCGAAATTTTTTTGAAGCTATGAGGTTCAATTACTGAACATAATCGAACATTTTTCAATAGTAGGTACTCACGATGGCACTATTTAGTAGATGCTCATTGCTCATTGCAATTAATGAAGAATGTGAACCTAGGTAGCCTCACTTTTTGCTTTATCCGTTTAACGTCCTTTACTCCATCTCCGTTGGGTTGGACGATGATTCTTCATGGAATGCCTCCAGGTGTTCAGATCGAGGGTTTCGGCTTCTTTTGAGGCCCAATTGCCGACAGTCTGCGGACACTGCTTCTTCCCAGGTCTTTTTTGGGTGGTCTCTTGTTGGTTCGCTGATCTTCATTTTCCATATTTTCTTCACCCAATCGCTGCTATCTTTCCGCCGTATCATCGCAATCTGCGCACCCTCATGTCCCCATCGACCGACAGGCTCAGGCACGCCAGAAGGTCTTCGCTGGCCACTCTATCTTCGAGAGACACTCCACACATTCATCTGATCATCCTTCTGTCTGCTACCTCCATTTTCCTCTTTTCTACAGCTGTCAGAAACCCATGTCTCTCTTCCGTAAGTCATACAGGCTCTGACGCACGAGTCGTAAATCTTGCCCTTCATCCAGTATGGAGTAGAACAACTGGTCAGGGTAGGCGATAACCACCCCCCAGCCACTCAATTCACGCAGTCACAGCTGCCTCCGTTCCACCACCGGAATCCAACATGTCTCCCAAGTATCAGAAACTAGTAACAGTGTCGCACCTGAGCATCTCCCGCCCTCTTCACTTGTTAATAATTGCGCCAATTCTTTCCTTCTCCTCTCTTGAGATTGCCAAATGATCTTGCGGGCATTCTCCTTTGCCTTTGCATATTCTTCTTTAATCACTTTTCGTCTTGCCGCTAAGTGAAATAAGAAATGTAAGTCTAGCTCTAGATTATGTATTCAACAATTCAAATATTCTATTCTTCATTTTTGTCGCATTAATGTGAATTAATCTGTAAATGAGATTAAAATCTTTTTCAAATCAATCGTATAGGTGGCGCTATCAAAGTGCCGATTACGAGTGAGCTGCTCAAAGTTGAGAAGAACGGTAGAGTACATGCAAAAAGCGAGCGGTGAATTTCGACGAGATCAGCAAACATCTTCTATCGAACGACAAAGCTTGGAAAAAGAAAAGAAAGAAATATTAAATGGAATCGAAGTTGCTGATCTTCAGACAGAAGAAGGAAACTCTTGACGGGAGACTGCTGTCGACAGCAGATATATAAAAAGAGAAGATCATGCATGGACAGGAATTGATTCACACGAGTTTGAAAAGAAAGAAGGAACTTAAAAGTGGAATTGGATGGTGTAAATCAAAATGACAATGACTTTACTCACTCTCACTCACTCATCCCTTTTTGCGTCCTTTTCTTCCAGAATATTCTGGGTTAGACGTTATCTGCTTGAGTTTGGACTTCCATTTTGGTGTATCACGGGCGTCCGCTTCCTGGGATCCAACACGTTTGAGGTCATCTCCACTTGTTCCCAGGTCTTCTTTTGTCTTCCTGCTCCTGTCTTACCATATACCTCCATACACATAACTTTTCTGATCCACTCTGTTTCATCCCTTCTTACCACGTGGCCAAACCGACGAAGTCTTTGCCTTCTCGTGACGTCTGTAATGTTCTCAAGACCCATTGCTTTTCTGATGCTGTTATTCGATTTCCTGTCCGATATTCTGACACCACACATTCACCTTAGCATTCGCATCTCCTCACGCTCAAGTCTTCTCATCGGATGAAAGCAACGGCCATGACTTGCAACTTATAAAGCCTTGCCGCACACAGACTCCATATACGCGCCCTTGGTTCTCAAAGATGGCTCTTCAGTAGATTCCAACTTATGATATATATACATATCTATATCGTTATTCACTATGCTGCTTTGTTATTACAGTCAGTTTCTCCACTTCCTCAGATTGACGGGGGCCAATAATACGGAGGAGGGGTGATGCAAAGGAAAATGGTATCATTTTTATGAGTCTGCGCGAACTGTTGAAGAGTACCTTCTTCCTTCATGTTGACAGTTGATTTGTAGCGTCTCACTTGTGTTCTAATTTCATGTGCTAACTGCAAATCATCACCCTTTCGTTAGATACTTAATGTACAATTTGTTTGATACACGAAATGCAATGTGATTTGATGAAGTGAATCAATGGGATTAGACAAGAAATATTAACAAGATTTTCAACCATGGATGGCTTCATATATTCAAATAATGAGCGTAAAGCGTCAACTGGTGGAAAATACATGAATGACGCTGTGCACTGTGCAGCAAACTTAACGTATTCCTTTATTTTTCCGTTTTTCCGTTATTATTCTTCAGTAATTGCACTGGGAACCCTGCATGCTGTATGATAGAAAATTCTCGTTATGATTTCGGTATCATAATTTCGATTCGGAATATAAACACAGTACCAATCTCATCAACGTGGAGCAGCGCAAATTCTTGTGCCTTATAGATGCACGATGGTTGCAGTGTTTGGTGGTGATCAAACGACTATTAGAACAATTGAAACATTGAAGAATTTTTTGCTGTAACTGTGGCGAAGTTAAACAAGTACGAGCCTTTTACATCTCCTGTACACAGCAGTTGGTGCATACGTGCCGTTTACGAATAAATTACTGCGAAATCTAAGGTTCCTTGATCCGAAAACCTTACCTCCATTTACAATGAAACGTGGACGATCAACGTGGCAAAGAAGCTTTCAAATGTCTTTCAAGATGCTGATCTAGCAGCATTAAGATGTGAATTACGAAATATCAAGCTTCAGTTTGAGCCGTTACCTGATGAGACAATATTCCTATCTTGAAACGATTAGTTCGCCATTGTTTGATGTTTCCCTACGGGAATTCAGATGCCCAAGACTCTTCAGCATGCTGTCGGATATAGTGACGAAAAAAACGAACCAGTCTGCATTAACAAAGTGCGAGCACCCACGTTTACGAGACCATATTTGAATTCGTGGAATGAGGCATGTTTTGAAGTGAGGCTTTCAGACGAATTGCGACAAATGGCACAAGATGCAAAGATTGCATGCAAAGAGATCAAAAATGAAGAAAAAAGGAAAATAGCTGAGGCGGAGAGAGAACTGATCAGAAAGAATTGGAGTTTGATTTGTCGAGTGTCGAAGAAAGACAAAAGGAAGCTACTGCAAGGAAAAGGAAGGCTGAAGCAATAATAATGAAGCGTATATTTGAAATGAATAGAAATCAATGTTACAAGAAAATTTGACAGTTATTACTCAAATGAAGGCATCATGTGGATGCATGCGAAGTGAATTTGGAATTCCACAATCTCGACATGAATGGAACGTATGAATTCAATCGTCTTACACTGGAACACAGTGGAATCCTTATCCTACCACTAGGTAGTAGATCAGGCAAGGTAGGATGCAGTGGATGATCGGACTCCTCCTTGGCCTGGGAAAACAGCTTCAATGACAGTCTTTCTTGTACTTCAAAGAAATCTAGTAAACAACGAGATCTACAGTGAATCCCGCATATTATGCGGTGACAGCGATGTTCAAACTTTCGTATGAGCTCCATGTCCTTATGCAAAATGCTACCGATGTAAATTTGGCACCCATAATTCAATATTGTCAGAATCAATGATCTGTATACTTGGATTAATTGACTTTTTGCTAAGTAAATTTTTAACACTCTCAGTAAGTAAAGTTGCTTGCTGGAAGATTTGAGCCTCTCCTTTATATGCAGTGACCAATTCAAAGAGCAATTGAGATGTACACCGAGCACTTTGATGTTCCCTTGGAAAGGTAAAATATCAGCCACTGATACCGCATCAAGCAAGTTGCTCTTCCTTATCAACATATGGGCGGTTTTGTCCTCGTTTAATCTCAGGCAGTTTGTGCTTGTCCAATATGCAATGTGTTCGATTTCCTCTTTGAAGCTATGCAGACTGATGGGCTCACCAGTATGAGCAACAGATTAAACAATGTCATCCGCATACTTGTAAATGGAACTTGCATCTTCATGCAAGGGCATCAAAGAACTGACATAGACACAGAACAAGGCAAGGGGACAAAATTGCTCCTTGAGGAATTCCTGATGAAATTGCAGAAATGGAGCTGCTAAAGCCATTGTAGCGCGTATATTGTCTACGTCCGCAGAGATAACTGCAATACCACGAGATGAATCCTTTTGGAAGGTCTGTATCATGCAAGCGACTGACAAGGATTTCGTGAGAAATAGAATCGAATGCCTTCGATGCATCAAATCCGATGACCGAGACTCCCTGAACACCGTCTACCTCCAACCGTCTGAGAATTTCATCATGGATGCTAATGATGTGACACATCGGACTGCTCTTTCTCCTAAAACCAAATTGGTTGATGCCGTAATTGTCATACAGTCTTAGAGGGACCTGGCAGAATTGAGATGGGACGGAAATCGGAAATGGAGGGAGTCTTGCATTTGGGAACAGGTATTATTTTAGACAATTTCAACTTTTCCGGGAACGCATTGCTCAATAGGGATGAGTTGAACAAATGAGTTAATGGCTTGGATAATTGCCCAGCAGATATTTTGAACAAATTTGAAGGTACACCATCGCTTGAAGTTTCCTTAGGTGACATCTTCAGCAAAAGTTCCTCAACTTCCTCAATGCTGATTAGTTCACACTATAATTTATCTTCATCATCGCATGGGTATGACCAGTCATGCCTCAGAAAAATACTTTCAAAATATCCGTTCAAGCTTTCAACCGTATGCTCAGTGGACGATGTGTTTGTAGTTCGCTTTCTATGAACAGAATTGACTATTTTCCAAATATTTCCATCTTTCTTGTTAAGACACTTCTTGGACCACACCTTCTTTGCCTTGTAAATTTCTGTTTGAACTTTTGCCTTGTAGTGATTGTATAGTTTGTAATTTCCCTCTCTCCATGCATTCCACCTCTGTTGAATAAGATATTTCGTCAATGGTGTGACCCAAGGCTTATCTCTGTCAGTCATGGAGACTGTAGCACTAGGGAAAGCATCACACGCTGGCTTTAATAGAGAGTAGAGCAGCTCAGTCTTAACATTGATGTTATCATGTGATCGATACAGCCGGTCCCAGTTGACATTTTCTAAAGAATGTTGAAATTTCAAAATGTTCTGTTCACGGTAGTCATATAAAGTAACAAGTCTGCGATTATCATCAGAGCGTATAGCTTGCTTACTTGGCAGGAAAATTATATTGTGGTCGGACGACGAAAGAGGTGGATACAACTGGCATTCCGCATACTCATCACTGATTTGTTCATCAACGAATATCAAATCCAATGTGGCACTCACTCTAGTAGGAACATTCACCAAGTTAACCACATTATGAAACACCTCGAATTGACGTAAATCAATGCGATTGAAGTCACCACACAATATAACATGAGACTCTGGAAACAAATTTTTAACATGGTCAAAGGATTCAGAAAGGTAATCAGCAATATCTCGATTGATATGAGTCTTCAAATTTGGCGGAACGTAGCACACGCAAACGATTTATTTGTCATTGATAATTATTTGAATACAATCCATTTCCTCTGGCTTTGCAAGAACCGGCAAGTCAACTGATTTTGAGCGAAAGGCACTTGATGTTCACAACGTCACTCCACCACCACGGTGGTTCACACGGTCACAGTGAAATGAGAGAAAGTTAGGAATGTCAAAAGCTCTTGTCTTCATGATCATCAGTCAGCCAAGTTTCTGTAATAGCAATCAAATCTGACATTAATTTCGTAGCAGTAAGGCAAAGTTCATCAAACTTATAGGGTAAAGAGCGAACGTTTGTCAACAGAATGCTTGGTTGCATATCTTTGATATTTGGCACAACAGAACTTTGGAGAAGGAAACCTGGCACTCGGCGTAAAAATTTCAATGGAAGTTTTTTAAGGAATCTTTAAGTACAACTGCTCCCTTGAATATAACCACGTTCTCTCCACAAGCTCTCCGCGCTCTTAACTCTTGACGAAGCATCTTGTTACTCATCTGTTCAAATGGCGTGTAATCAGGATTTATGTACACGTTGGGGAAATCACCATCCTTCAACTCCTTCGCACTCTTCAAGACGTCACACTTGTCACGGTATCTCTGTAGTTCGACTTTCAAGGGGCTTTTACCATCTTCCCTTATTTTACCAATGCGACGAACCGACTTTATTTGAATTTCAGTGTGGTCAATTTCCGACAGTATTTGTTTGCACATTTCCAGATCTTTTTCCGCACGTTCTCGCACAGTGCCCTCCAAAGACTCTTTGAGGCCAGAGATGATGACATTCTTTTTGCGCTTTTCTCTCTCGCTGACTTCAAAGAGAGTTTGCTCGAAAGCCTGCTGGCTGTGATTTCGCACAGAATTTAGCTCACGTTTTATGGATGATACTTCAGAATCAAGTGCATTAACTTTTATTTTGACATTGTTGAAAGATTCTTCCATTTTTTGAACCCGATCACTCAATGTATCCATTGTCAGCTTTATCACACTCATATCAGTCTGAAACATAGACATGATCTCTGCCTTTGTTGTTTCAATCAGTCGCCTGAGGTCACTGTTAGATACATTCGCAGACCTTCCTCTTGTTACTGGTGAAGGTGACATAACGGCATAGATATTTCAATTGCACTGCAGTATGAGCTGGCGGAAAACAATAGCTGGTAAGGATACAATGAAGCAATCAGTTGCGGTCAGCAAGTAGCGCGACAATTCTAGGAAGTAAGCACTATTCACAATCGAAGCAACACCCGACGAAAAATCACCCCTTTTGGAACAGGGAAGAAAAACCGAAGCAAATAAGTAATATAGAGGCACAGGTGAGGAGGAGACGATCACAATGATGTAAATTTTAGACGAATCCACTTATTCCACAGGTAGAGACGGCGATAAACACGATGTGATGCAGGAGCAATCTTTCACACACAACCAGCGCAGAACAGGTTAACAGCGGGCAATGGAGCAGGAAGCTCGCAATTTAAGAGAAGCTGAGGCGATTGAGGAAGAGCAGCAATTAAAGCGGAAGAAAAAAATAATCGGAAAACAAGCGAAGGTAGAGAGAAGAATAGTGAATAAAATAACAATTAAAAGAATCCACAAGCGCACATTTGAGATATGAGATATGCCTCATCTGGAATTTAAACAGCTTTTAATTTCGAATAATTCCCGTGTGCAATTTTAGGACTCTACGAGTATGCTTGTGTGTGTGAGTCAGTTGCATTTTCAATCGTCAAGAATGTCAAGATTTTCGATAGTGTACATGACTCGATCATAATTGTTTCGAAGTCAATAGCACATCACACACAACAGAGATGAAAATTTGTGAAGCGGGCATATTTGTATAAATTTCAATAGTATCAAGTTTAGATCATCCACAGGTCAGCTTTGTCCGAGCACCTAGCTCGGATTGCGTTGTCGTCTGTATGTTAATCATCAGTAAACATTCATTGAAATTTTCGATGAGAATCCTTGTCAAAGAATCAGAGTTTGGTTTGCTAGAGAACTTCAGATCTTTTCAACCATGGAGTCTTCCTTTGTTCATGCGTGCCGCACTTACTATCTATTATATTTGTTCACGTCACACTTTTTAGAAACTTTTATCACTTTCTGTATTCAAGCGAATAATGTGAAATATCTCGTAACATCAGTTAAAATTCTCCTTATTGTTATTACATAGAAAATTGTCCAGTTTCAATTTCGAGAAACCATCCAAAATATTGTTAGATGCAGTTTCTCAAAAATATTGTTTCTCGAGTAATGTAGCGCCTTTTTTATCATTTGTTTATTTTTGTTATTATATGTCTTTGATAGTTTTATTGTGCATAAGTCTGAATATCGTCAATTTGGTCAGAGTCCTTTTTGTACGTTCTTATGATGTTGCTATGACCTTTTACTCCAGATTTTGCAAGTAAGAAGTTATTACATATTCATTCTAAAAAGCACTTCTGTAAAGTCCTATTTTTCAACAACTAGTGTATAATGTCACTATGAAAATTTGTTTTTTCGTTTCTTTCTCATGTACTGTTTTACAATACTAAGATATTTTAAAATAATTTACACTTTTTAATATAAAATCAAATTACAGTAGGGCCTACTCCTTCATTTTAGATATAGTGACTTTAAGTAGACCAACAATGAATTTTCTTTCCACGAAAGTGTATCCAACATTCAAAAACCTTACCTGAAGATAATCTAGTACATTTTGAACCACATAAAAATGTTAGTTATGTAGTTGATGTATTACGGGAAATATTGCTGGCTGATCGTGTGCAGCTCTTTTGAAAGTACTACAATTAATCAAATTTTAACCGCGAACTGCGTAAATTTTACCCTCCTGCGTAAATTTCTTCCTCTGAGCTGGCCCGACCACTGCTCCTATAGGTGGCAATAAATGGTCCAGATGTCAACGTCGCAACACACCGTCTGCTTGAAGAATCTCGTGAACATGGTGACAAGTTTTGGACAAATGTAGAAAGTTGCTCCTTACACATCATCGACGATGCTCTGCGAACTGGATGCAGATACATTGAGGTGATGAAATTCCTGCGAAGTTGTTGGGAAGTTTTTAGAGATCTTCCGTGTCGTTGAGCGGATTGACATTTCGCACCTGACTCGTCGTTCTACAAGAACATGAAGGAAATGCTGAATGATCCTCTCCTAAAGGCCAAATCGTGTCTTTTCGTCACAATAGCCAAGGAATTTGTGTTATAGAAATTTCAAGACGACAAGCCCGTTGTTCCATTCCTATTTGAATCCCTGAGAGAACATCATAAATTCGCTGTCGAATCGATATAGTCGTAACATATGGTTTATCAAGCCATATGTTATGAAAACCTGTCAGCAGTTCTAAAAACTGAAGCATCCCATGGTTGAAAAAGTTTCATGCAACTGAAATCAATTGACATTAGCTTTGCAGCGATATCAGCCGTAAGATCGGCAGGCTGAGCGGATATACATAAGGAAAAATTTTCTTCAAGGTATCTGGAATTCTTGAATGCTCTTTTGGTGCCTTCCAGATATCCATTTTCGAGGAGTAATCTTGCTTGGATCCGTTGATTATGGCCTCAGATAACAAACGGAAATTGATATCATTAGATAAGACTTTGGATGAACTGATGGGCAAAAAATTGGTCACTGAATTCGAAGCAGATCGCATCAAGAATCAATACATATTTCTGACATAAAACAATCCCATGAAGTCCTACTTGATGTTCAACCAAATAAGAGGCAGACTTGATGACTACTTACTCCATTGCTTTTAAAAAGATAATTCTTCTCCTGAGATTGAACGACTCGTGCGAATCATTCTCTGTTTGAGCTATGGCCAGTTTCGGTGGAAAGAGGTTCCTCGGCCAATAAAGACATGAGAATCGAAAAGAGAACTAATTCTCTTATTGCTCAAAGAATAGTCAAATATCATACACGCGCTTTGTATGACAGAGATGCTCGTAATTTTGACGTATCCGAGAAACTGATTTTGTCTTCTTGAAATTCCGCTGCGCGATATCGAGAAACTAGAAAGGAAGAAGCGCGGAACCAAGAGGTCAAAACAGGCATTGTGAATGAAAATAAGAGGAAGGCGTCATAAATCAAAGATGGAAAATATGAAGAAAAACTTTTGTCGCAGATTGATCGCATTGACCAAGATATCCACTCTTCGATGAAATTGGCTTTTACGTTTTTAATTTTGCAATTATCTTGTCCGTAATCACGTTATTGGTCTTTACGTATTTTTGTTGAACAGTTTTTGCAATAATGTGTTACTTCCCAAAAATTAGTGGAATATACATCAGGATGCTAATCTATGGATACTTTTTGAGATGCCGATTTAATATGAATTCCAAGTGGCATGAAGCATAGGAGAGAAACCATTTTACGCATACATACTTGCCTTTTTTATATGTTCATATCTGCGCATATTGTCCAATCAAACAACATCTTTCCGCTCATGTCAAGATATCCACTACCAACTTTAAAACTTATAATCCAATAATAATCAGGTAGCGAAAAATTTGCGTATTGCAGATGTTTTAAATGTAATGTGCTATAGAATACAACATTTTTATGTTAATGAGATAAAATGAGGTGATATCCACAATCAAATTGTTGTGATCAATATAAAATATCAAGCAAAAAATAAGGAATAAAAGAAAAAATGTTTAGAGAGAGAGGGAGTCTACGTTGAAAGCGCATTCAACTGAGGTTTTTCTTGTGGGAATTTGAAATAGATTGCTGTCATGGGCAACCGTTTTCAGTGATATCTGAATTTAGTGTGCAAGGAATTTCAAGAGACCGGGAAAATCGGAAAAAATCAGGGAAATTGAAAATCCTAAAGCGTTGTACACCCTTACTGTGTCACGGAGATTTTCTATGACATCTGCAAAAATGAATCAATCGTCCTTGAGCATATTTCCTACCCACATACAAAACCTACCTAATATGTACCTGAAGTTTGGTGACGATTGATTCATTTTTGCAGATTTTAGACAAATTTGAAAACCTGGGGGGGAGATAACTCATATGCACCACTTATTTACTATATTTTTTACCTACATACAAAAATCTTTGCAGATTGAACAAGTACTTTTTGCATTAGAGACGACAACGTGAAGTGTAGCGATGTCAGCAGCGTGATCTGACTTCGACTGTTCGACGCAATATTGTTACTCCTGTGTATTGTTCACTCTTCGTCTCATCCACTGCTATTTGAAATCTTCCCATGACCAATGCCTTGCCTCACCTTTTTTGAGTTAGATATATTTTTATGAGGGATATGAGCTGGTCATAATCACTTCACGAGTTGTCGAGAAATGACATTGTTGACTTCAAATGCTATCTGCTCAGGCGATGAGATCAGACGGAGTCAGGTCAATCTGCTGACATTACTACACTCCAAAATTCCTATTCAAAAACTACTTTTCTGATTTGTATTAACTTTGGTGTGTGGATAGTAAATATCCTCACGCGTTCTTAAGAGGATTGATTCATCTAACGGATTTTTGACAGATTTGAAGACGTGGAGGAGATAACCCATGAGTACCAAATTGAATTACAAAAATTTATACTGTATTAGTTAACACTAGGGTGACGGTGTTATCAAAATTGATACCATCTCAATTTCAATTGAAATTTTCATGATCTTAATCGAATGGTGACACGTGATCACTGGATGACTTTTACTATTTTCACTTCTAAATTGATAAAATGCTATGATTTCTTCAACCCTATGAATATTTCCATGCCTACACACAGTTTCACGTAGAATGACGGCGGTGTCCATAGAAATTAACAATACCATAGAAAGTAGTATTATCCACTTCTATGGCGGTGTCATTTTTGATACCAATCCTCAAACAGTGTGTGAAAGAAATCATAAGTGTATACTATGTTATCAAAAACAGCGAGCTATGGAAATTAAAAGTTCGATTTGAATCTACGTGATGCATGTTGCATAGACTTCTAAATTTCTCTGGACAGATAGGTGAGCAAAATTTGAAATCATTTTATACATGTTCAGGCCAACCAACATTCGTGTTGCAAAAGATCGAATTTTGCAGCTTGTTTGAATGCAAAATGCAAGGAAATGCAGTATACCATTGTTGGCTATGAACCGATATGAAATGACGGTGTAACACAAAAACATTTCCTCTACTTGCATAACAAGGAAATTTGAATTTGTGATTGCATCGATTTAGTTGAAAGTATCATATTCCAACTAAACATTCTTGTGCAACCTTGTGTAACCTTCAATTCCATGAATCTGACAAATGCTACCACGAAGGACATGGATCATCATGGCAAGCAATGATGAAAAATTGAAGAAATGAAACAGCGTGATCTAAAGTACAGTGCCATCGAAATTCCTTTATCTGTCTAGATGCTTCTCCAAACAACTACAAAGCTGCGATCCGGCATGGTCACGTTTTCAAGTATATGTCCTGGCAATGGAAACACAATCGGAAGATTTCTTGTTATGACAATTCTGTCTAAAATTTAGAAAGAAACCATTCTGCGTTTGTGACATCTCAAAACGATAATGGACTAAAAATGGCGATCATAAGTTGAAATCTTCCGCACAGCATCATCGCATCATTGACTGTCGAAAAATCTGCGAATATGTATTTGCATTTATCACAGAGAGAAATCCATTCCAAGCAGCACATAATGTATCTATCATCTATCACAAGTTTTCCAAAGTTGTCAATCTGATGACTTCTGGATAATCTCTGGATGACCAGCCAGTAATAAAAATTCGAAATTGGATTCAATTATTTGATACTTGGGAAAGAATGACAAAGCTCCGTGAAGCCGAATTCAACGGACGGAAGATCCAACCGAAGCATTGACCGTTGTTATGTAAGGGTCAGTTTCGAGAGGAAAAGAGAAGCCACCGAATTCCACACTACGAATGTCCTGAAATGAGAGGTAACAGAAAAGTGACCTATACGGAGATCCTTCTTTGCATTCAATTTCATGAAAACAATCATGATGGACACAATAAGCATTTACAACCTGAGCAGCTACTTCTATACGGAGGTCTGAACAGTTATCAGGCGATCTGACCTGTGATGGAGGCTCTTCTGAGACTAATGACTAATGCTCGGAAAAGCACAGCCAGATCACATTGAGAAGGTTTTTTGCTGGATACGTCAAATGACTGGTGCATGTTATTTTATCTCCATGCGTCACCTTACAGAGAGTGACAAAAAATGAAAACAATAACTTTATTGAAGTTTTCCGGATTTAGTCTGAGAAGTGTTGATGATAAAATGTCATGCAGTCAACCACAGAAGATGATGTGTATGCAGGAGAATATTTGCATACGAAAACTGATTTCAATATGAATCCTAATAATCTAGATGATATAAGTGGGGTGCTTGATGCCCTTCACTCCTGAAATGTAAAAAATGTGATTTTTGTCGTGAGTGTAATGTCACAAATAGTGAGTTGGCAATGTTCGACATCCTGAAGCTTCAAAGTTTTTGAACAAAATTTATCATGGGAAGTCTTTTCCACCAAACAAACGTATTTGTGCTTCAACTACACATTCCTTGCTGGAGGGTGTTGAATGAGATCAAACTGAATAGTTTTTAATTTTCATGTAAAAACTTTATTTGCGAGAATAGCGAAGAAAAGCCATTTTTCCAGGTTATGCAAGTTATAACTGAAACTGAATAATTGTCTAGGAAAATAGTATCTTTCTTTAAAAAATGAAAGGACGATGCTCGGACCATCGATGAATATCATCACATTTCCGATTACTTCGTAAAATCTCGCTGTTCGCACGTACATGAATCAGATTTCCGAAATTTCAATGATATTTTTCAACAGCATGTGCAAGATATTTGTTCATAAAATCTCAAATGCCTCAGTTCTGAGAAAGTTGTTAGAAGAAAAATGGCAAATTTAGCAAATGACGCGGAGGTGTAGCACATGCGTTTAGCGCATAAGCATGTAAGCTCATGCGTCCTGACTCCTAATGTACATAAATATACATACATGCTGTGCTGGCAGGCAACCTGTTCTCCAAAATGTTGATTATGCTTATTGACAGTCTATTTGCAAGGTAATCTATATTTAGGAGTCCATGCCTGAACATGTATAAGCCAATTTCAACCTATCTGTCCAGAGAAATTTAGAAGTCTATGGCATGTTGTATACCTCTCGTTTAGAGAACAGATTTATCCGATATCTTGGATTTTCATCACATTGACAGCGAATTTGAATTTTCAGTCATTGTATTTTAGCAAAACTTGTAGCTATACGTCCATCATTTGTTTTGTCTGACTATACTATGCGAAGAAGACGATTATCTGCGGCTCAAGTGAACGACATTCTCGTGGATTTAGCCTCTGATGATTCGGGAGAAGACGATTCTACGGACGGAGAAATTGTGCCTGACCAAAACAGTGATAATGCAGGAAGCGATTGTGACTCATCTGATTTTTCCGATGGTGACATCTTGGATATGTCCAATGCAGATCACTCATCTTCCTCTGAATTGGTTGCGAAAGATGGCACTAAGTGGAGCAAAATGTCAACAGCATCACAACCAGGCCGAACTCCAGCTCACAATATTTTCATAGCAGTACCTGGTCTTTCAAGTTCGGTCAAAGCAGCTATTCAAACACCATACGATTATTGGAAGTTTATTGATGAAAGAATTTTGCATTTGTTTTTGGATTGCACCATGAGACATGCAGCTTCAGAAGATCTTCATTTGAGTTTGAGTGAGTTAGAAAAATTCATCGGCATTCAATACGCAAGAGGAATTTACGGAAAAAATCAACCGTTGCACTTTTTATGGAACAGAGAGTTTGGTCCCCCACTTTTTGGAGATTTTGCCACGCGATCGCTTCAAGACTATCCTTTCACATCTACGATTCGATGTGAAGGACACTCGATGGGGTCGATTGAATGAAGACAAATTTGCTCATGTGTCCGAAGTTTTCGAACTTTTTCGTGTAAATTGCTGCAAAATGTACACTCTAAGTATGTTTTTGACGATCGACGAACAGTTGCTCCCTCTCAAAACGCGCTGCCGGCTCATAACATTCATGCCAAATAAGCCGGACAAGTATGGCTTGAAATTTTGGGTTATGGTTGATGCCATACTTGGGAGTTCAAGAACGTTATCAAAGGGGAACGAAAACACTTGCAGAAGATGTGGTGTCTCGCTTGGTCGATCCTATTGTAAACAAGGATACAATATATGTTGTGACAATTTCTTTACATCTCTGAAAAGTGCCGTGTATTTGAAAGAAAAGAAAAGCACAGTCGTTGGAACGATGCGGAAAAATCGACGGGAACTGGCCGACGAAATGAAGCGATCTGACAAAGAATTGTATAACTCTGACTTCTATTTCGAAAAAGAAAGCAAGGCTGTTGTCGTCAATTACCAGTGCAAAAGGAATGAAAGTGTGAGTCTTTTGAGTACGATGGACAGCTCTATGGCCTGTGAGAGCTGTGATGATACTCAGAAACGAAAGCCAGCGATCATCAATTTCTACAACCACAAAAAAGTTGGAGTGGATGTTCTTGATCAGATGGTAACACAATATTCCACCCTCTCCGCGTCTTTCCGATGGCCTCTCGCCGTGTGGGCCAATATCCTGGATATATCTGCTGTAAATGCATGGATCGTCTACAGGAAGGCCACGAACACATCAATATCTCGAAGGGCATTCATTTTGCAGTTGATAAAAGAACTCACAGGAATTTCTCGGGAGCAAAAAGGATCACCTTCTCCCTGCGGAGACACTCGTCTTATACATTCGTCCTCTTACAATCGAAAGTGTCAGCAATCGAAATGCCGAAATTGCACATCGTCTCTTTGACGAGTATGCAACAAGTTTACGTGTGGAAATTGTGCAACAGGTAACAAAGTAGTGCTTGTGTTGTGCATCAGCTGTGAAGCAAATTGTGACAAATGACAACTTTTCGATGCAATTTTGGAGGATGTTCTTGTAGGCGTTTATACTGTAGTTTGTATTGAGGATGTCATGCATTTCTGTTAAAGTGGCAATTGAATTTGCTTTTTTGCATCTACTCGTATTTCTTTGTATGCTTAGGTTTACTATCATAAAAAATCATGAAAGTACTGCAAATAGGTGCTGCACAGTGAAATGGATGGCATTAGATGATGGGTAGGAATAATGATGAATATTTCATACACTGAAGGAAAATAAATAGAGTCTGAATCGAAGTATAGACATGATTGATTTGAAAAAAAGAAAGAAGAAAAATAACGTAGGCTCATTTCAATCCAAAGAAAACAATTATTTTCAATCAAAGTATCAATTCAACGAAATAAAGAGCTGTTTAAAAATTAATTAGCCTATTTCATCAATTCAGAATGAGGAAAAACCTCTCAAAGTTAAAGAAGCATAGATATTAATACTGTTGATATCAAAAGAGATACCACAGTCATCCTAGTGTTAAATCAAAATTAGTTGTGTAATTGAAGTAAAATTTCACTCATTCTTGCCTTAATTTTGAGAATATCTCATGATCGTGCGTGCCCGACCAACGTGGCACATTTAGGTCCTCATCAATTTGGCTATAGACTGGAGGGCAGAAAACTCATCTAATGAAGAAGAGCAGGAATCCGAGTTCGATGATGAAACAGGTTTCGAGTGTGAAGCAAGAACTGTGACAGACGAAGGAAAACTGCGACGGAAATTGTTCGCTGATTTATAGAGGTCTTGACGATCACAATAAGCGTCAATACAGCTTCTTCGATAATTTTTGTTTTACGTTTTCCCACTTATGTAAGAAATATGAACATCCGACATGACAGAACAAATAACAAATTATATTAACTGATTCTCGTAAGGCAAACAATTTCAAAATGATCATTGTTCTTGTTGTCCTTGTTCTGAAATTACATTAAAAATCAGTGGTGGTTTTAGCTTATTTCAAAATAACTTAACAAAAGCAACAAGTAGATTTAAAATTGTCATCTATTTGAATTATAAGGAATTCATTTTGCGACTATTTTTCGATGAGTGACACCACAGAATTAGATATTTTGTTTATCTGCTTCGGTTTGCTAGAAGTGTGATTAATACGAAATCGCAGGCACATCGAGGAACCCCTATTGAGTGGGCAATAAGGAATTCCTAATACCTTACAGAGATAGGAAAAAGTCGTGCGTCGCTTGAAGATTAATGTGAGTTCAAGCAAAGTGCTTCGACTGCCAAAATTCCTTCAGATTCGAAGAATCCAGATCATTGCGCACACGTTTTCACCATAATGTTGGCCCTTCCGATCATTATTAAATAAAGTAGCAGGCGTGCGAAAATTAGTTCACTTGATGATTTCACCATCGTCTTCTCAGCATTCCTTACTGCATAGTGCTTACATTGAATCGCATGTTAGCTAGACGATGTGTGTTTTGTTGTGTGGGAAGTGATATCACAGCACGCACGCATCTCTCACTGGTTCTGGTGTCCTCTGCTGACAGCTTATTGTTTGTTATTTCCAAAAGCAAGCGATACACAAATTATGCATTCGAGAAGGAAGAAGTTGGCTAATTCTGTGATGTACCATTTCGATATTAAGGTTAGATATGATTCTTCCTTTCTATGAAACCGAAGCGTGCGCAGATGAATCTAATTCTGTGAGTAACACTGAATTAGGCATCTTATTCATGTTAGTGCGTCACGAGCAGCTTTAAAGCAGGCTTGAAAAAATACGGAATTCCACCTAATCCTGACTAAGCTTTTAATGGAAATCCTAGTCGTGACTAGCTATGAGTCATTCACAATCCTATCTGCGCCATGAAACTGTCCAAAAACTGGCACAAGTCGCGACTAGGCTGTGCATACAAAATTACTAAAAATAGCCTTTTCGTGGCGGGGGGTGGGCATACGACCCAAAGAAACTTCTGCCATGGTTTAATTCGATGGTATTGTCTTCAAAACGGAAGTATCATTACTGCGTTGTACTGCCATTGCTAGTCGAGAAACATCGTAACCTTGAATCTGCAGTATTATGCCTGACATTGCTGGAAGCATCAGACACAAACTTTATAACTATGGTTACTATGCGTCCTATGTTTCTAGGCAAACTGATACAAAAGGTGTTGAGAAGGAATTCTTCTGGCCGTCACGGTCCTCGTCTACTGTGGCAGTTTTCTGGTTTCACTAGTTGATGTTTCTTGATTACTTGCTGTAATCGAACTACTGCATTAACATGTGCATTTCGATATCATGGTTGTTGCCTCTCATTTGTTGCTTCAGCTTAACATGCTTGAAAATTTCAGTTTGAATTTCATGAATCAGATGATGATCATGAAGCATTTTTTTATCGTTGGAAAGTTCAAGAAATAAACTTATATATCGATATGAAGTCACTTCGATTCCATCAGCAGTTCACTGGCTGTGGGTCATTGAGGAAATGTATTTATTTATAAGCTTAAGATGGTTCTATCCATTAGCCAAGTTTGGAAGGCCTTGGTTGAGCGTGGCTGAGTCTCGGGCTCGCTGCCTGTTTCTCACTTTAAAAGGTCACTAGTGCTGGGGTCAGAAGTCGACAATTACCTCCTCGTGGTCCCCCGGGTAACGCTAACAACTGCGGCTCCCTGGTGAGTGGAGGGCGCCAGTCAAATATAACTCCTAGCCATCAAGTCGGTCAGCGGCATATTTGTGTCGGACGAACCGCAACGGTTTAGGGCGGATGAGACTTCTGAGTAGAGGTCCACTTTGTTGCGTCAGGAAGGGCATCCGGCGTAAAATTTTTGCTCTTTTGTCTCAATGTTATGGATAGTACCTTAAGAACCACCGCTCACAGAATACACAAATTTAGAAAAATGAGTGCAGTCGAGTCAAATATTTCATTATCTAGCACATTGGTGGCAAATTTCAAACAGGAAATGCCTAAAATTTTATGATAAAAGTAGTTTAAAGAATTGTCCGGATGATTTTTGATAGGTGTAATTGGAACAACATATCTGGTCAATACAACAAAAGAGGCTTTTACGTCACTACTCCTCATACCAGGGACTTGGACGGTGCTGACATAGTCAGACTTATAGAGCGTTGTAGTACTTTTAGTCCGGATGCCCTTCCTGCCGACTTCCAATGACACCTTCGGGACTCGACCTCCGGACCAAAAGATCGCTAGGCCAAGCACTTAACCATTGTGCCACGGAGAACACAGCGTGAACATTCGATGAAACACCCCACGAATTTGAATCTTGAAATCTGGCCACCATCCTGTTCAAGTGATGTAAATGAAGCGTCAGCTAGATGAAATTACATATTTAACGCTACGTGATTGAAATAACATTCATTCTTCCTTTGTTTCGCCATTTTTCCAGTATTTTTTTATCGGTGATAGCAATTGGAACCTTGAATTATACCCGCTTTATTCTGAGTTCGAAGTCTCCTGATTTTGATTTATCTCAAAATTGCTACACACAATGGGCGCTTTTTATGAAGATATTATCTGTTGGAAATTACTGCTAGATTGCTTTGACAAACGATTTGTCTTGATCATTTATTTTATCGCATGAAAACGTCTTCAGATAATATTGGGACCTTAGATTGCATTGAAATAGTTTCGAAATAATTGGAAATGCCATGAAAAACTGCGATTGGTTATCAGCAGCTATGAGCGCATTTCCTGAAGTGTAGAAAACTTTATCCAGATATTGTAAGGTTGCTCCTCAGAAATATCTCATCAGTATATATTGTTTATTAGCAATTTTTAATTTTCATGGTAAGTGTGCCTCCTAGAACTTGCATGTAGATCGAAACAGGGCCATCAAATTGTTTTCGGCAATTCGAATAATTCTAGTTTGGCCAAACGCTAAAGTAGAATACCTTTTATCTTTTTCTACCCGTATCAGATCGACTGTCTGTCATAAACACTTATCTTTTTCTACCCGTATCAGATCGTCTGTCTGTCATAAACACCTTCGGTAGAAAAACCCCATGCATCTACAATGGATAAATTGTGACACATTGGTAACATGGGATTTTTTGAGTTGTTTTACTTCAGATTAATGTCGGAGAGGTATGTCTTAAATATGATTCGTTTTTTTTTTGAAATCATCTAGAGGGTAATGTGTATACATACCGGTTGACATTTTATCCGGAAAGAAAATGGTGCATATTTGCTGAAATTGGCTGGTTTTGGCCATTCTAGGGCGCTGAAGTATGCCAATTCCTATGAAAGTGGCATCAATTTTCATCGTTGTGCTCTAAGATCACCAATTTGCTGTGATTTTAAGTTCACAAGTGGTTATGTTTTTTGTACGTATATTTTTAGTTTTTGACTTAATTTCCTTGTGGAATACGCCAAAGAGAATGTCGCAACAAATTCACATCATTGCTATATTTTATTATACTACACAGTATAATCTTATCTAGGCTGTATTTCTTGGTTTTGATACAAACTGTGATATCCAACTAATCTCTTCTTACTCGAATTTGTTAGTTTATTGATTGAATTTATGATTCTAGGTGAAAACCATGGTGTGTAAACTATAATGATGTTCACATTATATCGACACTTTGTCGGGTATTGTGTGACACGAAATTTGTTGTTTCTTTGACATTCCAAGATTGAATTTCATGACTGAGAGCAGTCTAGATAGGCGAGTCCATCTTCGTCAAAGAAAAAGAATTCCGCACATTTTTCATGCATGTAACGCAGCAGAAAGTGTGATGAAGTTTCGCATTTTCAGACAATCAAAGAGACAACAGATATGTAAAATGTTGTTTCGTACAATATATAGTCTCCAGTTTATCTTGTATTTTTTGACGTTTTTTTAGGGAAATGTCGATGTCGCCCTGCAATGTGTCGATATTTTGCGAATATCATTACAGACTGCACTCCTCACTTTTCTCCTAAAATTAGAAATTAAATCGATGGATGAATGGATTCGAGTAAGAAGATATTTTTGGATATCATAGTTCATATAAAAACCGAGAAATGCAACCGTGATAGCCCTAAAACGGTTTTGAACTGTCGATATTACTCGCCATCTTCCACGCATGGTCCGAATAGACGTAATAATTCATATAGGGATATAGGGATCTTGTGAAGGCGATATTCTATGAGACAGTAAACAATAATGATAAAATACTATTTTAAGTGGCTTAACTATCGATATTACCCGACTTTACTCAAAGTAGGCTATACGGAGCTGATCATAAGAAAGGACCACCTAAATTTCGCTGAAATTCAATTGAATCTCATATCTCCCAATCTTGTGGCACATCAATGTGCCATACATCATTCGAGAGCTTGCATTCTCAGCTTTAGAATGAGTTAGGATAGATCTGCATTCGGTATTGTATTTGCTAAGCAGTGCTTAAAAATTAAGATCACTCAATTTACAAATTGCAATTCTTCAACAGGAAAATATGTGAATATGATAATTATTCATACACGGAGAGGAACAGAATTTTCTGAGCTCTCTTTTGATACACTGGTCATCAAAATAGGTGAACTAGGAAAAATTTAGTGATGTCGTGAAGTTTTCACAAAATCATGACTCTTTTGATTGTGAATGTTCTATTCTCACTTTTTCATCAAAAATGTTCATGTTTGGAATCTTGAGAATCCTTGCGATGTCAAATATCAAATCGTTCATTTTTCAAAAGAGAGAACACGAGCATGAGATGATACATGATGACTTTTACAAATACAGAATGATACATACTAAGAGCAAGTTAAAAAGAGATTATGTCTCGAAGTTTTCAATTTTAATGGTCAAAAGTAATAGTAAAACTGACTTTGGCACAGCGTGACGAGTCCAGCGCCTTCCTAAGGTCGATAGTCAAATGGCGGTATATGAATAATGATTATATTGATCATAATGATCATATGAAAAACCCGTATATGAATAATTATCATATTCACATATTTTCCTGTTGAAGAATTGCAATTTGTAAATTGAGTGATCTTAATTTTTAAGCACTGCTCAGCAAATACAATACCGTATGCAGATCTATCCGAACTCATTTTAAAGCTGAGAAAACAAGCTCTCGAATGATGTATGGCACATTGATGTGCGAATGTTTTGAAAAACAATTATCGCGAGGCATCTCTCGTCTGATTGATCAGGCGAAAGGTACCTCGCGATAATTGTGATTTTCAGAAATTTTTGGATGGTGCTGTAATAAAATTAAGAATAAATAGACAATCTATTGACAAAGGATATAAATAATGTCGCATCAAATTTCCCCCATAATTGTGAAATCAGTTATTGAAAGGAACTCATGTCGCAATGTGTGAAGCGTTATGTAGGGAAAAATGCAGTGTAGGAATAAAAATAATAAAGCCGGAGAAAGATTACGAGCTGAAATCTCGTTGGAGGAAACACTATCGTCAGAAGCTTGTGTCAAAGGAAGATGAGCTCCTAGCCGAGAAAAATGCCCAGGATAGTCAGAAATTGAGCTGAAGAATACCTGAAGCAAACATTAAACAATATATTACATCGGAATCTTCCGTGGCAGTATCGATAGATTCTGAACTTGACAAAGTTCGCGGTTAAAAAGAGACAGAATCGTGGAAGTGCACTAAGTGCAAGCATCCAATACTGAATAATTCCTATAAGACCACGAACTGAATGAAGTTATTCAGATATGAATTTTACCCAATTTTAAAGTACAATCATCAACATCGGAATAAAACAATGAAATCATTAACATTAGATGGAAAAAAGACTGGATATTTGCTATGCCATTTCTACTGACTGAGTTAATGTGACATTCAGCTGACGTCAAATCAAGATATTAAAGCATTTTTAGTCAAATCAACATAAAACATTTCTAGTAAAATCACGATTACACATTTCTAGCCAAATCGATAAAAAATATTTGTAGTCCCCATTTATTAATTTAATCTACTATATACGCCCAGCCTATATACAGTATTTGATATAACATTATGGTCATTGTTTCTATCCTAAGAAAAAGGAAATGCTTACATGTATGCTTATGTACTACATTATCAACTTGCTACGTACAGAGACCCTATATCATCTGCATGTAATTTTCCAAATTTTAGACATTATATGCATGCAAAAAAGCACTTCCAATTGTTTGCTATTTAATTAAATCACACAAGGTGAAATGACAATTCCATGACGAAGCTTATATTTATCCAACAGTCCGACGAACCCGAAATTTCTGGCTATTTTTTTCTCCTTTCTCTATTAAAATTGGACCGGGTACATTCTTGCTTCTTTCTTACTGAAACCATAGAAGAAGACCTTTGTCGATATCTTGAAAGTTACAAGTCCGTAGCTTCTTGCTATGACTCACACCGTGATTTAATATACTTCAAAACTTGTTCTTAGATTTCAGTATTGTTGAGAGAGTGAACCTACTTGCTACAATGTCATTTTTTGCTTTATGTAATTTCTTATTATCGCCTCTCTCAACTTCATCAATTAGCTTTAGCTTGAATTCGATCGACTTACATTTTCTCTTACTCGTCATGGCAATTAATGTCGACGTTAGACGCGTAGACGTGCTAACAGTGTGCAGTAGACTGGCAATAACGCCAAGTTCTTCGTTTAAAGATTTCGTCACTCACAGATATCTTGATTCGTTACTGCGGATTTATTGACAACCAATCACGTGTGAGTAATCAGATTCAACGTAACGAATTTTTTTCATGAAATTAATTTTTAACGAATTCATCGGCAAATCAGATCACAGATTGTAAAAATTGTTAATTGAATTAATAATTCCGTGTTGACTTCGTTATAACCGAGGCTAACCTCGTTAAAACCGAGGTTGATTTCTCCCACCGCAATTCGTCCGACCAGGATTCGAGCACAAGTCAACTAGAATGTTAGGCCAATACTGTCATTTAATATTGACTTAATTTGTCTGTTTTCTCCGATGAGCATTTGTGAGCAACTATGTAATATTTGCCTGTTAAAATAGATTGAATTAAAGCATCTTGTGCATCAGAGGTACTACTGTGAAATCAGTACTTGCTTAGCTTTCTAGCTAGCTTGTGTTTGAGGCTCGTAACCCAAGTTAGACCAGTTGTTGTCGGGTAGAAAGGGAGTTGACATCCTTTTGCGCTTATTTTGTGTGACTAAATTTTACCGGTTAATTTGTGGGGTTTCCTCAGCTTTTCCCATTGTTGCATACTTTTCCCATGAACTGGCAAAGAGAGCGTCTTAAAATGATGTAAATTCTGAAGCAGAAAAATGATAATATCAAAGATGTAGGAAAAATTGGTACTGTTTGTACTGCGCAATTTTTCTTCTGGCTGCGCAAAAAAGTGAAAATTTAGGTCTGGCGTCGCTTTGAATCTTCATGAGTTTCCTTGGATATTGAGGAATGCGCTTGTGACCTACTGTCGCAAATTTGCCATTCACAGTGTGCGCAGATTAAAAGGCGGTGCGTAAATTTGATGAAAATCCTTGCCCGGGACGCTGTGTTCGCGATCTTGCGGATCTTCGTCACTACCAGTATGATGCATACTTCAGTTGTACGATTCAATTTTCACATTGCTTGAAACTCCCTGTAGACTCATATTCGTCTGCATCGAATCGACTGTATGCATGAGCGACTGCGTAGACAAGCTTAGCAGTTATTCTACCAGATATACATCCAAAAACATAATAGCCTTCTGAATAATGCAGTAGGCCTACTCAATGTACGGTTAAATAATGTTCATTATGCGTTCAAACAAGGTAGCATCCTTTTAGCACGCACACAGAAAAATCTATGTTTTGAATGTCCATCCCCATACAACTGATGTGTATTGACATAGTTACCTTGGTTTAGGTACACTGCAGTTCGGCCCAAGTTGCAGAAAGGTGCATGCACCTCGACACATTTTTAAAACGGTGCAGGTAAAACGGATCTGAAGTACATTCAACTTGCGTTTATGCATCATTACGATGGAGTAAGCCTGTATTTCCCCATAGACAACTCTCAAACCCTGACTTTAGAACGCAGACGTGGTTCACATGTAGAAGTCGTGCGAATTTTTTTGGAGCATTTCATACTCGAATTTTCTGAAAAAATCAAAAGAATAAAAAATGAAGTTTCAATATAGAAAATAGTGAATTGAAATTGATACTTGTATACCTGAAGCGGATATTCCAAAAGCAGTTCCTTAAGCAAAGCTAATTTATTCAGATCCCTGAAACGTTTAGCAGGATGTTATACTTCAAACAGACCACCCAGACATTTGCTTTTTTTCGTTGTTTGGGTAATATGCCGTTTTTATTAAATGGCTTACAAAAGTGTTGCGTACTGGCACTTGTTTTTCTTACAGTAGCCCTTTGGCCATGTTGTTATTTATGGCTTTGACGAGTTCGCATTGATGCATGTTGAAAAGAGCCTATAAGCGGGTTGCTTCGTCGGTCGTTGTACATCGTCTGCTAGTAACCTACTATCAAGATATTTCGCGTGATCTCAATTTTCCTCTGATTTCTTACTTCATCTCTCCATGGATGTTCCCTAAGTTAACTTTGCATTTGAAAGATGATAATGAAATTATATATGAAAATTTAGCCTTGTTCCTGAAATTGTAGGTTTCTAATCGCCGATATGACGGGCAGTTCATAGAAAAGAATCATGTAAAAATTTTCAAAATTCAAGGATGGATCATAATATGAAGTTCGAACCTCCCAGTTTTCATCTCTATTATTCAGAGTTGACTTTAATAATTTTGTGTAGATAGATTCTCTGAAACGTAAATTGATGCTATTGGTGTCAGAAGCTATACTGGGAATCCCCAGAGGGAACAAGTTGTTTGCTGAAAACTGAGCTCCAAACATTGATATTTTGATCTTTGACTTTTGAAAATTATTGTATGATACTTTTTCTGTGAACCGTCATTGTGGCGTTTCTGTGTGGCCGTCATTGCGGCGAAAATTTATACAATTCATCAGCAAAGCTTTATTTTGATACTAACTTCCGTCAATGAATGTTGCTCAAAATTCATGATGAAATGATTGATTAATGACCTTGCTCGCTTCACTGTTAATACGGCGTTTCGAATGATCGAATGAATTTTTAATTATGAGATCTGTTCGAGTATTCTCACTTGGACCGAATATAGTATGTTGGTCTAGTCTAAGTGGGAGCCCTGAAGTTTGATCTTGTTGGCTATAGAAGTGTAGTCAAAACATATATCGAGAGTCATGTTAGGATATAAATTGGGTCAAGGAGAAATTTCATCATTGATTTGAGTAGGCAATTTCATCATGCTGGTTGGAATTCTATAAAATCTGATCACCATGATTTCTATAGATTTCTAGCATTGCGAATTTCGCACTAAGTTTTGTCGTACTGTAACAACCTTCTTCCTTGTACTGTACAATCGTATCTAAAAATATCTCGCATTTTGTTGTAGAACCGCATGCTGGCGCTGCCTATGCGCTGTCCAGATACAACTTTCTTCTATTAGATATATACTAAAGATTCTACGTTTTGGACAATGTGGTTTGGACCAAGTGAACAGGGTTGAAAGTATAATATCAGATACTGTGACGTACGCAGTCTCACTAATGATGCCTACGACTGAAATCAATCATAATTATACTTAAGTTGGTGATCAATGTGTAAATTGAGCTTTCAATACTGGATATCACAACCAATCCTCTGAATGCGAACGGAATATATACTGAGACTGTTGTGATATTACTCATAATCGGATAACCCAAATATGTTTTGTTTTCATATGATTTGTCCGATAAATAAACACTAATTTTCCCTTTTATTTATTGTGATTGTCATGTTATGTATGTCGTGATAAAGATAAAAGATTTTCTTCTGATTATTGACATTTACACCAGCGATGATGTTAAGGTACACTTATTCGCCTCCAATAACTTTGTTCAGACCTTTGAGTGTTGTGTATTAGAATTTACAATGAACGCTAAGAGAATGACGAAAACTGATTGTATCTTTGTTAATTCGTTAAACAAATAACGACGCACCTAAACGTCATCATATCATCAGTTATATTATCTGTAAAATATCAGCTGTTTCTCCTGTTTTATCAATGTTGTAAAGGCACGTAGTTGGAAATGTCTTTTGTTAGTTTTTATAGCGACTAATTTCTAAAATCTTATCTTTTACTGATTCTTCATTTGAGCCTCTTAGTATCCCTGCGACATAATAGTTTTACTGTTCCTTCAGTCGGAGTCGTCCCCAGCAAGAATGTATCACGCTCATCCCTTGGACGCTGCGACTGCGTGTCTGTCTCCGTACAGCCCAGTGACTGGTTGGTCTGGAGGAGCTGCTGCTCATATTCCTGGGGCGGCCCCGCATTTACAATCAGAGCCTCTTATTGCGTTATCTCCACATCATTTGGCTCATGCAACCCATCATCGAATGTATTCGGCGTATTTACCACAAAGTATTCTTCAACAACAAAACAAAGCAACTGCGTGTCCTGTTACTGCTGCAAGCGCAAATACACCCATAGTATCCTTGATGAAGCACACGTTACCAAATTCAGCTAACATTCCTCGCTCTGGCACGACAATTACAAATGTGCAATCGACCTCGGCATCAAGTGTTACCAACTCAGGACACCAAACACTGGTATCAGTTGCTAATGGAAGTGGACCGACTATCGAAGAAGCTAAAGTGTACAATCCCAGTTCAATTTCACATGACCATTGATTATAATGCAGGTATCCTCGTTTGTGATAGTGACTTCAAGAACACATTTGATTATCTTACTCATTGGAAAATAACCTAATGAAATTAAATTGAATAAATACATACCTATTCCTTAATGATTTATTCCATGATTATATTAGCTTTTAGCTTTTTGTCTCATTGGTGTTGGCAACTATTGTCATTTATTTTGCGCAGCCCCTTTTTTCTCATCTGTCATCTTACTTTTGTACTGGCCCCCATATTGGTACTTTTACTGTGTAGGTGTGTAATCCCAAGCAGATCCATTTTACCCATTATCTTTCAGCAGTGATTTTGGGGTTTTTCCGTCTTTTTCAGTCGTCAAAATGCAGTAATTTTGTCTGAATTATACCAACAATTTTTAGTCTGCTAACTGATTGTCATACAATTTGACATGACATTTGTATAATTGTCGACTAGTTTTATATATGTATGGAGTCTGTCGAATTTATTGATATTTCTTAAGTCATTATACCCTATCTTATCTTGATGTGACAAAATTGGATTTCTGTCAGCGTTTATACGAAGTTCTTGTTTCGTAAATGACGGTAATGTGAAGCATCAATATGCTTTTGTTTTGCTGGCGCTTTATGTTTCTTTTGTCGACTTCTCTTAAAATATGTCAAGTTTTAAGTAGTTCTTGACGGAGGGTAGAGTACTACTTTGACAAAGTCTCAGTTATTTGCAAATTTGAATTTTGAATGTTTCTGTTTAAGAAACGACAGGCAGGCTGTATGTAGATAGTGCGCAATGTCTCATTTCAGTTCAGTTTTCTGTATATTTTAGGTTCTCTGTTATGTTCCGTTCTGTTTCTTTTCTTAGGTTGTGGGTACTGCAGATTTAGTTACAATCGTTCTGAATTAAGTTAATATGAATTTTCATTGTCCTGGTTTCTTGGTTTCATATTTCTGTTTGTTTGTTTTCATCTTTAGAGTTCTCTCATTGAATATTTTTTTAATATATACTTTTAACTATATGTGTTTTGTCTATAATCGAAGCAACCATGTAAGGTAATGATGATGATAGGAAATTACAACAAATTCTATCTAAAATCCTAATGTGAATCTCATCTTCAATGACAGAAGCGCTGTGTTTTTAGCAGATAAAGCTACTTTCAATGTTCCCAGTAGTCGGTGAAAATTACGCATTGAGGACGCCGGCAAGGGTGCTACAGCCGTTGCACATGTGCCCTCTTCATACAGAAATGCTCCTGAGATTTCATCAAGGTTTTGCATATAGATTGTGTATAAGCGGGAGCGGAAAGTACGGTGAGGTCGAGAGATCGCCAGTTTGCTGGTATATAAGTGTATATATAGCCGGTAGGGTGAAAGTATATGAAGCGTGCGTGAGATCGGCTTTGTTGTATGGTTCGATCGGAGACGCGGACAGGATGGTGATCAGAGCAATGGCAGGATGTAGATACAAGCGCGGAGGTAGCAGGGAAGTGTAGTGGACCTAGCTGAGAAGCTATGTTCATAGAATGGAAGGAGGGAATCAAGGCTGGAAATCAGGGAAGAGCTTACTCAAAGCAGAAGCAGTTGGGGAAGAGCAATTGTCGCACGTCCAACCCCAAGATAATAGGAAAATTATAAATTATATAACGGAACGGAGGACGTTAAACGATGATGATATCGTTCTATTACATGCACACATGTAAGCAATATAAGCTAGAAGTTTCTTTTTGTTTCAAAACAATGAATTGTATAGAAGTAGGCCCTGCATCACATTTTGCAATTGTTTTGATCTATTAGATTTAAAAATGGCACTACGGGTGCATCGGACAGTAAATTTTCATAATTTCGCTTGTTGGATATGTGAGACCTTGGCTAAAATTGACAAGTGATTTTTACTAAGGTGGGTGAGGTGAATAAGGCCCACCTAACAGACTTAGAGCTATTTTATTAGATAGGCCTACTATGAACAGGGCTCCCACTCCTGCGCAAATTTTTAGGAAATTCCAATTTTCTGCGCAAATTTGACAATTTTGTTGTAAAAATGTTAAATTAATATCGACATGGTATCTATGAAGTCGCTACCGTTGAAAATAAATTTTCCTTTTCATGCTAATTATATGGATGTGAATGGGACGAATTCATTGAATCCGACAGCATCGTATCGTGGACCCAATTTCGTTAATGTAAAGAATTTGAACTCCTGTTTCAGCCCGATGATTCATGTCCTGCATGACAAAATCAATGAACTGATCAAAAGTATTCTGGTAAAATTTGTCTCGCCCATCGCTCTGGAGAATACCGATGTCCACAAAGTTAATATCGGAAAGGAAAATCAATTGCCGGATGGGAGACTGGATTTAGGCCGAAATTGTGCAGAATTATTGTCTGGTTTTGAAGTCGCAACATGCACGCGAAACGCATTCCTGAATGACGTAAGGGAATTTTACTCCACCTTCGTGAAGAAATTAATAAAATATTTTTCATTTGAAGAAAACGCAGAGATGTTGAACGAAGTTTCCTTCGTTGATCCAAAAAATGAAACGATCGAAAGTTTTGATCAAAAAGTTCTAAACGTCGCCAATCGATTTCCTACCATATAATTGAACCAAATGAAAAAGATAGTCTGATAACGGAAAGTCGACGGTTTCATTTAGATTACGTCGTGACAGACAAGTTATTCAAAGATGACAGCGATATTTGCAAATTTTGAAAGAATGTACGTGCGACTGAGAGCTATGAAAATCTGTCAAAGTTGGCATTGGCTACTTTGTCTCTTCCCCATGGAAATGTGTCGCACAATTTGAATAAACGCAGTGCTATGAAGTCACTTACTTTGAATGGTCTTTTGGTGACGAAATGTGGACTCATGTCGAACGGATGGACTAGTTCAACTTTTCCCTTCTCTGACTCTTTGGCGGAGCTATGTCTATCAGCGCGATCAAGATATCAAGAGAGGCTGAAACGACAGAAAGGGGAAGAAGAATTGAAGGAAATGGAAGATAAAAACGAGCTGATGCTGCAAGAAAGACTGCTGACAAAGCTGCACTGGAAGACATAAAAGATTTGAAAGATCAAGCACGCGACCAACAATCGAGAGCCGAAACTAAGAGAAAGCAAGCAATGGCATTGCTTGCCAGTGCAGAGGAGGAAGCAGCTGCAAGAAAAATTATGGACAAAGTATTCCAAAAGCGACCACAGGTTGACGCTGATTATTCACAACCTTCGAAATATCATAAGAAATAGAAGTGTGCAGTTCTTGCTTCTTTCATCATACTTCATATTATTGTTTCACGATTTTTATATTTTGTCTATAGGCCTACTTATCTACCGATTTGGTTGTTTTACAGGTTCTTTTCTTGTACTAGTACATAATATTCGTTTTAGAATTTCTTTACGGTTCAAAACATAAAATAGACTGATCATTCCGAATAAATCAAAATGCCTATTGAGTTTTAGTAAATATCATCATTAATAGAGAAAATTTCTGTCTTTATCGACAAAAACTTATTAATTGTATGACAAATATTATATCGACATCTATTATGTTAGACGGTACCTAAATATAATTCTACGATAGGAAACTTGGCCCGTGAAACGCCTTTAACCCTCAAGGGTTCAACGGTTTGGGCTTAGCGTAAAGGTTCAACGTGGAACATTTTGTTCTTATGACTCTAATGCAAATTATGTGTTTATCAGATGCTTTCAAATTACACTAAATGTTAAGATATGCCTATCTGTACTATAGTAACAAGAAGTTTATGTCCCTAAGTATCTATTTCTACCTTTATACTCGATCATCTGTGTCATAAAGGTATATATTGCATCACTGAATTTGAAGCTTTTTTTATGAATTAATTGTTTTTTAATTACATATATGCTATGGGATTTATACTTATAAGAAGTGAAAACTCCATGTATAACATCAAATGTAATTCTCTCTGAGTATGTATATATTACAAAACATTGTACAAAACATGTGAAATTGCATGTAATGTATTACTCGATTTCGTAAGTACATATGCTTAGTCGTCAATATGAGCCTCAATGCTCAAGGCTACAGATCACATGAGCTACAAGCAGTTTTCTTAACAATTAAACTCCTCGATGTGCAGGACACACCGATTTGCAACATGAGTCACAGAATGACCTTGTCTTGCGCTTGCACGAGCAGCATCTTCTACTGTTCGGTCGTCGCGAGCTGATCGGTCTAGGAACCGGTTCTTGCACATGATAACCGACTTGAGACGCCGCCTGTCGAATATGTACTTGGAGTGAATTTCGCAAACAATGCAAACGCTTTTCGGAAAAAAGGTCTTGCGAGTTCGAATGCCAAATCCTTCAAATAAGCTTTCCTGTCATAGGAAGGAAATGCACTTCGCATGAGGATGAATGAGTTGTAGCATCCTGCATCGATACAGTTAAAAACAGGAGCAGAGGCCATCTGTTTGTTTTTCTTCTTACTGTATACTCTTCGACTTGCTGATCAAGAAGATCTACACCACCCTTTGTTTTATTATATGATTCAGTTATCATAGTGGGTCGATGTCTTTCAGTGTCACCTGTCCCAGAATCATGATTTCCGGAAGACATGCGTATCACATTCTTTCTTTTCTTGGGACAGTAGGAGAGGATCATGATCTTGTTTTCATGATTGTATACCGATCGTACATCATATCTGTCACGGTTCTCAGTAGAACGAATGAAATCTGGTATCTCCCGCCTATGAGATCGAACAGTTCCGAGAATTGTGAGACTTTTCGACAATAGGAAGACAGCTAAGTCATGCGAAGTGAAAAAATTATCACAAACGATGTTACGTCCTCAGCTGTAGAAAGGACTTGTCAACTCCTTTACTATGTCAAATGCCAAATTTTGTTGGACGCCCTCTCCGTCTCGCTTACCGGTATATATGTATCCCTTCAAGGCATAACCGGAATCCGCTTCACATATCCAGAATATCTTGACGCCGTACTTATGCGGCTTTGACGGCATGTAAGTCTTTCCTGGTATATGGTCTCCCTAACAGTTGTTCGTCAACTGTTAGGTTATCACTCGGGACATAGAACTTGAGGAACTGTGAGTTCAAAAGATTCCATTGGTCAGAGAAAGCTGCCAGGACGTCACCGTCGGCTTTATGTGCCTCTCGTGTGCGATACAGTGTTGCGATTCTTGGCGTAGGGTAAAAAAAACGCGCAAGGTCGAAAAACACGCGCACATGTATTTCCTTACAAATAAGCCAAAATGGCAACTATGATCGCTAATATTTGATGAAACGAATTTTTACAAAGCTTAAATTTGCAGATCAGATACTAAGAGCTTTGGTATTTTTCAGGACAAGTCAACTACACACGTGCCTTAAGTGGTAGATGCATACGAGCAGTGGGCCTATAGCCTATCCATTGAGTGAGATGTTAATGAACCTAAATGATATTTGATAGGCTATATATGTGACTTATCTAGAAACTGCATGTAATTTGAAGTTTTGATATCTTGATTTTGATATTTTAGAATTTTCTTTGACACTTTCTCTTTTATACTTCGCTGCATGACATATACTATGCTTTGATTATACATTTTCCAACGCTATCCCAAACTAATTCAGCAATTAAGAACACTGAAATAATAAATGAGTCCTAAAAGTAAGATAATAAAAGTGACCTGAAATAATGTAGATTTGAATTGCTGTTGGACTGGATGTAATTATTTCCAATTAAATTGTCCTTGATGTAGCTTTACATGTATTCTATGTAGCGAACTATATCTTAAGAGAGCTGACCCTAGTTTTTCTGCTGCAGCTTGATATTAGAAATTAGGCATATATCTTTGCTGCCGTCATAAACCCGCACTACCCAATATGTAACTGAGTCCACACTCTAGAGCATTTGCAAGAAAAAATTGGCACGTTTTTCCTCATCTGTATTTTAAAACAATGATAAAAAATCAAAAATCCTTTAGAAAATCGTCAAACAAAAATTACATGGACAAACTGATAAAAAATGTCAACTGCATCTACTTTAACTTTATAAAACTCAAAACAATAAAATTCATCATACTTACGGCCAGAAAGAATAAGAAAAGCTGGGGCCTACATATAGCTACCGAACACGGTATTCGTTCGATTAGTAGGATACCTCCCACTGGAATAGAACTTAGAACCCCGTATTCAACATTGAACAATTTGATAGATAAATTAGTCTTTGGGAATAGTCAGGAATTAAAGAAATCTGGTGTAAGTTTATTAGATTATAAACCAAATTATTCGCTTTATCATCCGGCAAGTATCATACATGACAAAGCGAAAAAATTTGTTTATAATCTGATAAACTTATACCATATTTCATTAATTCCTGACTCTTCCCAAAAACTAATTTTAAACATGTCTAGTCAGCACAATATTTTCTCAAATTAATGGAGCCCCCTGCCCGATCACTACCTTGAATACATAGTACCCCCTCTCGACCCTGTCATTGCCAGTTGAATGGTCAGTTGGGAGCAAGAGAAGTAAAATATACGTACACTCAGGAAGAAGTGTCCATCGGACCCAAGGATCCATACTTGGAATTTAGAAGATAAATAGAACGCCAGGTCTACTAATCGAACGAATACGCTACGTCAACAATGACTACGATGAATCTAGTCTGATTCATCCAAATCACACGAGTGAGACGACCTAGCCACTGACTTACGCGCTTGTTTTGCAGCTGAGGAAGAGATCAAGCAGTCTAAAATTCGGTGCTTACGTTTCCCCACCAAAGTTTCCACACGCTCTTTTTCTTCCAGTGCCTTTTCATATTTCTCTTTGTCATTGTCTCTAGCATTGATGAGGTCGCGAATCAGTTTGTCCTTTTGATCCATCTTCTTTTTCTCTTCCGTCACTGCTGCCGAAGCACAAGCATGTTGAGCTGCCAGGCTTTTGATTTTGTTATCTTCATCAATAGCTGATGTAATGTCTTTTTCGATTTCTCGTTGTGCTCTCTTCATCCTCCTTTATTTTTCGCTGTCTTGCAGCCTCGACGTACCTCGCATGGGCGTTTCGGCAGGAGATCCGCAATTCCGTCGTGACTGGAATATGCGAAATTCCACCGAAATGGCTGATTGCGATCTTGAGAAAGAGCAACGCATGAAGGGTCCCATCCTCCAACAAACTTCGTTTCTTTGTCAAGATATCAGACATAATGCTGAATTGTCTTTCGGTCACAGCATTTCCATGAGGGAGGGAGATCGCAACAGCCAAGACACGACGGAAATATGGATACTTGTCCATTGAATCAGGAAGAAGCTGCAACCATCCTGCTTGGACTGGCACATCTTTCGGTGGCTTGACCACAGTCATTTGAAGAGTTCTAACTTCCGATGTCAAATCATCAATATGCCCTTCAGGAAAAATCGATTTGGACAGCAGTTTTGTAAAGCCTACCACATTTGATGGAAATTTCTTCGACGTGATCTCTGATGGGTCGACGAACGTAAGATATCGCAGCACCTTGCTGCGGAAAGGAATATGTTCCAAGAGCTTTTCCAGCAGTTTTTCATAGAATGGCCTGACGACGCTGACATAGAAAACGATCTTATCTCTCTCGGAGAGCAATTCCACAGCCGCTCGAGTGTCATCTCCCACTATCAGTTGCTTGGCAGGCAGTTTGTTCGCTTCGGATTTGAAATCCGTTTTCCATGGATGCTTCTTGTCAATTTTCGATTCTTGCACGCAAAGCACTAGCATTTCGAGAAGAAGACGTCGAAGTTCTGAGTAGAGCAGGTGGATCATCACTTCGTCTGATTGAAAAGACTTCTCAAAAGGCATTAGCCTTCCCATAAGGAATCTCGTGAAAAGAAGAGATGGGAAAAAGAGCGGGTTTTCGAATGCTACAGCAATTCGTTTGAATCGCCGAGACTTATCATTTTCACTGTTCTGTTTTATGTATTCTGTCACAATTTCATAGTGCTCCAACAGTCTGCAAATGACAGCAAACAATTGCAGCCAGCGCGTTTCCACATGTCGGAGAAATTTTTTCAGGTCAACATTGAAAACTTCGCTGATTTTGCTGATTGCCAACGAATTCTTCGGACTGTTGCAGAAATGTGAGTGCAGATCACTTAAACAATCAGATATCAATTCATGAGTATCCATAGCATTGAATCCATGTTTAGCTGCCACGTGCAACAGGTGCAGAGTACAGCCGTGAACATCCAAGAGTTCGTTACCGTATTTTTCCAATAAGGCCATTACTCCGCCGTGTTCGCCGCGCATAGTATTGCAGTTATCACTCATGACTGCAACCATATTTCTCGGATCCAATCCAAATGTCGTCAGACTACTGAGTAGAGCAGATACAATGTCGGCGGCTTTGGATGACTCAATATGCACGAGCTGCAGTAACCGTGTCGTGACTTTCAATGACTGCTTATCCGAGAAGCGAATCAAGACACATAAGAATTCGCGGTCACAATCTGTCGATTCGTCTATGAAAATAGAGAATGAAATATCTTTCAAATCTTCTTTCAGTGACTTTTCGTAATAAGGTAGCAAACCATAGCGAGTCAAATATCTTAGCTTATCCTTTCCAAGATGTATCTTAGACACAGTGCTGTTGTTCGGAAGAATGCGTTTTAGGACAACGGGTAAGCTAGATGCCGAGTTGAACGACCAATTTTCTTCGATCATGTTAAGTGTAAGTAGAATTTCCGCATCGATTTCGTTGGGAGCAGAATCAGAAGACGAAGATAATTTGAAATTGTCTAACTTTCCACTGGACTTTACATCTTTGACAACTTTAATGTGCTTCGCGGTGTTAGCATGACCTAATAGATCTTTGATCCCATTTCCACAGGACACTGTCTTCAAACAGTACTTGCAATGGAATTTGGTATCATCATTTTTTACTGGTTCGGCCCAACTTTTCAATTCATCCCTACGCAGCCATTCTTGATTAAATTTGGTCTTTGGACGTTGACGCGACATTCGAAAGCATCTATACCTGAAACGAAGAGAAAATTTTGTTACCATCACTATCACCACCAAGCACTACAATACTGCCAATACTACAATACAATATACTACCAAGCACCTACAATAGATGTCACCTACACCTAGAAAATGATTGGCATGGTGTAGTAGATAAACCCCTACCTTTATTATGCTTTCCTTCCTTTATGTAGCCTTCTCTGCTGCATCCTTCTGTGCCATAAAGAATCTGTAATAGCCTATTTATATTGTTCTTTTACCCCACTTAATTGAAGCCATCGAATGATATAAACGAATGAGCGAATGAACCATCAGATCGATTACTTGTAGGTGCGTGTACATGTTTCCAATAGAAAAATAGGGAATAGAAAAATAGGATTTAATTATATGAACTTCATAATATTTACAATGCACATCCCATGAACTTACTCAATACCATGAACATCGTATTTACATGTAACAAGTTGAGGAAGGCCTATAGACCAGCAAGCTTCGATAATTGTGGCGGCCATTTTGATAAAATAGTTGGCAGAAATCCGAAGAGTGGCGATATCCAATAGAAACCAACAATAATATTGCGTGTAGTTGAATTGTTATAGTTAAGTGACGTCGCATCACCCACTGTAACAACGCATTTTCTCGGTCGAGTTATTCGTCAAAGAAAAATCAATGATTCGCTGATATCAATTCATCCTTATCGTCACTAGTACCATCACCGTAGCAGACAAATCATGATTCCAGTCTACATGTGCTTAGTTTCGAGGAAGTGGTAAAAGTTAGGACAATATTCGACAGACATATTCTATCAGACTATCAAACATTCTCCACACTTCGACATCAGCTTCTTTTTCATTCCTGCAAAGTTACAACAGTTGAATTTCAGTGGAAAACAAAAACCCAAGTAATGGATTTGCATGCATAATTGCATGGTACAGGGTTGACATAAGAACATTTTTGAGTAGGTCCTAATACGGTATGGCCATCATCGCTAATTCGAACAACAAAAAGGTTTGGAGGCGAGTGTTTCCTGTGAAATGACGAAATACCCCTACAAGAAATGAAAAAATAGAATTTCTGGTATTCGGGAAATACAAACACTCGTGTTCCATCAAGAATCATTGAACTAAGTGTGTGTTTCGAGAGGTAAGGGGTGGGGGAGACAATTCTCCAACTAAACCGGTTAATTTATTAGGCCCCTAAATGAAAGAAAAGACAAGCTCAGAGAAGCTGAGAAGTGAGAATTCAACAATGAATATTTTTTCATTTGGAAATAGCAACCAAAGTTTTCTATTATCAAAAATTAAAAATAGAAGTCGAAAACTTAAAAAAACGCGCAAAATGGATAAAAATGGAAAAAAACACGCTTACACGCGCAAATTGTCAAAAAAACGCGCGCGCGTGTAAACACGCGCGAATCGCAACACTGGTACGATAGTCATCAAAACGTATAGCTGTCAGAAAAAAATTGAACCTTGCTTTTGACATTGCAGCACGATAAAAGGGCTTACTGTCTCGCACATTCCACAAGTCGTCGATGTCAGTGAAGCTGTCGCAATCCGCTCCAGCCCACAGAAGTAAAGCTATACAAGCCTTCAATTCATCCATTGAAAAAACACCTTTGTTACGAGGATAAGGAGAAGAATTCATTGACCTCACTTTGATGTTGGTACACCTCAATGTATGATACAAAATTTCTTCCGTGAAAATAAGTGAAAACGACTCAATTATCGACGAAGGATCTACGATGCTTCTTGATCGCTGTCAAAGAATGTCACGGTCACGCAATCACTGCGGATAAGGCAACTTCGAGTATATGATTACCTTTGAATTGCTCAGATCAGAAGATGAATTATCATCGGCGATATCGTCATCTAAGTCACTGGAATCGTTACTATCATTGGCGAAAACAGGAATATCCTCCCTCGACGTCATTTGTCGGTAGTGGGACCAGGATTGCGCTCTGATTTTCGATGTCCATAGTCGAAAGGTCTTCCGTATTGTCCTCGGGATCATCCTCATCGGCCGGGGAATCATCTGAACTATCTCTTGAGACTTCATCAACAATATTCAAAGCATTCCACGCCTGCAAAAATGTCATTGGACGCGGGGCTACCGGCGGCCATTTCGTCGCAGATTGTGAAAGTCTCTTGAATTTCGCGCCAGACAAAAATTTGAAAAATGTTGCACCTGCCATTATTTTGCAGCTGAGGAAGATACTACTGGAATCTCATGAGCTCTAGTATCATGTTTGATGACAGCATAATCACTTGAAGATATGTATTCAGTTACTCAGACCCTGTCAAAGTATGACAAATTTGCATTTAAGTCATTGGAACAAAATGTTCCACGTTGAACCTTAACGTGAAGTTTTGATCTATAACCGAAACTAATTTAGGTACGAACTCTATATTAGAGCATGTTTAGGGCATTGTACTCTAGTTTGAAGTTCTGGAGTATGAAATACCAGGATTAAATAGTTTTATCAGGATAAACATTTTATTGGCCAGTGGAACAAAATGTTCCACGTTGAACCTTTGAGGGTTAAAAAACTGCATAATTGCGACTACACTTCCGATTGGTGTACCTTCTTTTAGTATGCTGCCACTCTTTGTATATGCACAATCATTTTAGAGTTGTTTTATGTTTACAATGCCAAAAATTCTGTTTCATATATTTCGCTGTTTCGTAAGATTTTTACGTTTAGATCTGCCCATATTGTATCGAGATTTCAAATAAATAATTGTTTGAATACCATAATATAAAGATATCATAAACATGACTTTTCCTTTGTTTTTAAAAGTCTAAGCTTATTACTGGATATATCACTTGTAGCTAGTAAGTATCAATAAATTACATGCTTGACTAGGCCCTACATTTAATTACATACATTATTACACGTAGAGCCTTATGCCTAAATTACATATGTCCTACTTAACTGTTAAATAACTATCACATGATATAATAAAATATTGACAATCATTTAGCAGTTCATTAGCTCAAATTTTGGTCTACATTGATATTTTAGAAATGCAATAAGATAATAACTTGAAGCAATTAAATAAATCACAAACACAAAGATGGCGACACAGGGGGTCTAGGCACAAGAATTTCGAATTTTATCCCTGAAATCAAAAGCTGCGCAAATTTTAGCAGCCTGCGCAAATTTTCGCAAATTATGGAGTGGGAGCCCTGACTATGAATCTATATTCAAATTAGGCCTATCCATTTTTGGTGCAGTTGACATGTGAGAATGCCAATAATTGCCGATAATTGCAAAACTTCTGGTGTAGGCCTACTAAGCAGTTTCCGAGATCTACAGGGTTCCCACGCACCCGGGAAAAACCCTTGAAAAACGAAAACAAAATTCCCGGCCGGGAAAACGAAAAATATCAACGATATCCGGGAAAAACCCGAGAAATTTTAAAAAGTATAAGTTTTTTCTTCATTTCATGTATACGCTTCTTTCCAGACATCTTTGGATCATGCTGCCTAGAGAATTGCGAACTTTTTTTCAAGGAATTGAAATGCCGATGCGATGATCAATGACAATGTGCTATACTCATCATGTGCTTAAATCGTCCCTTTAGAACCAAAAGGTCGTAACTGCATTTTTCGCGTTTCGAGTAAATTGAAGTCAAAGTTTTCGAAGTCTTCTGATCTGAATATTGTTTGTCTGACTTATACTATTGACGGGGTTAGATTACCTATTTGCCATATCAAGGACAAAGTTTCTTATGGTAGTTAAGATACTAATTAAAAATCGATAATTATTGATTTATGACAGTTACGACCTTCCGTCTTTTATTTCTGTAAATCCGATTGGTCGTAAGTGCACTTACGACATAACGGATTCGTTATTATTTGACGTGGTGCAAAGTTACAACCTTTCTAATTAATAGAAGTAATCTGCAACTACTTTTTCTTGTACATTTTACAGCTTCACCTTCTATAACACCTTACAATATGAAATGTGCATCATGAATATGATGCATATGAAACATGTACATGTGAATTTATAATTTGCTGTTTAGTAGTCTACATTAAAAATGACTAGTTCTCCATAGATGTACTGAATGTATATGCGACCATTGCTATGAGCAAATGCATCCATGCCTAGGCCTGTCGTTTTTGATATTATGCATGTAAATGTAAATTAACATGCACATGTATAGGCCCACAAACGCATACTGTCATTATATGTGCATTGCCTCCTTTAATTCATGTGATACACATCGTGCAATGCTCAAATTACGCATACATATTCAAGAAAGAAAACAAGTGATAGCGTAAATTACCCAAATGACAAAGGCATGTATTCTTCTCTACACGATGATAAGTACTAACGCTAGGCCTGACTGATTCGGTCATGCTTTCCTCAACATTTTGCACATTTTTTAGCTTAGTCTGACTAAGATTGCTACGGCCATTGCTTGCACCATCAGTAGACTGACTGCACTCTGGAAGAATCACTAGCTCAGCACCAGCTGCTGAACACATTCTCTCTACATCACGAGCACCACTCATGCTACAGCTTGGCCTATCTGTGTGGCTTATGTTTTCATCATGTTTAAGCTAACTACGAGGGATATTGTCCTCGTCACTGGACTCGTCGTTAGACTCCCCTACAACATCAGGTATCTCAACATCAGATATAGAAAGAATCCTCCCTTCGACATATCTGCCATTCCAAAGCATAAACGCTTCCTTTCCTGCCTTGAGATCTTTGCCAGAGACCATTTGGCCTGCGTTTGAGCTGTGCCTCAGGAACCCAATTCACGGAGTTATCGCTCCATCTAACCAGTAAATCAATGTCACCCATTTCGCTAAATCTCTGCCATACCGCATTTTTCGGCACTGACTCCGACATGCCTGCAATGAAGCAGGGACATAGATATTCGATTGCGAAAAACATATCAGCCTAGATAATTTATTTTAGTTTCCCGTTTATTAATTCACTAGTACTATTCTAAGATCTAAATTCTGCTGATAATCATGTTTCCATTTTGTCTCACAACATAAGACATCGTTTTTTCAGTACGTATGTGGTTATTCAGCAGCTGCTTCTAGCAGAAATTCGTTAATGTAATAATATTATAAGTTATCATTTACATATTATTGGCCTATACCGGCGTATCGTCTACAGCTTACAGTAAGCTACGAGAACTCATCACAGCATGGGAAATCGCTATTAAAAAGCCTTGTTGAAAATAATAGAATTCTTTAAAACTCCTAAACATCAACTATCATAATTACTGCAAAACCGCTGGAAGTGATAGGCCTAATGTACTTTCGGAATGTGAAGCTCTATACAGCAGACTATTATACATGTAATATGAATATTGAGTTGTAATATGCCGCATCTTCTTCAAGTGACTCCCACTATGAGTGTAATTGAATTGTATAGGCCTACGCAGCTATAAACCTGGCTATCGCACAAAGTTCAATGCCATGGCGGCTTTATCCATCATGCATGGTTGATGTCTGCACTTACACTAGTTTATACGTTGCTTATAGATTCTATGAACTTATATAGGTTTTCCGACAGAACTGTAGAAATATGCAGATCAAATGTAGAATATGCAAACCGAATATCACCTTTAACAATGGAGTAACATTGTTAAAGGTGATATTTGGTTTGCATATTCTACATTTGATCTGCATATTTCTGCGTTTCTGTCGGAAAACCTATATATGTATACTGATTCATTTCTTAAAAACATCGCTTAGGTTGCTGTCGCATGTGTCTGCCACTTCCAAAGCAAAAGCACAAGCAAAGCAATGCCCACTTAATTGTAAGTCTATTAAGTCTACATAGCTATGCATGCTTACTTTAGATCTCCAACTTGCGAACTCCAATCAAGACGAATGATCTTTTCAGCAGTAGACGTCCTTGTTTCAGGTCAATCGCGCGGGATGTCAAGTACACAATCAAATCACTGCCTACCGACTTCGCTGCCGAATATAAGATTCCCAGTTACTGACGTCACACTACAATGATGGTGATATTGAACTGCCAAGCTCGATATCCCGATCACACATCGTTTCATACAATAATAGGAGAGCAACATACACGAACACAAGCGCTCGGGACACCAACACGTCATAGTTTCTGACGGAAGTAAATTTTGTAGTCATATCCGAAAGGTCGTAACTACCATTCACCGTAAGACAATTTCGGCCGAATGGTCGTAACAGCAGTTACAACAAAACGGACCGGAACTATTTGTTTACCATTTACTTGCGACAAAACGGCGCATCGCTTTTCGCATGGTTAATATACGAATCTAAGAACGGCAGTCTACCACAAGCTAATCTGGATGCAAATAATCAGTTTAGGCCAAAAAACTCAATTTTGAAAAAATGTCAGTTACGACCTTCCGGTTCTAAAGGGACGAAATGTATCTTATTGTTAATCTGACTTATACAAAATGATGCTTAGAGAAAGCTGACTTCAAAAAGTGCTCAAAAATTGATATTGAAAATGTGAGCAACCAGAAATCTTTTTCCGATATTCAGTTTGGATATGAGGTGGAGGAGGAACTCAAAAGGCTGAAAAATGAAGACCTCTGTTTGGCAGCTGAAGTGCTTCAATTCAAGGCGCATTGCAAAAGAATGTTCATTGCTATGGTGAAGGCTTGTTTGAAAAGTCTCCGGCATCCTACGGGATAGTCAAAGAACTCCGATGCTTCAATCCACACCATATAAAACAACACTTGGCAGACAAGTCATGCCGTCGTTTCAAAAAAAGTTGTTGGCATATCTACAAGATATTGGACGAGTGAAGGCATTCGAATGTGATGATCTTCACGAGCAGTTTCGCAAGATGCTAGACGAATTTCGCTGCCAGACCTTTGATGAAGATGAGCGGGCTGACAAACTGTATCATGACTTCATGAACAAGAAAGATCAATTCAGAGCACTGTGGTGCATCATAAAGAAGATCCTGCTGCTGTCGCATGGTTAAGCCCAAGTGGAACGAGGTTTCTCCATCAACAAAGAGGTGTCATCGACAAATACGTCCCAAAGAACTTTGATGGCACGTAGAATAATTAAGGATCATAGGACCATCGGTGGAATTGATAATTTTGTGATTACAAAAGAACAAATCCAATCCTGCAAGCTCTCGCGACAGCTAAACATGAGATCATTGGAATCTGAAAAAAACAAAAATGAAGAGAAAGTGAAATGTGAGAAACGAAAGATCATAATGAAGAGCATAGAGGATCTGAAAGAAAAACGGAGAAAGACAGAAGCCAACATTTCTCTCTTGAAAAGTGATGCAGAACTAACTTACGACGAAGCCGAGCGAACGGGACAAATAACTTTGGTTACAAAGGCAAACGCATTGAGAAGAAGATCAACTGAACTTCAAGGTGAGATGCGAAAAATGACTGCTGATTTGGAAGAAAAAGAGAAGCTACTGAAGAACACAAGTGATTTGTTTATACCGTGCTGTTGCTTACTTTCACCGCTTCCATTTTCCAATATTAAGTTTCGGGTAATAGTTATTTTTGATAGTTTAGACCAATGCTCTTCCGCTATAGTTTGCAATTGTTTTTTATATGTATCAAGTACCGGTATAAGTTGTTATTCTATTCTGAAACTAAGAAACAGTCTTAATTTTTGCAGTGTAGATGAGTTGCGTTGGGCGGCTTTCACACCATGGACGTGGTATGTAGCATGTGACTGACAGTATTTGCCGTATAACATATCTATCTATTCAGACTAAGGATATGAAATGGAAAATTTTCTGGAAAATTTTCCGGTAATTTTTCCGGAAAAATTGCCGGGAAAATATAATATTTTTCCGGAAAAATATAATATTTTTCCAGTTGTAATTTTTCCGTTCAATATCTGTATTTTGATGAATCACTTCATTAGTAATTTGAAAAAGATAGAATAACAACATTGCGGTTTGTATCATACGACTGCATATGACAGCCATAGCTTCAGAGGAAGAGAAATATTTGCTATCATAATAGAGAGCATAATAATGTTTATCTGCGAAGTTTAACTAAACGTTTTTGCTTTAATTTCTTTAATAGTAGCCCTAAATTTTGTAAAATGTTGTAATGGTAAATTAAATATTTCAACTTTCATTATCATGAATCATTCTTATTATTTATGAGATTTATAACCGTATAAAAGCGTGAGCCGTCACGCCGTGTAGCCTACTATTTCATTAATGTTGTAGCCTACTATGAATCCTCAATGTTGTAATTCTCGAGAATGTCCTCTGAAAATATACCCAGTGGAAAAATTTTGATAATGTGATGCTGGGCCATTATCTTCCCGACAGACAGCTGTTGGGAAGTTGTCGGGAGATGAAATCCTGTGATCTAAACTCTCAGAACAAAGCCTAAACCTAAATATTGAATGAGAGCGTGCTGCATTATCAGGGTCGAATGAAATAGGCCTAAATACATGTTTAATAATAATTGCTTACTATATTTATCTTTTTTTGCAATGATAGCTGTTTCATGTATTTGAAACATATAGCTCTAACAGCTCTTTCGAAAATTGAATAACTAAAATAATAACTCTTTCGAACTATTGAAGCGATTGACTTCGTCTATGAAAAACGGATGAATCAGAGAATTAGGATCATTTCGTCTATTCATTTAACTAAAAATTCTCAATACGAGATGATGAAGCGCAATCTTAGGTTGCAAAATCAATTGCGCATTGCCATTTCTGATCCACGATGTTGCCGTGAAGTACGGAGCCGCCAGCATCTAAAGGACATGTGCTTCGATACCGATTATCTCTGGCCTCTCGTCGAATTTTCTGCAAAACTTCTTGAGCCAATACGGAATGCGATAAAGGAAGTTGAAGGAAACTTAGTATGAGTTTCTGTTCTCCCCCGACTTTGGCGCTACATCGAACACTGTGTAGAAAATAGCTTGCGGGAGGCAAACTGCCCATTGACCAAAGACGAGGCAGATCTACTCAGAGCGGCTATTCGAGAAAGAACAGAATTCTCAGTGCGATCAACTCAGATGGCAGCCAATCTTCTGGACCCAAGATTCTGCGGGGATGACTTGGACGAAGTTGAACATGCGCAGGCTATCAAGGAAATCGTTAAAATTGCTGAGATGCTCGGTGTAACTAACGATTTAGTCATGAAGAATTTTATTGCTTTCAAATCTCGAGATGGGCCAGTTCATAGTAATGAACTTTACTGGTCTATGATTGAAGATGAAACGGATCCACCACAATGGTGGAATACTTTTTGTGGCCACAGAGTGTTAGCGCCAGTCGCTAAACAACTTCTCAGTCTTCCAGCATCTGTGGCTTGTGTAGAGAGATCCAACAAAGAATATGGCATGCAAAAGACGAAAAAAAGAAATCGCCTCACAAATGATCGCTCTGCAAAACTTACAAAAGTGAGTTACAATATCAAGGTGAGGCATTTTGCTAATAAACGTAAAGCTGATCAGAAGCAACACCAGGCCCTGACAGTTCCCGATCTTATTGAAGTCGGCACTGAACCAGCAATTGTGGTTGCTGACGATACAACAAATAAGGAAGATGATGAAGAGCAAGTTGTTGAATTTGACCAAGATGTCGGAAGCTGCAGTGAAGAGGATGACAATGACAATGTGGAAATGGTGGAAGAAACAATTGAAGTTGGTAATTGGGTCTGTGTAGAGTAGCCTACATGATACAAAATCAACGCAGTCGCCGAGGAGTAGTACGGTTATATTACGGCTGCGTTCAATTTATTGAAGGTGACCAAATCACTGTTAAATTTTTAAAAAAGGTAAGAGACATATACATGTAAATATATATCGGTATGATAGCCTAGATTTAACACACAGTACCTTAGCTTTATCTAGTACAATCTGGACAAACTGGCATTATGAATATCCTAAGTACTGACCATATAAAATTGAATTATTATCGCAATTGATTTGCCTTTAAATGATTATAATAATTTGAAGGCAAATCAATTCATTTACTATAATTTAATTTAAATTGGCTTACTTTGAATAGCTGTCTTTCATGAATGAACGTAGTAAACTCAGCTCATATTGTATCCGCATGTAGAATTAGGTACGTACAGACTTAGGAAAAATAACAGTGAATAAAATAGAAGATATTTTCAACAAACAATTCTTTAGGTCTACGAGATTGTTTATTCACTAAATAATATGATCTAATAATATAATAGATAATATGATAAATAATATATAATATGATTTTAATGAAATGCTCACAAAAAGTATGTAATTATTATTCGTATAAATCCCAGAACATTTGTTAGATGTTCATATTATATCGTGTTCTTTGATATTTGTTTCACTTTCAGCTTCTCGTGAGTAGCTATCAATTTCCGGAAGTGGAGGAAATCGACATAGTAAACCGTGCTGTCTGCACACGCGTCAAGGAACCGGAGCTGGCCTCTTGCTCTACCAGGAGGAGAACTATCTGTGTATTCTGCGAGTTAGAGCGTGAATCCTTATTGAAAAAGGTAGCAAAAAAGACATAACCTCAAGCACTGTGAAAGACTTCATATGGTATTGTTTTTCTTTATTGAAGATTTGTAGGAGTATATGATTTTGTTATCCAACTTTGTTAGCCTCCAATTGTTAGACTACTGATTTTTTTGTTTTAATCAAGAAATAGAGATTTTTGTAATTAGGTGATGTTTTCAAGTATCGGTAGATTATTTAGGATTATTCATGTCCAAATCAAGGTCAAAATCATAGAATGCCTTGACATCCTTCTCCCTCATATAGGCCCAATATATTCATCTCTATTTCTTGTCGAGTAAATTTCACGATATATCCGTGTTTGTTTAATACTCCTAGTTGTGTCTTCCCGTATTTGATTAATTTAAATTAAGCCTAATTTACCAATCTCTCAAATAAAAATTGCACGTATGTTGCTGTACCATAATACTTGTTTCATTCAAAATGAGATACCGTATCATTTACCTAATCAACATTGCAAATTTACTTAGATGGAATACTTTTCGTTGACAGGAAATTTTTTTATTTTTCCATATTTTTCCAATTTTCCCGGTAATTTTTCCGGAAAAATTACCGGAAAAATGTAATTTATATTTTTCCGGTAGGCCTAATTTTTATATCTATAATTCAGACAGCTATTCAGATGACCAACTTGTATAGTTAGTTGCTGCTTGAAACTTGCTATATGATTTTTCTTTTTATTGAGCATGTTCATTGTTGGCATGGCAAGCAACATCCCGGGACGAGCAAACCGAATAATTTTGTTAGAAACTTGCTAACTGTTTGGTAATTTTGTGAAAAATAGAAATTTTGATAAATTCCTACTATGTTTGCTAATTTTGTTAGAGGCCTACCAGTTTCTAAGCAAAATAATAAAATTATAAAAAACTTTTTAATTTTGTTAAATATTTATGAAATATTAGTCAAATTATCCTAAATGTCAGAACAAAACATTAATTAAATACATGCTTTCAGATAAGATCTGATATACCATCCAAAACGCAGTGTGTTGTCAGGAGCATTAAACTTTTGATTGACAAGAATCGATGAGAAATTGTCTCAAAAGGCATTGATTCAGTAATATCTCTCATTGAAGACCTGTGATCAGCACGAATGTAGCAATCAGATCTTGTGTTCGAAATTGTATGTTTTACTTCCATATTGCTTGTATGAATCTTGTGTATTATCTTTGTGAAAACTACTCGATACGTCATGATATGAGCCTTAAATCGAAGAAACAGTTTAAGTCGTGTGAAATTTCACCGACTCTGAGATCCTATCGAACTGTAGTAATCGCTTCGAACTTGCTCTAATCGTTCTCAGGAAACGATAGGAATTCCCGTGACGAGAATCCTATATTGGGTGCTATATTTAGAAGTCTGTTAAGAAGATTAAGGCGCTCAGAGAGTTGCTATCATTTCCCGATGTTTCACGAGTGTGTCACGAGCATGTTGCACGAGTAATCAGTTTTCATGATTATTTCTAAAGCATTACTTTATTCTAATGCATCCCAACCTCTGCAATTATCTAATTTATATTTCTGACCTATTCTGAGAAGGGATTATCATGTCTTCAAGATGGCGAGCCTCCCGACTTCGAACATTGCAAAGCATTTCTTCGCCGCGCTCTACGTCTATCAGTCAGTTCACGGATTCCTCATGTAGTGTGTGGGTGTGATTCCGCTCGTCGAAGTGAAGACTGACGGCGCAGTTTTCTCTATTCATTGAAGATAATATGCATGTTGTCATCCTTTGTTTAAGATCATTAGCGTCGAGTGTCCAGATGGAGTGTATATGGTGCGTCACTATTATTCAGACATGTGAGTAGCAAATAAATTGTATTTGTAAATCAGGTGTAAAAACAGATGACTTGAAAAAACATTCTAAGCCAACCATTCAAATTATAATGTCCTTCAATTACCAAATAAAATGTACATTCAGTTAAAGAATTAATCGTGTGATTCATCATGATAGGAGATGGAGACTTCGATCCTTGATGATGAGGCATATTTCCCAAAAATAGGGGTGGTAAATTTCCTCCATTTAAAAAAATTGCAAGCGTTCTCCGGATTCTCGAATAGAATCCGCAGCGTATGCGGCTGCCTTCCAGTGGGTGTTTCATTCGGGAGCTGGTCGGTACGATGATGATAGTGTGGTCCCTCATCAAATCGTATCAAATCATAAGAAAGTTAACTTCCTCTGAAATTCATCAGCATCGAGTATAGAGAGAGAATCCATATTCTATGGACAATCCTCACCATGACAGCGCGCACCGCTTAGCAATGTGCACAGCAGTCGTCCCATGCGTCATTGAATCTACTGAAAATCTATTCTTGAGAGAGAAAGGATACTAAAAAGTAGTCCACCAATGTGGCATTGAAACTGTCCAAGATACATGACTGAAGTGAAGTGGTCGTGCTGAACATCAGGATCACAGGGCTTCTTTGGGACCACACTATTATCACTGTACCAGCTGGTCGTATGGAAAAAGATTGAATCTTCTTTTAATTTGCTGATTGATACTGTCGATAATGTAGCTTGCGTGCACATCTAAACCGTCGTTTGTCAGGCCTACAATCAGGGTTGGCATATTTTTTTTAAATACGAATTTTTGTGGTTTTTTAAATAGGTCAAATGCTTCACTGTATAATTTGGATTTGTGCAAGACATTTGAGGGTACGTTATTGTTACTGATTTCAGTTAATGGGGAAATTATTTGACATCAAATATCAAATCGGATTTTCTGCTTAACCGGCATATGTTGTCCACCGTGGGAAAATGTGTTATGGATTAATTCGTGCTGTTGTAAATTATTGGGATGATAAAAGATACTAAGATAGTTAAAAATATCACCTGATTGATTCTTACAATAGAAGCTCGATCAAAACCTGTGTCATCTTACTATTTTTCAATTATGCGACATTCTGTATGGCCTATTCCTTTCTCTTATGTGCGTCAAATACATTCAATACTTTTTGCATCAAAAACTCTATTGTGCATTTCAGACCGCAATATCATTGTCTATTAAAGAGATATAAATGGGAACTGATTGAAACTGACCAAACCAGCACAATTGATGGTAGAGGAACAATTACGACAGTTCTGTAGGCTGACATCTGCTGATGAGGTGAGTCTTTAAATTATGTGATTCTTTGCCACTGCCTCCGAATGTTTTGGTTTTAGCAGCAGTGAGTTTTTCTGCTGTTAATCCTTGGAGCATTTCGTAGCAGGATGACTTCGATCAACAGTTATAATGTATAAATATGTAGGGCTAATCTTGTCACTGCCTCCGAATGTTTTGGCTTTAGCAGCATTTAGTTTTTCTGCTGTTAATCCTTGGAGCATTTCGCAGCAGGATGACTTCTATCAACAGTTATAATGTATAAATATGTAGGGCTATTCTTGTCACTGCCTCCGAATGTTTTGGCTTTAGCAGCATTTAGTTTTTCTGCTGTTAATCCTTGGAGCATTTCGTAGCAGGATGACTTCGATCAACAGTTATAATGTATAAATATGTAGGGCTATTCTTGTCACTGCCTCCGAATGTTTTGGCTTTAGCAGCATTTAGTTTTTCTGCTGTTAATCCTTGGAGCATTTCGCAGCAGGATGACTTCGATCAACAATATATTCAATTAATATCAACGGTAAATTTCATCAATGTTTTGCTACGGCGTAGGTTAACTGTAATTTTATCAATAGAATGTGAGCGGTCTGCGAACCCACTTTATGCGTCAAGATCAAACCCACAAGTTTTATGATAAGTAAATTATACATGTTATAATTATAATGCAATATATTTACACATCGTTAAACTTAGTTTCATCTTGACTCATTAAGTGGATTCGCAGGATGCTCACATTTTATTGATAAAACTACAGTTCATCTACGATATATGTTGTGGCAAAATATTGGAGCATGTCTAGAAAACATTCTAAAAATGTTTTAAGTTAACATTTTCATAATATTCTCATGTATTGTCATTTGAACATATAACATTTTTGGAATGTTTTTATAGCAAATTCACGACACTTTCTGAACAGTTTTAGAATGTTTTTTGTTGGGAATTCACGTAAGAGTTGTGTAAGATAATATCAGAGAGAAATTTTGAGACATTATATTAGAATTTTACCAAATAATTTGCTATTTGCTAAAAATTGGCAAATCATCAGCTATGTTAGATAAATATTTGATAAAATTTTAGTAGAAGTTTAGTAAAATGTTGTCAAGTATTTGCCAAATATTTAACAAAAGCATCTGGTATGTTCGTCCCGGGATGCTTAATGCGATCTAAATCATGCAGTCTATTCATTAATCGGCTCTTTGTTCCGATGCCGCGTCTGCTATTGTTTTTGATGCTGTCATTGGCACAAGCTGTATGCTGTAGCCTATATGCTACGCTGGTGTGAAAACCGTCTTAAAGATCTGTTTTTATAATAATAATCATTGTTTTACATGCGATTAAAAGTCAGTAATTTCCAAAGATTCATGATGTGATTTCCTAGAAAGAGTTGAGATTTTGAAACTTGTTTTGTTTTTTACGAATATACAGTTTTTCGATACTTCTACGTGTTGAATGGGGTAAAATTTTCAACAGCAACTGAAATGTACTATAATACCGGTACGTTAAAACGTCATTGCCGTGATTAATCCACTATTCACTACGAAGATGATAGATGACTCAATGGCAAAATTTATTGCAATAAACAGCCACGTCGACTAGGCTGTTGATGCACGTAGGCTTATTGCTGCGCGAATTTCGTATTATACAACTTCAACGCACAAAATGTTACCCGGGAGACACCCGGGAATTTCGTCTTTCAAAAAGCGTGGGAACCCTGGATCTAGCAAGTGGGCCATATTCACCTCACCCATCTTAATTTGATCTACGTACTCTGCATATGCCTACCAGAAATAGGCTAGTTTCTGTCCGATGAATATGGAATAGTCATCAATCTTAGGGTTGACGGGTGCAAAAACGTAAGGAGGCCTACATATGCAAAACATTTGATACGCTTGTAACACAACTGAAATATTGAGTATCCTCAATCAAAGTGCCCTCCTTGAGGCCGGTGCAACTCGTGCCGGCGTCCGTGGATGTTCAACATTTCCAAAAAGCTGAGTCAGAAATTTTCTGACAGTTGTAATATTCAATTGTGGGAGTTTTGTAGTCCTTAGTCATACAGATTCCCTGTATGAATGAGCGTATATTAGAGTGCTGTATAATTGTTTACAACCTGTTTCACGGTTTTATCCAGATGTGCACAAACAACCCTCAAAACAATCAAATCTACCAAAGGCACTGGCCTCCAGTACATGATATGGGAGTTAGGGATCTGAAGGTTAATTATTACCGGTAATTTTTCACTTTAGTCCATAAATTACCGGAAATTTTTGATTTTAAAACTGATTTATTTGCTCTATTTTGATCATGCAGTGTGTTGTAGACATGGTATACTTACTATAACAGTAGTGAGTATATGCTAAGCGTTCATAATTTTGATATTTATCACATGACGTCATCATCCGCATATTGCCTTCTAATCAAATCAATTAAACTTGCATGGCAACTCTACATGAAATTAGCATATTATATCTATTTACCGGGATTGCTTAGATATTACACATGCACTATGTCAGACTACGACTTACGCAATGAAAAACCGGTAAATAGATATAATACTCACACAAGATAGAAAACTCGGGCCTAGTCTACCGTACACCGGATATGGCCAGACAAATCTTTAGACTGTATGAGGCACATCCGGTGCCGGTAGGCCCTACCAACCGGTATACATACTAGTAAATACCACACCGCATAGCCCACATGGTGTCGAGTGAATATATTCATAAGCGTTAGGGACTGAGCTGTTATAAGAAATTGTTTTACACAACGGAACCGTGTGTTAATTCAAATTTAGCAGATTACTGTGGCAGTGGCAATTGCGATAGGCTTATCTCTAAGGGAGTCATTCAAGTTCTTAGTTTAAGGGCTATACTTAGGATTTTAGGCTTGTATTAGCCGCATACCGAGTAGTACGATACCTCTTTTATCAAATGTGTGTAGTTTGTTCTATTTCAATAAAGAACTCTCGCATTTCTAGTAAACTTGTGCTCGCATATCATATTCCAACCAATATCTATGGAGCCAATCTTTCATGCCAGGGTTCAAGTAACACTTCTTGTGGTGTTGTACCTGCTCTCTTTAACCTTTTCACTACGGTAAGCTTTTAGCAGTCATTCCCTCAAAATACGGCAGGCATACCAGGTATGCCATGGATAAGCATCATTCAAAATACGGTAAGCGAATCTGGCATACCAGGTATGCCATGACAAATCATCCCTCTAAAATACGGTAAGGAAATCTGGTATGCCAGATTCATATGTTTTTAGATTAGAATCAGTGTTTTATCGTCATTTGTGCACATATCTCTATAGATATTGACTTAGGGAAACACATCCACCGTAGAATGCGCTTTCGAACAAAAACAAGTTCGTCAGAATCGGCCGTGAATAAGTCGCTTTTGATTGGATAATTTGCACTCACAGCGTTGCAGGTCAATTAGGCGGGAGAACACGCATTCATTTCTGCATTTAGTACAACCAAGGATCATGTCGCGATCTTCAAGAGCTGCCAAGTCTAGAGCAATTAACAATTTATTCCATCACCCGGCGCACAGTCCCATCAATTCAGATGAAGAGGCGACATATTCTGATGAAGAAGGTGACGAAGACAGTTCTAGTGAGGATGAGGCTGAAATCCAAAATCCTGGTGATTGGCATTTTGTTGAGCCAGATAGAGACTCGCGTTTGACTGATATGCCTGAATTCTTAGGCACACCTGGCATAAACCCTTTACTTGATGTTCCTGAAAATGTTGAAGATATTTCGTTTTTTCGTTGATTTGTTCCTGTCATCTAAATTGTTTTCCACAATAGCGAAATGGACAAATGAGAGGCATGAGATATATCGCAGCGATAATGAACTCGCAAAGGAATGGGACAGCGTGACGGAAGATGAAATGCGGAAATATTTCGGATTATCTCTACTCATGGGACTTAACAAGAAGCCAGAACTTCACCTTTACTGGAGCAAAGACGAAAAATACTTCAGTCCTTTCTTTGAACGAATGGAGTGCTTGCCACGAGACCGATTTTTCTCAATAACTAAATTTGTTCGCTTTGCATCCTACAACTCGCTTTCTACTGATTCAAAGAGTGAAGATAAAATTCTGCCTTTTTGTGATGTGGTTCGTGATATTTGTATGAATAACTACTTGCCTGAACGTGAAATTTCTGTTGATGAGACTGTGCTTTTATTCAAAGGTAGATTGCACTTTCGGCAATATGTGCCAAATAAGCGCGCCCGCCACGGTTTGAAAACTTTTGTCTTGTCTGAGGCGAGTATACTGGATACGTTTGGAATTTTCTTCTGTATTCTGGAAAAAACACTTGGGATGATGAAATAAACTGCTCATTGAAGAAGTCCGAACAAGTTGTTGTTCAACTTTCTCGTCCGCTCTTTGATTTGGGATATCACATTTTCCTCGACAATTGGTTTTCTTCATGTGCTCTCGCCGAATATCTCTTGGAATATGATACGTTACTTGCTGGAACCATCCGCAGCAACAGAGGCCCACCGCCTCAATTACGCAATCGCAATTTTCAAGCGCAGCAATGTCTTTTTATGCGCAAGGGTAACGTACTAATCAGTCGATATGATGACAAAAAAGCAAGCGGAAAAAACTGATCTACATGATAGATTCTTTTTCCCAGGCTGGTACCACGGAAGTTGTGTCCCGCTCAAAGGATAGAGTTTCAACTGCTGTCAGCAAACCCAACTCAGTTTTGCTCTACAATAAAAACATGGGCGGGGTAGATCTCGCAGACAGATGCCTGGAACCATATTCCCCCACACGAAAAACATACAAGTGGTTTACCAAATACGCTATTTAGCTAATTCATATATTGGTCAGAAATTCTTTTGTGCTTTATCAAAGGCACGGTGGCTCACTCACTTTTCTACGCTACACAGTCATCGAATATCTCGTACTTGAAACTGGCTCTGCTCGCAAACGAAAACCTAACCGTCGTCGACTGATTGAAACTAGCGGAGAATCTCAACAAGCAAACAACTCTGGAGCGCGAATGTCGCTTGCAAATAGCCAGGAGCATTGTTTGGAAAAGATTCAAGCTACTGATTTGATCTCAAAGCCCCAGAAGAGATGCAGAATCTGTTTTAAAAATGGTCTTCGAAAGATGTCACGGTTCCAATGCACTGCCTGTGCGGGAAAACCTGGACTGTGCTCAACTGGAAAGTGCTTCCAACTTTTTCACTCGATTAGCTTGTGATTGTTATTAACTGCTACCAACAATGAATAAGAGTTTAGTTTGTTGATGATTATGTAAGATCGAGTTTGTTTCAATATTTTTAGAAGATTTTCATAAATTGCAGTTTTATTCACTAACTTAACCTCATGTTTAGTGTTTAGTTATTTACAACAAAACATACCTCGACAGGCAAAATTAACCGTATTATAGAGCAATGACTTCGTTGTCAGTTCAATAGACAATCGTAAAATGCGCGCGTGATGGGGAAAACCTTATCGCTGCTGGCGGAATGATTTGCATGGCATACCTGGTATGCCAGCCGTAGTGAAAAGGTTAACAGTTAAAACCTATCCTCAACAAATTGCGCAAAGTTTCTCAGAATAATATGGATTCTAATGTTGATGTCAAATGTGGGGGATAATAGAAGTACCGAGGATGTGAATATGACGTACTGATCTGAAGTGCTAAAATTACACTTTCATGCCACTTTCATTGAGAAATAACGGACTTCAGAGGTAAAAACTGGCTTAAATAGGCTTAAAATAGCATGTGACGTCATCGGATGACCTCAGATGACCTTTTTGATTGTGTTTCGATACGCAATGACCACTCTCCTATTGGTCAGTATTACATCATGTGCCTCTGAATTCACTCCAAATAACAGATTCACATTTTAGGTTTAGTCATCAAAATGCATATTTTACGAGGAAATCAAACTATAAACACCAAACAAATCAACCAAACCTTCTCATTAATGGAACGCTCACACTCAACCGCACAGATGAGCATTTGTGATAATTTTATTATCCGAAATACTAACTTTCCAGATTTATCAAATTTCACGCTTCGAATTGAATTTCGGGCTACCTCATGAAATTGTCAAAATTCATCAAGAAAATGGTGCCAGTGGAAGTTTCATTCATATTTTCAGTAAATTCAGTGTATCCAAGCACAAATGATTACATCCAAAACTAGTTCCATAGCTCATTTTTACTTTTTGAGTTTATTGTCTGATCTTACGTGGAACTGCCCATATACCAGTACCGGTATGTGCTGTGTTTCAGCACTGCTAGGCCTACTTATTACCTTCTTGGCTAAGCCCTATAGTGTTCGTTTTTCCAATGCCAGGGGGCACCTAGTAACTTAGTCTCTGAAAAATCACTCGTTTTAGTGTCGCTTCATGATTGTTTTATGTTGGCAGATAGGTCTACAGACTACATGTCTACAAAGGTGATGTCGCTTACGTTTCCTTCCGTATATTTATCAGTATTGATGAGTAATATATGTTAAAGCTTTTGAGAATTTTCATCTATTTTCAGGGTGATGGTGAATAAGAAAACCTTAGTATGGAAGTATTACAAAGAAGTGAACATAAATGACAAGAAAAAGGCGAGGTGCACGTTCTGTCATCAATTGTTCGTAGTAAATGCAACTCGCATGAAACGTCATTTGGTAAAGAGATGTGCTCAAGTTGATGATGCGACAAGGAAGAAGTCCGTTGGTAAGAAACCTGAAGATTCGTCGAGCTCCATGCTCATCAGTAGCGATTCGGAAAGTGGAAATGATGTATCAATGAACGACGATGCCGATAATCAGCATACCCAGAGTGGCGAGGATACGAGCACGCATGACACAGAATGTGCAAAATCGGCCCAAAGTGGTGAAGATATTGCGGACAAAGCGGTTGACTTAAACGTGGCTCTGCTCCAGGATCCGGATCAGACACCCATGCCCAGCAAATTTGGTATTTGCCGTTGGGTTGATACATGCGACGTGGAAATGAAAAGAAAGTTGGATATTAAGTTTGCAAAAGCGATCTACGGTTCGGCGTCACCTTTTTCAATGGTTGAAAATCCCCTATGGGTTCATTTCTTCATGAAATCATAAAGCTCAATTACAGTGCCCAGTGACTGACTTTTGTCTTACCCAATTCCTATCATAAGTTTGATTGATCATTATCGCTCACTCAGGTGTACACGTAGGCCATACCGCTACCGGACGTACCGGTTGAACGTTGAAGTTATCTGAACTTCATATGAAACATGGAATTGTCTTGAAAAAGGCGTTAGAGACCACAATGGAGATATGACAAATAGCTTTGTATTGATATTAAAGTAAGGTACCGGACACCGGTACCGCTATAAGACCTGGCCTACACTCCGCACATATACTACAGTATACTGCAATAGATGTACGTACATAGCCTACACTATAGGTCTACAGACAGCTGAAACTCGTTTGCCCCCTTCTTCACTTCTTACACTGTTGAATGTGTATAGGAGCGTCAGTACGACGTACGTAGGAGGCTACTAGTACGTACACGTAGTATACGTACGCCCTATATCTTTACAAGCAGTCGAACTTATAGTCCAGAAGCTTGACTTGCAATTTAGCTCGCAATGAAAACTGAAATTTATCAACAGACTGTGTTATATAGGCAGGTCGACACATCTAGGATATCAGACGTTAATTATGGGTGCAATTACATACTGAAATTCAAAAATTGCCCATTTTTTCAAAAATTACCGGCAATATTACCCGGTAATATTTCAATTCAAAAATTACCGGTAATTTTACATCACTTGAACGTCCCTTAGATATTTTGTATTAATCATAGATGTCCCTGTTTGAGGTTAGAAAATTACCCATTCTGATCAGGGCTACGTGGTTAGCAAATGAAATTGAAGACCAGCCCTACTTTATAGACTTCTAATTGGCCCTATGCAATAATGCAGACCCCATCCATGGAGAATAGAGTGTCGACTCAAAAATCAACGAACAGTGAAACATTTTATATCGGAAGTCAGTTTTTTCGCAGATTACGGTCCTGCGATCCAAAAGGATATTTGATCAACTTTTAAAATGCTAATTTTTTGAAAATTATTCATGTGTTTCTATATTATTGAGCTATCAATGACTAGAATAATAGGCCTATAATACTCCATTCAGTTAGAAATCAAATATTTGTGGATTAATTCAATTTTCATAAGGATTCACTGGTTGACCAAATTGCGCTGGAATTGCAATTAATTGTGTTTTTGATTGCAATAAATGCACTCAATGAATTGCATATTATGCGTAATGGATAGAGGATGGCTATGCGATTCTCTGGGATATAGAGAGGGAAATTATTTGATGAATCCCGAGGGCTTTAGCCCGAGGGATATATCAAATAATTTCACGAGCTATGTCAGAGAATCACATAGCTATCCTCTATCCGTTATAGAATGCCAGATTATAAGGACCACAGATATCCGCGATAAAATCCCTCTCTATCAAGATTTTCCCCGGGAACAAATTTTATCAGATATAGAAGGGATTCTACAACTATGTAATAATCTGGTATACTTTATATGCACAATAAACAATTATATACAATGAATTTTTCCATATTTACTGCAATTTTCTTCAATTGTCTAAATTAATTGCAATTTTTTGATATGCACCGCAAAATTTATTGCAGTGGTTTACCGCTAAATTTATTGCAATTCTAATTTCACAACATTACTTTGGTTGGGTAAGAAATGAGAACTGTAGCCATAACTTTGACGTGTCAAAGTTATGGCTACAGTTCTCATTTTGTAGAATGTAGATTACCCAACTAAAGTAATGTTGTGAAATTAGAATTTTTAACAAAAAACATTTTAAAAATATTCAGAAAATGTCATGAATTTTCTGTAAAAACATTCACAAAAGTTTTATGAATTTTCAAAATGTCAATGCATTAGAATATTAGGAAAATGTTATCCTAAAACATTTCAAGTATAGGATGTTTTCTTGACCTCCCAATGTTGTCGAAAGGGCACAATTTAACATTCTCTTGATGTCATCAATATTTTGCCACAACATATAGGCTATAGTAGGTTAACTGCAATTTCATCAATAAGACGTGATCATCCTATACGAACCAACTTCATGCGTCAAAGTTTAGCGATGGATAAATTGCATCACAACATGTATAATTTACACATGATAAAACTGGCGGGTTTTGATCTAGACGCATACAGTGGGTTCGCATGACGTTCACATTCTATTGATAAAATTGCAGCTATACGATTTTACGTTGTTACAAAATATTGATGAAATTTACTGTTGATATTGATTGAATATGCTGTTGATCGGTGTCATCCAGCTGCGAAATGCTCCAAGAATTAACAGCAGAAAAACTCAATATGCTGCTAAAACCAAAACATTTGAAGGCAGTGACAATTACAATAGCCCTACAACATATTTATACATTGTAAAATACTGTTCATCGGTGTCATCCTGCTACGAAATGCTCCAAGGATTAACAGCAGAAAAACTGAATGCTGCTAAAACCAAAACATTCGGAGGCAGTGACAAAGAATCGCACAAAAAATTGCTCACCTCAAGTAAATGTCAACCCACAGAACCGTCGTAATTGTTTCTATACCATCAATTGTTCTGGTTTGGTGGCATCCGTTTCCATTTATGATTTTTCTTTTTGAGAGACAACGATTCCGGTCTGAAATGCACAATGGAGTTTTTGATGCAAAAAACATTGAATACGGTTGACGCATAATAGAGAAGGACTAGCCCATATAGAATTTAACGAAATTGAAAACTATGAAATGAAGCAGGCATTGAGCTTATATTACAAGGCGATAATTTAAACTTACTATCTTTATCTTTTACATTTATCATCCCAATAATTTACAACAGCACGAATCCACAACACACATTCCCATAGCGGACAACATGCCGTTTAAGCATAAAATCCGATGAATTTGATCTTTAATTTTAAATAATTTCTCCATTTACTGAAATCATTAACAATACAGATGGTTTACACAGATCCAAGCCATCCATGTGTGAAACATTTGAACCTGTGAATAATTTTCAAAGTGCGACTTTTATTGCCAAACAGGGATAAGAATGGGAGAACGGAGTCCCGGCGTAAATTCACATTTCAAGGAGGCCCAAAAGAATTCTCCTCTGTGTAAACTGTAAACAATAGAAAAAAATTCACTACCAATTTGCGACCCTATGTTTTGAATAAATCTTGCAATGACACCCGACGTTTCGTCGTCCTGCCGACTTGTTCACGGTAATGACGCAATGCTGCTAAAACCAAAACATTCGGAGGCAGTGGCAAGAATAGCCCTACAACATATTCATATAATACAAAATACTTTCATCACTGTCATTATGCAACAAAATGCTTCAAGGATTAGCAGCAGAAATACGTACTCAATACTGCAAAAACCAGGCCGTGACAAAGAATCGCAGTCGGCAGACAAAACGTCGCGTGTCATTACAAGTTTTATCCAAAATATAGGGTGGTATAATTGAGAGTAAAATTCTTTTTTCACCAATTGGGCAACTTCCTGTGTGAGACTATAAACTGCAAACATTAGTTGTTCCCGCTAATTGGAAGCTGGACAATTCTATCTTAATATTTTAAGAATAGACATACACAAGGAAACAACTATGGTATGGATAATTGCAGTGGCATTGCACAATTTTTCTCCTTTACTCTGATTTTTTGTTTGCTTTTGTATAAAACAACTATACTTACTAATTGGCTTCTTAATGTACAATAGGTCAACCCACGGCTATTTCACACTTGGAAAAGCAGAAATACTATACTACACATGGACCTGACAAAACGACGACGGTTTAGATAAGCAAGCAAGCTACATTATCGAAAAGCATCAATCAGCAAATTGATTTTATGATGGAGAACATTCATGTTAATTCACCACTCCTATTTTCAGGAAATAAGCTTCAATATCAAGAATCGAACCTTCCATCTATAAACGATCATGATGGATCACACGATTGAATCTTTAATTGAATGTAAATTTTATTTGGTAACTTCAGGGGCCGTATTAATATGAAAGAAGGTAGACCGTTCTGCGTAGAACGATTTTCTTGCTAGTAGAGCGTTCTACCATTAGCACGGTCTTAGAACGTTCTAGGATATCGTATTAATAAGGCAGTCTATCACTAGCAAATTCTATTCTACTGACACGCTGACGTATCGTTGGATATCTATGCATTTGACCTACTTGTTGGGCAAATATAGCCACATTGATCAACGTATCTAAGCAACAGCCGAATCTGTTGAGTGATAAAATGACAGAATTCTTTCAGTTGAACCCCTGGCTAACGATGAGTGACAAAGTTTCATTTAACGCGGAAGAAACGAAGCGTTTGATTGAGCTGGTGGAGGAGCGAAAATTTATTCTAAAAGGAATAGATAAAAGGGCTGGAGCTGAAGCTCGGAGAAGAGCTTGGAATAATATCTCAGATATCATTCAATCCGAGAGTGTGAAGAGATTTAGTGTGAAACAAGTCAAGAAACGCTGGCAAAATGTGAAGTTGGAAGCAAAAGATGCTTACGTTAAAAGTAAGACGGTGCGAGTGAGAACTGGTGGAGGAATTCCGGAAGATGAGCCGAGTATCTCAGAGATGCATCAATCAATTGTAAATATGGAAAATCACTCCGCAACTTTCGAAGGAATTGATGGTGGGATGGAGACCAGCTTCGGTGGAGACAATGAGAACATTCCTCCTGCGTCGACCTCATTCTCCCCATCTGTTTCTCCAATTGAAAATACAGAAAGAAGTCATTCGAAAGTGAGAGCGACGCAATCGATGGCTTCACATTGACTTCGCGATGATATAAAGTTGAAAGAACTACAAAGGGAAGTTTTAAAAAGTCAATTGGAGGCAAGTAAGTTACAGATTGCGAACCAGAAGCAGTTGAGTGATTTATTAGTACAGGCAAAAAGACTATTCAACGTTATAGAGACGTCGCTGACTTCATTGACTGCCTCACAAAACTTCAATATGTCATATTCAAGCGTTTTAATGGGTGAAAATGGACACACGTTCAATTGTTTATAGCCTATTAATCTTCAAATATATTTCGGTGGATGAAATTATTGTGCTTCCTTTGTGTTCATGTAAAAATTGTTGTTGATTTTTGAATCATCTAATCAAGTAAAACGAATTATTACAAATTTCGCGTACATGTGTGTATAGGAAATAAGCAGCCAATTATATGAGAGGACTAAGAATATTTGTAGTAACGATTTCGAAGCAGTACATTTTCTTATAAATCCTCTATTTCATGATTTTGATGGATCATTCGAATTATTTACAGTAGAAATATTAATTTCCAGTAATTATGTGTCCGATTACAAAATCAATTTCATGTTACCAATATAAATGCTATGTTAATAAGATTGAAATGTTGCCTTATTTCATTGTAGATGGCTGATTACATTGACCTAAATGAGAACGAAAGAGAAAGAAAAAATTTATCGTCATATATTCAACCCCCTAAATGAATTTTCAGATGAAGAATTATACAAAAGGTACCGATTTACTTCTGAATGGATACGTGATTTATGTAGTCTCTTAGGTTCAGTGCTTCAAAGAAGAACGAACAAGTTAAGATCAGTATAAGATACCTTGCTTCGAATTCCTTTCAAGTTGATGTTGGAGATCGTTTGGTATTCATCAATCGACGGTATCTACTATTATCTCAAGTTTTTTAGATGGTTTATCCCAGCATCACAATAATTACATAAGGTTCCCCAGTTCTACCCAAGAAATGTCGAAACAAGCCCGTAATTTTTTTAAGATCGCTCAATTTCCGCAAGTGATTTCTCTGATCGACGGAACACATGTTCGCGTAATTCCGCCAGCCGATGACGAAAATTCTTATCTTAATCGGAAAGGCCATTCAACTCTGAATGTGCAAGTCACTGTGGATGCTGATATGAAATTTACAAGTTTCTCTGTAAAATGGCCTGGGAGAACTCATGACAGTTTCATCCTTAAAAACAGCACCCTTTGACCATATATGGAAGAACATAGTCAGAATAATCCGTTCTGGCTATCCTAATAGAAAATGGCTTTATACTCCTTTCCTCGAGCCAAATACCCATCGCTTTTCAATTCTACATGGTGAGATAAGGCTACCCATAAGCAAGGCACCGAAAGTAATTATCTGCAGTCTTATTTTGCACATGACGATGGATCGCAATCTACCAGAGATTCCATTGCATGATGATACAGACCCGGTGACTTGACTACGGCAACCTTGTCTCGTGCTGCCTTCGCTCAGAGGAACTTTACATGACCATTGTTTATCCTTCTCAGTGTATTGATATATGTGACGTCTGAGTTTATTTGTTTTACGAGACTATAACGTCTTAAAATCATTTTTCGTTTTATTCTTAGAACGCTTCTAGACAGCTCCAGACCAGTCTAGGAATAAATGCTAGACTAGTCTACTTTTCATAGAACGTGCTAGGAGGTAGACTGGCTTATTAATACGACTTTGCTACATAGACTGTTCTTAGCACGCTCTACCATCTAGCACGCCTTATTAATACGGCCCTAGGACATTGTAATTTGAATGGTTGGCTTTGAATGTTATTATACAAGTTATCTGTTGATGCCACAGAATTAAATATTTCGTTTATCTGCTTCGGTTTGCTAGAAGTGTGATTAATACGAAATGGACAGTACATTGAGGAACCTATTAGGTGGGCAAAAAGGAATTCCTAATACCTTACAGAGATAGGAAAAAAAGTCGTGCGTCGCTTGCGGATTAATGTGAGTTCCAGCGAAGTGCTTCGATTGCCAAAATTCCTTCAGATTCGAAGAATTCAGATCATTTCCCACAAGTTTTCTCCATAATGTTGGCCCTTCCGATCATTATTAAAGAAAGTAGCAGGCGTACGAAAATTAGTTCACTTGATGATTTCACATCCTCTCATCGGCATTGGTCACTGTATAGTGCATACATTGAATCGAAGCCACACATCGATGTGTGTTTTGGTGTATGCGAAGTGATATCACAGCACGCACGCATCTCTCACTGGCTCTGGTGTCCTTTGCTGACAGCTTATTGTTTGCCATTTCCAAGCGATACACGAATTATCCATTCGAGAAGGAGCAAGTTGTGTGATGTGATGTGCCATTTCGATATTAAGGTTACATACAATTCTTCCTTTCTAGGAAACCGAAGCGCGCGCAGATGAATCTAATTGATGCTGTTTATGCACCTGATTTACCAGCACAATTTATTTGCTTCTCAAATGTATGAATAATGTTGACGCACCATCTACAATCCATTTGAATACTCATACCCGCGGTGACAATCTTTAACAAAAGAATGGCAAAATGCATACTATCATCAATGAATAGAGCAAACCGCGCCAACAGCTTTCACTTCGACGAACTGAATCACAACTCGCGCCGCATGAGGAATCGGTGAACTGACTGATTAACGCAGACGAGAAGAAATGCATTGCAGTGTTCGAAGTCGGGAGGCTCGCCATCAAGAAGACATGATAATCCCTTCTTAGAATAGGTCAGAAACATAAATTAGATAATTGCAGAAGTCATGCTTTAGAAATAATCATGAAAACTGATTACTCGTGAAACATGCTCGTGACATACTCGTGAAACATCGGTAGATGATAGCAACTCTCTGAGCGCCTTATATGAACTTCTAAATATAGTGAATTCCCGTCATGGGAATTCCTATCGTTTCCTAACACACGTCCGTGGTTTCCTAAGAACGATTTGAGCTTCTCTGTGGATTAGAGCTAGTTCGAAGCGATTGCAGCAGTTCGATGTGCGATCTCAGAGGCGGTAAATTTCACACGGCTAAAAATGGTTCTTCGATTTAGGGCTAATATCATGACACATCAAGTAATTTCCACGAAGTGAAATCACTTAAGTTTCATACAAGCAATATGGAAATAAAACATACAATTTCTAACACAAAATATGAATGCCACATAGGTACTCAAAGCTATTTTCAAGCTCATTTGACCAAGCATCGAATCACAGGGCTTCCATGAGAAATATTCGTGAATCACTGGCTAATGTGACAATTCATCATCGATTCTTGGTAATCGACTCTTGTCAATAAAAAGTTTAATTTTCCTGATAATGCAACTCCGTTTTGGATGGCATATTTTATCTGAAAACACAAATATAATGAATGTTTTGTTCTGACATTTACAAAACATTTATGAATTCAGTTTTAACGAATGAATTGCAATTTCCTTATAGGTTTGTGCGATATATGAAAATTGCAACAAATATAGAAGAAATTTGAGATTGCAATTAATATAAGTGCTCTAAATTGCAATATTTTACAATGGAAGGCAATTTATTGCAATGGCCATATTTTTTTATATTTATTGCAATTTCGTCAACCAGTGTTACGATTTTATTTTATTTTTATTATTATTTCTGATCTGAATCTGATTAATACTGAGGGCCCATCTACAGTGCATTTCTTTGTAACTGTCAACCATGACCAAAAAATAAAGTTGCATTTCTGATGTAGTATATAGGCAATTCTATTTGTTCGTACGTTGCATTTTGCAACATATTTCTGTGTATATATTTCTATAGATGAATGATATTTATCAGCAGCTGCTACCATGCACCTGCAAAACTCCTGTAGTTAATACGTGCAGACTCAATTCTTTCAAATACATATTTATCATAGAGAAAAATCAAAGTCAACGTTCGTACCTTTCACTCAGGAGACATGAAAAACACTTATTTTTATATAACACCCTATACGCGTTTGCATACTCAAGAAGACACTGTGCTGGTGTGGTGTATAGAAAAAGTTCAGAGATTATAGTAAAAATAGTTATCAGAAAGGATATTCCAAAACGCAATTCTGATATTTTACTTAAATTTCAAAATTGTAATTTCACGATTATTCAAATATCTCATTAAAGAAAGCAAGTTTAAACCCTCATGCCTAGGAAATTGTAATCTGGGTTTTTTCCAAACTGGAAAATTTGAAACAATTCGCAGGAATTTCTGATTGCGAAAGTGATAAAAAAATTGAAAGATTTTTGGTGATTCCACGATTATATTCAAGATGTCAATTACATCGGTCTCATCAAAATTATATATCAGCTGCTATCCCTATATTTTACCTTTGTGATATTAGTGTGAAACTGACATCTGGAGAATTTGTCATAGGTTGTTTTAAATTGTCAAAAATAATCGACCAAAAGAAATGGAATATCAAAAATGTAATTCCACGATGCTAAGAATTGCTCTACATGTTTTAAAGTTAATTATGATCAGTCTTTGATAATGATATTTCACTCTTTTAGTGGAGGTAGCTTGGTGACATGATAACGCTTAGGAAAACGTTTTCATTACTAAGGCTGAGCATTAGAGTAATAGTCACTTCGCTAAAAGCTAATTTACACATCTCCACGGAGGATTTGTAAAATACTATTCTTCTATACTGTTATCATGATCAGGCAATTCCGTGTCAATTTCTCTAAAACTAAAAATTTGCATATTTCACGAGCGGCACTGGGTCACATCTCGAGTTCATTTAATAAAGCGAAACTACATGCACATTGGGGATTTAATTAGCACTGAGCTACTACTCTACCTAATGTACTTTCTACGTGTATATGCCCCATGTTGAAAACACAATGTTTAGCTTCCAAAAGTGTATTCTAAAAATTGTACAAAATACCGGTATCGCAGTTGAAACAAATATCCTTTACAATGAATTGATTGAAGTGATATGCAGTCAACATCCTGAGTGATATGAAAAAAGTTATGATTATGTTTCGTTGTATAAGGTCAGAAACTGCATCTCGTGTTGTCACTGATACATTCCCTTATCCATGAACAGCTGAACTCTCAGATTATACCCGCATCATGCGCTAGGGAAAAGAAGATTCCATCACGTTCTTGTAGAAGATTGTCAGGGGTGTCAAATTCACGAATCCTCCCTTTATCCAAAACCATTATTCTGCAACAAAAATAGTCAAGTAATAGAAAAGTAATAAAACCATTGCGAGGAGAAGCCATATCAGAAAATACCTGATTGATCAATTCTGTGTCTTTTTCCAGGTAGATACACGCGCTTTTCCCCAACATGCCGAAACAGCTCATTTACTAATTTTGTCAAAAATTGTGACTCGATGAACCAAATCATCGCTCTTTTGGCAATTTTCATATTTGATAATATAAAGAAGTTTTGATTTGGCTTTGAAATTACCTAAGTAGGCCCAGACCGTTCCCGACGCGTGGCTCATAAACGGGAAAATAGAAAAATTCATATGCATAGACTGAATTTCGCCGCTGAGCCCTACAGCTGAATATCTTCATATTAAGAAGAATATTGAAGAAGAAAATTAGAGAACTGACAAGTTCAATAAGTAGGTCCAATTTGATAGAACTAATAGCGGCTGCATGAAAGCGCATTTCAAGACAAACCATTTGAGCACGCGTTGGTGCTCATTGAAAGATGACTATTTTCTTTGGAGTAGCTGAGTGATCATCATGACACTCAGAGAGCTTAAAATCTTCATTGAGGCTTGATTCATCGTCCAGGGGAACATAGTGCGATCGCACAACTCGCGCAATTATTGACGGTCTAAAGGAGGAATTGTCAGTTTGGCTCCCCATAAGTATCCCATTACGTCTTGTCATAAGCATATGTAAACATTTGAATGAGTACCGCCAAGGTTGCATTCAAGCTACCTACCTACAAAACAAGGGAGAAGGTCATTCCATGTAGCTACGCATGGATCTAACTTTCTTGAGCAGGCCTACCGATCTAAGAACTACCGGTACATCTTTTTCTCATCAATTAATCATGGTCGTCATATGTGTTATTTAGTACACAAAAGTTAGTTACCCGCGAGGAAATTTGAGAGCATGATCATACGTATGGATCATGCCTAAGATTCATACGCATGATTCATACCTGAAACATACTATGAAAGTGAAACACTTTTTGTATACAAATCCTAAGTATGAATCATACCTAAATTTTGGTATGAGATCCGTATGTTATGATCATACCATGACAATCTCATGCGCCGATTATGGCATGAAATATCCATACTGAGAACATATTATGATTTTTTCATACCTTTATTTTTCCCAGCGACAGGGTTCCTTTAGTGGCTTACTTTCTTGTTTTTTTTCGGAGGAAATCTTGCATTAGATTACTTTGTCATAACTTCCTTCATTTTTCTAAAATAGTTGCCACTAATTTAAATCAGCGCTTGAATTATCAGATCTATCTAAGTAACGTAATATTTCAGTGACAAAATAATAAAACGATTTTTAATCAATATTTGGTAATAATAGCAAGCATATCGTTTTCTAAAAACACGCAATCTTGAAACTTAGAAAAATTGTTCAAAGAAAGAGTACGCATCTAAAATGAAATGAAATGAGTTGCCGGCTTGCACTTGCAGCATTTGACAAAACCACTAAAAATATGAAGCTATCTGGATTCATCCGTAAAAATCACCCAGATTTAGCAATCATCTTTACCATAGCAGACCTAAATTCCATTATAAACAGCAATAATTGTACAATCTTGACTCAGTGAATTCATTTCAAAGGTTCATAATTTGTTTCAGATTCATAGTGAGGCTATTCATTACATTCTTTAACCATTATATTATTGAAATTCTACTGGGGTGCAATTTGTACACCAAATACAGTCTAGCTAGGCATGAAATGAAAAACCCACGAACCGCTAAGGGCAATCATAGGTTACATTGAATATATGCTAAATTCTATTTAATAATGTAAGACTCATTTCAATTCTTCCACAGCTTCAAATAACTTGTTACAAGTAGAGAAACCCACCTAAATTGCGATCACCTTCAAATAAGACATGTCCACTCTATTGTGTACAAGGTAACGAATAAATAAACGTGTTACAACAAAGATTTCACCCCTAGTGCTGAAAATCTTGATGCTCGTTTTTTTAGAAAGATGTCCTCAGACAATATTAAAGCGCAAATTCTTTGACAGCCGTAGACGCTGCGTTTCGCCCTACAAGACTCGTCACGTCAGTACAGAATGGCTAGAACAGCCTGAGAACTGCACAACGAGTTGCTCTTCGTTTATTTATCCTGGCTTTGCCGTGCGGCTGATAATCATTGAGATAGGTAGGACGAAACGCATCGTCTACAGTTGCCACGGAATTTTGTGCTTAAGTTGTTCAAGTCGGAGGACATCCTTCTATTATATGTCTAAGAGAATTGACATTATGTAGTCTTTATCATTGTATTAGTATTGATTGATTCAAATTAAGGATGAATGACCCTGAATTCAAGCATCAATGATCCTTACAGCCTCGGCCGGTGTTCGCATCATTGATGCTTTCAAAATCTAGGCATGATTGTTATGTTGCTTAACAATGACTACCAATATTTATTATTTAAAAGATGACCAAATTATAAGTTCTTGATTTCTATGATCAAGATAGTAGATGATTTTATAGATATCTGCATGATCAATATCATACAGATGACATCACCTTCCTGCCCTCGGTGTTGCTTTCCATAGCAGCTTGTTGAAGAAATCTATTTTAATTGCTCTCTTTAGAATGAAAATAAAGTCTTATCATGACGATAGATAGCATCGATTACCGCTCAACTAACACTCTTAATTGATATGAAACGATCAATAAAATTGCTCAATATAACATCGTCACTCAATACAAGCATATATATTTTTCTTTTTGGAAATCTTGCATCTCAAGTTCGCTGTCATTGTTGTAATTATCTTTATCTTCAATTTCCTCCCTCTCGTGTTCCGCCTCATTATAAATGCACACAACGTTTGTATCAATTCACTAAAATAATCGAGAACTAAATCATGCTAGAAAATGCGTTCATGCAATCCACAGACGAATAGATAGCATGACATTTTTATCCCTGTGATCATTCCAACATTATATGATATTGAAAATGGCGAGAATTTTGCCGAAACATCTTGTTTTTAAATATATAGTTTTAATCGCTTTGTAAGTACGTTTGCTATGAAAAAACTATTTTGGGCTACAGAAATATAATTCATCAATCTGATTTCAAAGCAATTGGAAAACCTTGTACCACCATCAATCAAGCCAGTCATGCTCAAAAGGTAGTTTCATTCGTGGAAAACATGACATGAAGAAGATGATTGGAGAATTATTGCAAGATGTTTTGTCGAGAAGTTGAAATAAAGTCACATCTTCAACCACTGACAAGTGAACATTTATCAAATGGCTCCACTGAAGGTGATCCCGCGAGGTAATAAGTGGGTATGAATCATACTATGATTTGAGTATGAATTTTTCATACTAAAATCATAGTATGAAAATTTCATAGTATGATTTTACTGAATTTTTCATACTAAAATTATAGTATGAAAATTTCATGCTATTGCTAAAAATTTAAGTTTTTGCCCTTTTTTGCTTACAGAGTTGTTTATTTGCTAGAGAACAATTGTGCGATCAAGAACTAAGAATCAGGTGAATCAAGAAACTAAAAATCAGTGGCGGAGCCGCAAAGAACAGGCAGATTACATCGATGAACAGACAAACGATAAAGACGAAGAAGGGACTATTGTGAATGAGCTTGTTGATTCATCAGTTAAAAAAACTATTTCATTATTTGACGATCGAACCTAAGTCATTTTTTTTCTAGATGATTTACTGTGAAGGCTGTATGGATTATATTTTCCAGTTGATGTGGCGACGAAGAATAGTCAAAAAGTTTTGGAAATGCGCACTATTCTAGTTCTAGTTATAATTAGTCATGAAGCATCACAATGCATGATCTTCTTAATTTTGAACGAAAATTTAGTATGCAGCGGTTCTCATTTGTAGCATACATCCATACCCCTTATGTGTAAGCTTGAAGATTGACAGAATGACCTCAGATTTTAACAGCTGAAGCATTATTTCCTTTGCAGCCGCAAACATTGCGTTTCGACTTCAAGAGCCCATCAGTTCGGTTGGAAATGGTTCAAACTGGCCTGTGATATCGAAATGGTTGAGCAAGGTAAAGAACGGCGGAGGAGATTGATCTGCGTTTATTTATCATGTTTTTGCCGTGCGGCTGATAAATGAGATATCAATGTCAATGCTTTTGGCTGGGCATAATAGGCGGACATGTCCAGATTTAAAAATTTAAGCTCTGAATAACCTAAGTCACCGGAACTGCTTTCTCCCAAAGTATTCCGGATCTTGATTTTTATCAAGTATATGCACCCCCAAGTATATATGTCTCCCCTATCTATATGCCCAGCCAGGACCACTGACACTGGGATCTTTCAATTATCAGCTGCACGTCAAGGACAGGATAAATAAACGCAGATCAACCTGTTCGACCACTTGGATATCACACCCTATTTTGGGCCTCTCATTCTATACTGATGAGCCCTTGTTGTGCGAAAAACGGTGTCGACGCCTTCTAATGAAACAGGTGTTTCAACTATTTAAGGATGTGGTTATTCTTCTATTCTACATGACCAACACTATGTAAATAACTTATTCATCATATTCCGCCTATATCGTCATTCTCAGACCTGATAACTTCCCCAGTTGACTTGTGGGATGCACTATATTATGTTATGTTTATACCTTTATATTGTAAAAGATTTTCTCTAATTTCTCTTGCTATAGAAAGCCTTCACAGTATTTTGATCACTAGCATTATTCTCTGGACTTGATGAATGTACAGATTTATACTATGTAACTTTGGGAAACATTAACTATGAAAGTCAAACGTATTTTCATTTAAATGTTATTCCTGGAATAATAGATTAAATTATCACTTGAAGATCAGGATAGTATCCTTGGAAGAAAATCTGTTGGACAGATCAACTGATCTGTTGTATAGCTAGCATTGATGGTTATTTAATGGGAGAAGTGTCATTATTGAGAGGTTTGGATTTAGCAGTAAACTGTTCAATGTCTGATTTTTTGCATTTAACGTGCAGACGTAAAAATTATTTCTTAAAAATTATAATTCCTAAAATATTCTCTTCGTAATCATGAACGTAAAGATTTCAATGATCAGCATAGGAAGAAAGAATATACACTGTGGAATGATTTAATACGATTTAATATAGATGATTACATTACGAAAATTCGCACAGAATTTAGGCATGGAACGAATCCCTGCGCGGATGACAAATACATGTAGCAGTATGAAATTTTCATACTATTATTTGTGTACAAAAAATATTTCACTTTCATACTATGATTATACAAGTATGAAACATACGTATGATTCATATGTATGATCACACCCACTTATTTCCTCGCGGGATGATGCGCGGTTGGACATAACAACACGCGATATTTGACAATGAGGATAAAGAACATTCTTCGATAGGATTTTCAATCTATTCGCTCCCAGTCATCTTTGCCATACCCTTAAGACATCATTTACAAACAGCGAAGAGATAGTGGAAGTACCCCAAAGGTTTTTCAAGTGGGCTGACGCAGAAATTATTAGGGAAAAAAATGATCACACTAAAATGCAGACTATCGCTGATTCTGTCACAAAATCATGGCTGAGATCACAATATCCTTTACAATTCTACGCTCAGCAGCTATTTTGCCCATTCGTGGTTTGAAAATATTTCATCTTGCAAAATAGAGATTGCCGTCATCGAACTGTCTCGATTGCTTTCTAAGGACTAATGATTTAAAAATTATTTGCTATCTTAATGATTTATATGAATGATTCTCTCAGGATTTACTTTTCTGAATGAAAATATAGCTTATTGTTGGGGAAACAATTTCACAGCAATTGGTAGTAATCATAGCGAGAAGAGATATCTACCTGTCCATATCCATGACAGTGGTGAGACGATGAGCAATAATGACGACCGTGCTGTCCTTGAACTCCTCTCGGATTGTTTCCATCACCAGCCGATCAGTTTCCAGATCCACAGCTGCTGTAGCCTCATCAAGGAAGAGAATTCGAGATCGCCTGAGAAGAGCACGAGCTAAACACACCAGCTGACGCTGTCCGACTGAGAGATTGTTACCTCCTTCGCCAACTTCGTGTTGAAGACCACTGTCTAAACTGCGTGCCCAGTCTCCCAGATGTGAGCGCTCTAGAGAGGTCCAAATCTCGGAATCATCACAGTCCAAGAAAGGATCGAGGTTGTCACGCAAAGATCCCGCGAATAAGACAGGCTCCTGAAAGATAATGTTGAAAAACACTTGAAACGAGAAGTAACCTCATAATGAAAAACAAATCTTTTCAATGTTTCAAAATAAAGTCATTTTAAAATAAAGTCATCGATATAGTCATTCATCCACCAGGTGAAGGAGAAGAATCTAACGAAGAAGATGGAGATGATGATCAACCACAGTTTCAAAACTTACCGCGGAACCTCCTAAATGCAATCGTGGAAGCTCCTGATGACGAAGAAGAAAATCATAGGGCTCCGAAGCGGAAGAAAAAGATGGCTCGTTGGACTAACCCCTTTGAAAATTTGATTGAAATTCCTGAAGCTGAAGAGCAGAAAGCTGTAAGGTTCGACGGGTGCACTGAGCCTGTAGACTTCTTTCTTCAATTCTTCAGTGATGAGGTTCTAAATTCTATTGTGAATCAAACGAATGATTATGCACTCATCAATCTTAGCACTGAAGAACTCCTTGTTGTAATCGGTGTTCTTCTTGCTACCGGTATCGTTCGTCAAACACGACGAAGAGATTTTTGGTCGTCGAATGATTTGAAGCGAAATCAAGTCATAACAAATTCGATTAGTCGTAACCGATTTGAAGAAATTTTTCCAAAACTGCATTTTGTCCCGTTGACAGCTCGTACCCAAAATGATAAATTCAAAAAATTGCGTGCTCTGATAAAGCTTCTCAATGATGAATTTCTACAGCATGCTCCGGATACAAATTTCTTCTCTGTGGATGAATCCATGGTGCCGTATTTCGGCCGCCATGGCTGTAAGCAGTTTATAAGAGGAAAGCCCATCAGATTCGGCTTCAAGATGTGGGTGTTGGCTACTGCGTACAACTACAACCTTACCCAGGCATAGCCGAAAGAAAAGAGGATGATTATGATTTTGGGAGCTCTGGAGACGTTGTGTTTTACTTTGCGAAAATTCTTCGTGGTCATTTTACCGAAAAATCGCTATCGATCACACTGGACAATTATTTCACATCCCTTTCACTTTTGAAATCGATGAAAGATGATTTGAATGTCTCAGGATCGGGTACAATAAGGAGAAATAAGGTTCTATGCTATCCCTTTGATAACACAAGCATGCAAAATCGCGGTGAAATGATGTCGAAGTACTGTCCCGATTTCAAAACGAACTTGGTAGTTTGGCGTGATAACAAAGACGTACTGGTGGCTTCGACTATGTGTGGAGCAACTCCAATTTCATCAACAACAAGATTTTGCCGATAGGTCAGTGTCTAGGAGCATTGCCTCATGATGTTTCTGTACACATATTTATGAAATATAATTTTCTTCCAGGAACGAAAGAGAATCACTCTTCCTCGTCCGGCCGCTGTTGCGCACTACAGCTCAACGATGGGTGGCGTTGATTTACTTGATGCAAACATTTCAAATTGCCGAACTAATATACGAGGAAAGAAATGGTACTGTCCCATTTTTCATCTATCTCGTGGATGCTGCATGTGTCAATGCCTGGAATAATTACCGACTATGTTGTGATCAAAACGCATCCTACAATGATTTCCGCAGTCGAGTTTCGACATCACTCTTGGCAAAAAGTGAGAGAAAGCGAAATTTTCGACAAGCAACAAGTGACATCAGGTTTGACAACATCGATCACTTGATTGCATTCACAGAAAAAGAACTTCGCTGCAAGTTCTGCAACAAGAACACAAAGTTTCGCTGTGTCAAATGTTGTGTGAATTTACATGCCAAACAATGCTTCTTGCAATATCACACTCGTGTATGATAGTAAATGCTGAAATGTACAAGCACATACTCGTGCAGTAAGACATATTGTATCATGAATGTAGAACTTAGCATATTTTATTGTCGCCTATATTGATGTTTTGATGTCATAAGCTCGCAATTTCTAATGGAGGACAAGTTCTAGTAACCATTTTTAATTCAATTATTTTGCAAAATGTTAACACCAATTCCCATTGATCGTTATAACGATCATCCTATATCTATGTCAGTACTGAATATTTTACGGAATTATTTTGGAAAAGTACTTAGAAGAGCCTAGTCATATAAAATTCAGAAGAAGAAATTGATACGCTTAATATAAATTATAGCGGGCATAAATAGGTTAAGTAAAATTTCTCGATTTCTAAGAAAAAACAATCTCAAAGACGTTGATACTTATCTATGTCTATAGATTGCTAGAGAGGCGAGTGCGAATAATGTCGATACAGGCATGATAAAAAACATGCATGCATAGTAATCTTAGGAATAACATGTCGACATCACAAGTTCTCTATTTCACACATCAAAAGTTTGAGGCTGGCGTTTCATTTGATATGCTGTTCAACTGATGAAAACGATGAAAGAAAACAAAGAAAAGTACCAGCTTTCTTGAATGAGGGTAAATCCGATCACAGTCGACCAAAAACTGGTTTTGCTGACCAAGGTACAAAGCCCATCAGGAAGATGGGAGGAACCCAGTCGTATGCATCCAACTTAAGCGACATTTGATGAACTTTCATCGGAAGTGATTGATATTTGATACAGCAATGATCTCTAAAAAATGGGTTCAGGTAAGCCTATAATGATCTATCATGCATGCTCCGATTTTTTTTTTAAAAAACTAGGCTTCATATAATTGCCACGCGGAGTCGGAGTCCTATCAACCCCCGGAGTCGGAGTTCTATAAAAATGATAGGACTCCGCATCCCTGCTTTGTAGGGAGAAGCAGAAATTCAACGGCTGCTAAGGATTGTCTGTGCTTAAAATTTTCAAGTCTGAGGACATCTTTCTACTCGTGACTGTTGAGAAACGCCTTGAATAGAATCATAAGGTACACATAAGTAGCATCTGAGAAAGCTCATTCATTCAGGCCCGTAATGACCAGAATTGAATTGCTATAAAAAATCTAGCGGCAGTCTGTAATCGGATTTTACTTTCATCCTCACTTTTTTTATAAATATAAAGAAATCGTCAAAATGAACTTCTCAGCAGCACTCACTTGTGGCAGGATTGTCAATTTCTTCCGCAATTGGTGAAGGCCTAAACCCTCGATCGTCAGACCGTCGATGGAAATTCGGCCCTCCGCTGCTTCTATCAGTCGGAACATAGCCAAGGTCAATGACGACTTCCCAGCTCCTGTCCTCCCAACCACTCCAATCTTCTCTCCAGGGGAAATCTCAGCGTCCAATGAGCGCAGAACCAAATCTTGGCCCTGTCTATATCGAGTACTGAAACTCTGCATCTGAATCTTTCCCTCCTGTGGCCAGTTTGGATCCGGAGCAGGGAATTTTTCCCAATCATCTTCTTGTTCTACTCGACCATATTCCTCAATTCTTTCCACTGCCACGGCATTTGTCTCCAACTCACTGAGTTGCTCAATGAAATGATTAAGGCCGTCTGTGACCTGCATGGCATAGGAAATAGATAGTCCAACAAGTCCTGGTCCAAGTCGGTCGCGTTCTACTATGGCAAGTATGATAGCAAGCAAGACGACTATTGAGCTCAACAACTCAAGTCTGAATCCCAACCACTGTGCTGCACACTCCTGCAAAGAAAGTGATAAAATACCATAAAGTACATTTGTATAAAATCGGGACTTAAACTTCACTGTTTCCAAATCTATGATAAAAAATATTCCTTGTACATACTCGGAAGCACATTCAGCGATCCGCTGCTCTTCCAAGGGACCGTGTTCCCTTTATCCCATTATCATTCTTTTTGTGCTGAGTGTTAAGCAAGAATTCAACGGCGAACGACAAGTAAGAGCCCAGTGCAACAAGTTATTTGTTGCACAGGAGCACTTGTCAGATTATCACTCGTCGGCACTCCAAAGAATGAGGCGCCATGGGGTGCGCGGATACCTTCAACTTCAGTTGTGCAAGCAAGATAGAAAGCATAAAATTTTAGCAAGAAGTATCGCGGTAATTTTTTCAGAGACAATTGCGCAATCGCGTGGCAAACATCAAACTGAGGGTGTCAAGATGAATTTTTTTGAGGTCAGTTGTGCAACGCCAGGGTAGAGAGATAGACATTGCATAATTATTGCATCGAATTCTACAGGCCGATTCGGTGCGTGACTACTACCAGATGCTGGTGGTCTGTTGGACTTAGTAACAAAGTAGGAAAGGGATGAAAGAACTATTTTTCGGTTAATTTGCGATTAATAGGGCAGAGGATAAGGATGTCAGTTCTGTTGACTTCAGTGCGGGGCATCTATCAAAAAACATACTTAAGTTCCCTCAGTCAGTGTTGATGATTCTCGGTGTGAATTGAAGACGACGGGCGATTACGCTCTCACTGTGAGATAGACAGGGGAGCTTCCTTGAATACTGAGACGGATCAGCCGTTGAACAAAACAGTTGTCGCACTCGTGCGGTTGATCCCAACCTAGATTTGAACCCAGGTCTCCCGGACGCAGAGCCAGCACTCTACCGCAAGGCCAATGCGCCGTTATAAGCCGCCGGATAAACTTAATTTGATAACAGAAAAAAATAAAAATGCTTATTATCTTCTCAAGCTGATTATCTCTCACATGCTGAGAAAATCCGTTTCTATTCTTGTTCAAGTACGTGAATGGAAGTTATTGTCAGACCTGAACTTTCATTCATTGCCAGCCCAATTAATTGACACAGGGATTAGAAGAAAAAGAGATGCTGTGCATCAGTGTCTCTCAACGTTGTCGTATATATTTTATTTCCAATGATGAGTTCACTACTTATCAAAACTTAAATATTATGACATTTTTTGAAGAAATTGAGCTTCTCGACCATTAACATGTTGTCCATTTACATCAACATCATACTCAGCAGAGGCAGGATTGTATACCATATATTACTAGCTGAAGTATCAAATCAATGTGCATGAAGAACAAACGGAGAACAAAGAACTCCACGAAGCATCAGTCGCACTGTGAAACCTGCGTTAGCAAATAGATTCAAATGAAGAATCATTTTTTTCCATGTGATGTATTAGTTACAGCAGTGTTTCTGAACCCCGGTCCGCGGAACAGATAAGTTCAGTCCGCGCAGTTGATGTGAAATAAAGATCGCTTTTGGTATAAAACGTTTAATCAATGTCGGACGTCTTCACTGTCTTTGATTTGGTTTATTAATGCGATGACGCTGTCTCTGAGTCGAAGAAGTATTTCTGCAATATGATTAGCATACAATCATCTACAGATCATGTGTCTTCATATCAGGCTACGCTGACACAGCTACGTGTTAATGATTGCGCTACTTTACTGCAAATTACGAGCGTACGATTTAGTCAGCGTCAGCTATCCACTACTAAGGTGACGCACTGGGTCTATCGACTTTTCAAGGTTGCCTAAAGAATGCACTATTCCAATTGGCAGCTCAGTTGACGTGTTACTGTATTGTATGCTGTTTCGGTATAGGATACATAAATAACATTTTTTTGCTTTTCTAGAAATTTCGCAATTACTATTGACATCTGACTCGTGATCATTCTTTATGCAGGACTTACAGGACATTATCTGTAGAAACTGAGGTACTTATGGGTTATCTCCCCCCCCCCAGGTTTTCAAATTTGTCTTAAATCTGCAAAACTGAATCAATCGTCGCAAAACTTCAGGTAGACGTACTGTAACATATTTTCTACCTATATGCAAAACTTTTTGCAGTTCGGACGATAGTTTTTGCATTAGGTGACGATAACGTGAACTGTAGCGATGTCAGCAGCTTGATCTCACTTCGTCTGTTCTACGCATCATTGCTACTCATGTGTGCATTGTTCTCTCTCCCTCTTTGTTTCATCCACTGCTATTTGAAATATTCCCACGACCACCACCTTGCCAAACCTTTTTTAAGTTGAAGATGTTTGTGTAAGGGATGTTGCCAGGTCATCATCACTTCACGAGTTGTCGGGAAATGACTTTGTTGACCTCAAGCGCTTTCTTCTCAGACGGTAAAATCAGAGAAGATCAGATCAAGCTGCAGACACCGCTGCACTTCAAGCTATCGCCCCTAATTCAAAAAGTACTTGTCCGATTTGCACAACTTTTGGCATGTGGGTAGAAAATATCCTCACTTACGTGTACTTGAAGTTTTGTGACGATTGATTTGTTTCTATGGATTTTAGACAAATTTGAAAACGTGGGGGGGGGAGCTAGCCCATAAGTACCGAAACTGAATTTGAGACAAAAATGCGATGTTGCAACAGTGCGATTTAATAGACGCTGTTGCGTATGATGGATCCGATGATTATATAAATAAGTCTAAGTCCACGTAGTTCACTTGGGTGAGGGCTTAGTCCGCAGTCCGCGAGAAGTAAAGGTTGAGAAACACTGAGGTATAGTGTGTAGCATTACTTCAAGTTCTAGGTAGTAAGAGTGTCATGTTTCATTTTTTACTTTCATTATCAATTTTTTCGTTTTATCCATCGGTTTTGTGTTGCTTGATAATATCCACTTTCTTTTAATTTCTTTAATTATTGGTGACGATTGTCCTGCTCTATATCCACTAGCATGTGAAAGGGGCAAGAAAGGCTTTATTGACCTTCGAGAAGCATTCGGTTGGCACCCTATTTCGATGTGGTCTAGAAAGAAAATCAGAAGCCATAGAAAGAAAGGTAAGAGCAAAACAAATAATCAAAAACAGCATTGAAGAAAATACAGTTTCTAGAATTTCTTGAGCATGTTTACTTGAAGCATGTCACGCGGACAGACGACGAGCTCAGAGCTGTTTGAGTACAGTGCCCCGTTTGCTTGACTGCATGACAGTTAAAGTGACTGTATAGAACGTGTATGTGGCGTTGTGTGGAATAATTGTTAGTTCTGTAGTAGCATTAGCCTGAAGATTTCCATTTTTGCCAGTTATTGGCCCAAAATTGATCAATCTTCATTCGATTTCTAGAGAAAGCTACTTCTTTTAAGAGGTAGTTATTCCAATGGTTGCATTAACACTACGTTTGTGAGCCGATGGATTGGAAATGTCTTCAGTCCTCAGGACAATGTCAATTAATTATTTGAATAAACCAGAACAATAGCCTATCCGACTATAAATGAGTACTGGGATGATTATCATAGACAGAGTTGGAAAAGTCGGAATTGGAATTAATTCCGACCCGGAATTAATTCCATTTTTCGTCGGAATTGGAATTGACGATATTTAAATCTACTGGAATTGGAATTGACCTTGATAAACCTCAATTCCACTTTTTCGATAGACCTGTGATAAATCTATTTGTACAAAAATTGAAATTGCAGTATTCGGCCGTTGTGTTAACTGCACGCAGAGATAAGAGAGAGAGAGATAGATCGACAGAGCTAGTTTTATTCTATTGTTGAACAAAGGGTGCTAATTGTGACTTTGATGGTCCTACAGCCACCGGACAATGTTAATTCAGCAATTAAGCAAACAATGAAAAGATAATCATATTTGTTCAATCTGTCATTTAGTTATTTATCATGTAAGACAATTAATCAAAATAAAACAATTGTTGAATTTAGTTATTGATTGGATAAGCACAAAAATTGGAGATTAACTTAATTGTTGTACACACGAAAAACAATCGGTTTTGAAAGAGGAAAATTAACCCTGCATTAAAGGGCAGCCTGTCAGTTCAAATCACAATATAGACAGTGTCAACAAATTATTCTAATAATAAATGATTCAATTAAAATGGCAATGACATGAAATATTACTCAACTTCCAATCACAACAATTGACAATACTAATTTTCAAGACTATAGTTATACAAATACGATACTCAACGATAAAAGAAAAACTCTGAACTTGCAGTTCAATTCTTGATGTTGAATTCACTTCAATTCGATCGGACTCACTTATACCAAAATAATATCATAAATATCATGAATATCAGTGTCACTTATACCGTCAATCTTCAATCGCGCTCGTTGATATGTTGCCGCATACTCTACTGTGTTGTTGTTCGCTGGTAGGCAGTTGTAGTTGCTACTTCTGTAGTCAAGTTACACCACGAGAGCCCGGAGTTCTTCTAACAGCTATTGAAGATGTCGTATGTGTTGTTTTTGGTAGTTGTTGTTGTTTCAATTTCTCATCGTCTCTAATTTATGCAAATTTTTGAGACTTGACGATAAATACATTTTCTTTTGAAAATTGAAAGAGTTTCCTTTAATCTCTGCTCGTTAGCTTTCGACCCGGCCACATTTCGTTCTTATCACGGAATTTTTAATCTCCTTTTTTAACATGGACCATCAATCAGTTTTCATGATCTCATTTTTATCGTCGTTTTTTCTTTCATCAACAATCACGTTATTCGCACATTGAATTTCTTTCTTCTGTCAGTTTATTAATAGATTTATTCGCATCTCTCTCTCTCTCATAGAAGTAGATAATAGTACACTAGAATGGAAGTTTGATATCTTGCCTATGTACAATGATGGCACATGGAAAAATTTATGGTTTGTAGATGAGATTCGATCTAAAACATTGTATCATAGTCAAACTATTTGCCAAGTTGGTTGTGGAAGTTGTTGGCAGCAAATTAATGCAGGATTTTTATGAAGACAATATTAAGTGAGATGGTGGCATTATTTCATGTGGTATAGCCTACTATTCCCTGGGTTGGTACATTGTGTCGATTTGCAGCAGTCATCAACAACTATTTTTCAAAATTAGAATTAAAAATTGGTCCACAAAGTCATAATTGAATGTGGTCGGTGCACTGGTTGTAAGAATATCTCAAGAATTCAATAGAAAAAATTCTAATTATAGGATGATCTTCATACGGTTAAGAAACCTAGCGCTTTTGTCGAATAAACACATTGAAAGCTTCTTCGCCGACAATAATTTCTCAGATAAGTGAATAGTCGCTGGAACTTTTCACTTAATTATTAAATGACACGTGATATAGTGTGATGATATTTTGGAAGCTGATATTCGAAAGCATGTAAAGATTTTGAAAATTGTTCAAATATAGTGAACAGGGGAGCCCTTTCAAGTAAAATGAATACTATGAGATTTCTTGACCTCTGATTTCAAGCTGGAGCAATGTATGTTCTGTAAATCGACATTGCAAGTTGCATATGTGACTGATAATACTCTTGATAGGTTATAGGAGCGATATTTCAAAATGATGAACGTACAGAACGTTTTAAAGGATTTCTTTCTTTGTCATCCTGTCGCCGCAGTATTTTGTAAATTCACTATTGCTTTTGTGTATGATCTTTGCACAAGGGGCAGCAATCCAGATCACAATTTGGCTTGATAAATATAAATACAAATAAGAAAACATGGAAACCAGCTCGCACAATTTGCGTTTTGCCCCAACTTAGTTCCCCCGGAGTGTGCCATAATTTAAATGCAATTTCCATTCTAGGACTTTCTATGGTACTGTTAATTTCTATGCTCTCTCTCTCAGCGTTTGATTCTTTGCTGACCGTTAATTTTCTTTTCTCTTTTTCACAAGATATTGAATATCTCGTTTACAAAACGAAAATGGCGTAGGCTGACCGGCTACATATATACATGTACATGTACACAAGAAATATGAACTATGAACATGAGAACGGACATAGGAACGACACACAGGAACAACGAGGATAGGATACGGGCACATGGGTTAGATTGAAGCGAGGAAACTTTAGATACATTAACATACGAGTATACGCGTCATGCAATTATCGGAATTGAATCTCATTATGGAATTGGAATTGAATTGAACTGTTTCGACTGGAATTGGAATTGAAATTTCTGCTCTGGAATTGGAATTAAAAAATTTCAGTGGAATTTTTCCAGCTCTGATCATAGATTCTCAACCAATTAGAAATAAGTACTTAAAATCAACAACAGGAAAAGAAAACAGCGTAGTGAAATACTGAGTTCATTCTCAGATCATTATTGATCAATACTTTCAACTATGGTGTCCTGCAATTTCAGAGCCGAGCTGGATAGGAAATATAACTGCTCATGTAGGCGTGTCGGAAAAAATAGCATGAACACATAGTAGATAGAATATTATGCATAATTTTTGAAATTCGTTGATTAAATATTATGACCAAGCCGTTCTTTTCAAATATTGGCTCACTCAAATTTACTACTCACTCATCGACTGCAATTTCAAAAGTATGGGTCCCAGTTTTTGAACACATGGTCCAGATTGAGAAACACTGGTGTATTGAATTATACCTTCTGTGATTGATACATCAAACAAGTTTACAAACATTAGCCTTACATAGGAAAACCTATCTATACAAAACCTAGGAACTAAAACGAAAGACCAAAAAAAGGAAAAAAATTAAGTACTTCAAGAAATTATGCGCGCCAGGAGAGCTCTAGCAACTGATGTAGCCAGCGTCATGCCCAGAAAGTTAAGCACCTCATTGCGAATTAATGAGTAGTGCTCATTTCGGCATATTGAAAGTGATCTAGAAATCCGATTTAATGCTGCCACTGCGTTTTACATCACTAGTGTATGTAATGACAAATACTCAATATAGCAGTGATGGTTTATTGTGTGATTGCATTCAACATGCCCAATTTAGTTCAGACACAATTATAGCTGGACATTTAGACAATGCAACAATAAATCTCCTTCACTTCTATTTCACCAATCTGATTGGCTGCGAAAATTCTCCATATATATAAAATAAACTTCATAGCCATGTTGCGCTGCGGAAAATTATCGTTTTAGTTATTTGATGGCTGCTTAGTTCTCGAAGCAATTAAAGATTATTCTTTTATTGCTCATGAAACATAAACTATTTACATCTTAAAATGAGGCCATCTTATCATTTTTTGTAGCGAAACACACGTGTCTGTAAAAATTCTGAATGAAAAAAATCTACCTATCGCCACACAGTCAATTACAATTCTGCAGCATAACGACGAAGCACTACACTATCCTGAAATGAATACTTGATGAGTAGACGTAATAAAAGTAAAATTATGAATGGTAATTTTGATGTGGTTATCATGTGCCTTATAATACATGGTCATCATATATAAAGTATAATGCTGACTTTGAATTACTGATACCTTGGGTGATAAGCCATCTGATTGGATTACGCAGATTCTTCAGTTGAGCACTTATGTCTTACTGTCGCCCGTTGATAGCTCAGCTGGTAGAGCGTTGGTCTAGAATGCCAGAGGTCGGTGGTTCAAATCTACCTAGACGCGCAGTTATTTCCCGTCTGCTAAATTACTGATGAAAGGTGCAATATCTGAAGTCGATTCCAATCAAAATTCTATTAGACCATCATGGCTGACAGCTGTAACATATTTCAATTAAACTCACTTGAATATATGTGAAACGGGCGTTGCTGTCGATCTTGTCATCAAAGTCGCTGATGAATCGATCATCTTCTTTGTACGCTCGGATCACATGAGCTCCTTGTACTGACTCTTGGAATGATGTGTAAATTGGCGAGCGAGTGACGGAGTCAATTCTACGTGACTGGCGAGAAATAGGAATGTAGAATTTCTGAATTACTATATAGACGATGGCGATTGGTACCACAAAGGCCAGGAAAATAGGTGTAGTGATGCTGACAATGATTACTGAGCTAAGCACAACCATGAAGGCATCCAAGATATCATTGATGTTGGTCATCAGAGCGTGATCCACAATTTCCATATCACGGTCGAAGCGGTTGAGAATGCGACCAACTGGAGTAGTGTCGAAGAATAACATTGGAGCGTGCATGAGACGTACGAGAAGATTCTGATGAATTTTCTTTGAAGCCCGGATTCCGGTGAGCTGCGTGCAAGAATGGAGAAAATCATTAAGGAGTTGCCCCTTACTGGTAAAAATTCGGATATACGAGCGTAATTACATAAGGAGTCACTGATCGATTATTTAATCATTTTCTTTACATTTCGAGTAGGGATGTGCGCTAGCCGCACCTGCTCGCAATAAAAATAATAATAATGCACCGTAACATTTGTAAAGTCAGGCTGAAGTACTTATTAAGGTACAGACGAAATATAATTTGTCTCGCGTTCTGAAGTGTCCCGTGATAGTTAATTAATACTTCGAAATCTTGAAGGGAACGTTTCAAATGTTCATATTTTCTAGAATTCAATGTAAATTTCATGAAGCATTAGAAATATTCTAGTGGTGCTAAAGAACTTGAAGTAGACTTGCAAAGAACTCTTATAACTACATTTTGCCAAGTGACTCACACCATACTTAACCTATGTTTCTTTATGACAGTTCAATTGAATTCTTTAAAACTAAATGAAAACAAAATTTCTGCAGAAAACAGAAAAGCAGCAAAAAATGTAAACTTATATTATAAGGAATAAAAATTATACGGCAAAATGGCTTTATCATTAATAGTTCCATTTTGTCGTACTTTGCATTATCATACACGTGTAGCCATATAAACAACGTATATTGTTATAAACGCATGTTCTTTTATCCTTTTTCTCAAAATACCTAGGAACATCAGGAGATGAACATGTAGAATGATTCGAAACAATGTAACCGAACTCTACAGAATACTATTCAAGAAAGTCAGCTTGTCGATATTATTCGACTTTAAGAAGTATCTCTAGGATGCTACAATGCTACAGAATGCCGAAAAAACCTTCCGGACGAATCGCAGGCTGCAGAAATGCTGAGATAACCTGTGTCTTAGCAAGAGGAGCAGCAGGGTACTCAGTATTCATTACGAGATTCCGAAATTCTGAAGTCGACGGGAAAAGAGATTTCGTGACGTAAAATGGTTTACAGTGCATCTTCGATTATCCGGATGCTGAAAACCGAATGTGTCAGTGAAAGATCCGGATAAGCGAATTTTTAAATTCCATGCTTAGAAAAGCTTGTGGTTTCAGGTCAAAGACATTTGATTACATACCACAAACCCCCTAGAATATAATCCTCATATATCTATTTAATTTATATATACTCAGTATACGCAGATATCCATCCTGCATATCTACCTAGAATATAGTACTTGATATCTTTGCCTCTGATATTTCGACTGTTTGATGAAAATATGAACAAAAGTTGTTTTGCTATATGTTCGATGTCGTTACTATTAAAGTACATGTACATGTATATACAAACAATCACCATGAATTGAGACAATGAGATGAAAGTGATTTATTAAAGCTGTATCCCAGCTTTGATTAGTTTACGAAGCCTACTTAGCAATGCTCAAATCAGTTAGTTATTCGCCTATTATTGGGTCAGAGAACGGGGAGAACCGTACATGGAGCCAATGAGATGCTTATAAAGCAAGCGTACTTCGTGTATGTATTACCTAAATAGGAGTAAAATACAAAAATGAACATTCGATTTCATTTATGAACATGTTTTGATGGAATCACAGAGATTCGAACGGGTTTTTGAACATTCCGTCCGGATAATCGGACCGAGAACCGGTGCACCGAGCAAAGCCCTAATTTTGAGACTTCTTCAATGGTTTGAAATTGGTTCAACAAACGCCACCAATTGCGACTCGTATTTTTATGTATTTTTATTTTATTTATTACTCCCTTTCTATCGTCAGATTAACGTGAGAAAAGAATGTGCCTTTTCACTAAATCATAAATTCAATAATCTGTTTAACTCATTGACTCCTCAAACGTCTCACAAAACTGGCTTGAGTCGGATATCAAAGGAAGATATTATGCCTTTTGTGATGGTTTTTCTTAAAAATGTCAACCGTTCCTCTGACCACTTTACCCGGCTGAAATACAACATTCAATGATTCATGAAAGCAGTGCCATGATGCATCTCAGTTGTTTAACTAGCTTCAGTTTAATGGAGCTATGGCAAGGTTATACGGGATGTAAATTCGCAGCACGGATGTGACAAATTCGTATAAATATATGCTAGCTAGCTAGTATAAATATGCTAGCACATAAAATCAAATAACGATGACTTGAATCCACTACCACCCCCGATCATCCAGACCTGACATATTCGCGTATAATTCAATTAATGTTTGAAAACATACGTGTATTTTCAAAAATGTCGTAATTTCTAAAAGATTATATACAGGAATGCATGTATGAGTGATAGAATGGTTGAAATTCGAGGGAAAATTGAGATGACAACACGATTTTTCTAAATCATTGCGAGAACTGAAAACTTTTCTGAGCTATTAGTCGCCGTTCATAATTTGATTGAAGCTGAACTCTCATACGAGAATGTGTATGTCACTATCAGGATGTTTACTCAATCTGAATGTGCCTAGCTTCATAAACAAAAAAACCTCAAGACATTCCATGTCAAAAATCAGGGAAAACATGGAAAATCTAAATTTTACTTAAAGCTACTGCCTGCTTCCCCGTGGATCTATGTTTCATTTTCTATCCTGCTTGGCAAGAGCAGGAATCGGGTAGAACTTGGCAAACGTGGATATTCGTAATAGCCATAGGGTGCACATCATCATGTGAGCCTCATTTTTGGCCTCGTCCTGCAGCGAAACTCGTTCTGATTACCGGGCTATGACATGAATTTTCTACACAGACGATCCATGCAACTTACGAAAGAAAAAAATAAAATAATTAGTCCTAAGGTAAAATAAGATAAAAGACTAAGGCATCAGTAGGTGCTTTCATGCACAATGGCTAGATTCAACATCGGGCATTGCTTTATTTCTTCAACAACATATGTTATGAAACTGAATTTCCCGGACGTCTTGCTACAAATAAGAACTCTAAACCATTTATTTTCTCTTTGACGTTCATCCTGTTGTTACTCACCACTTCGATGTAAGCGAAAATAATAACAGTCACCATCTCTCCCAATCCAAAAGCTCCAAATATTAGCATGTAAAAGTCTGTTTTCTCTCTCATTTCCTCCACGTCACTGCGGCCTGGTGTAAAGTTCTTGAATATCGGATCGTCCGTCCATTTAGATATCCAGATACTTCCTCCCATTTGCACGCCGTAGAAAATGAAGAAAAAGAACACCATAACAAGAGACAGGGCGATGCCACGTGCGCGAATTAAGGCATAGATATCAGCCCATCGCACTTCTCCTACTTCCATGCTTTCTTCTTCAATTAGCTTTCCACTCTTCACTTCGTCAGATTTTACTGACACTTTCGAGGCCTGACGACAAACTCGGCGTCGCTCAGAGATGGATTGACCGCGCGGACGAGGCCGCTGGGATGGAGAAGAAGGAGAACCCACGAGAGTTAGAGCTGCAAAGGAGATGATGTCCATAAAGTCGCTCAAACGGTTTTCATACTTCACAGTGCAATAATCTCTATGATTATTGCTTCCGTTATAAAGTTTATGCTTTCCGAAGTGCATAAATTTTAAGGATTGCAATAATCAGTCTTTATTTGTCTCCGAGAGCACAATGTAGGAATACCATATGAGATTTCAAGGTAAGTAATGTACAACTCAGAGGCCGCGTCAGCTGTTAACAACATATTTCCGATATGGGCTTGATTGATACCAATTGTGTTTGTAGTTCATACATACATATTAGCTATACACGCAGACCCCTATAAGCTCTTGGGTGAAGGCAGTGTCGGTGCAAAATATAGCCATGCAGTACGCCTATTTTTAACATTATTGTTTAAAATCAATTAAAGCGCCTATTACTATTAAGGCCAGTCTAGTCCTAGACCTACGACCGTGGACTTCGTCAATTAAAAAAGCATCCCGTTTGGCAGGCCTAAGTGCTAATCCCGATGCAGCTTGGGGTCAAAATGCATACGTTTTTAGCTCTAAAGCAGGCTATTTGGATTTCTATTGGGATTGGGCTGAAAATCCATCCCAACGGCAAGCCTGACTATTGCCCGGCATAGGAGGGTATATAATGCACCATTATACGCCCGCCAATTTCACATAGAATTCTCTCCGTACCAGATAGCCATGAACCGTCGTCCGTCATTAATAAATGAATTGGTAAACTGATATTTCAAATCATTTTTAGATAGAGATCTGAATTTCAAATCTATTCACATTTGCAAACATTTATAGACTTTCAAACTTTTCATGAATTAAAATTTATTGAGAGAACAATCTTTCATAGATTTCAATAAAAGTCAATCAAAGATTTCTTTATCTCTCCATTATCTGTTACTAACAGTGATCAATAATTGCAATATTCACAGACTTCTCAAGAGTTACATACAATAATTATATTATTATATACAATAATAATACAAAAATTACCGTATATACAATATCATGGATTTTGCGGGCAGTAATATCAGACATAGACGAGGCTGCGTCAGAGTTTTTTGAAGTCAGGCTAAATTTCCATTCAAATATTCTTGATAATCAGAGAAATGTCAATCACAATCTGTCCTTGATCATCATAGCACGTCGGCAAATGAATATCTCTACCCAACTCGTGTGTGAGATGCTTCATCACAGCTTTCTAACAGGTTCGGGCATGTAATACAATTATCTAACTTGTGAAATGCAATCATGCACTAATTGAGAAGTCATTATTTCGGATTCCTCCATCTGTTCATTCCACACTCCACAGTACAGTAAAATACACGAGCTTTCGATGGCTCTCAGCACACCTTAATCATGAGATGAAAATAAAGAAATATTTATTTTGAATAGTGTATTTTACTGTACTGTGGAATGTGGAATTAAACAGATGGAGAAATCCGAAGTAATTACTTCTCAAACATTGAGCCCATCTGGTTTTTGAAGTCGCATGATGTTCGAATGCTATCCACGACCCCGTTATCTGCGAATGGGTTGAAGACCAACCTCTTATTTATTTTGACACAGACAGTCTGAATCGCATGAATCACACGGCCACAACATAAGTCCAAAACAAGGCCGATGAAGAAACACCTTGATTCATTTAGATTCAGACTGCCCAGTGCAAACCCATTCAAGAGTACCTGTCGCAGACGGCGATCCTCTCTGCATCCATTCGTTAAGGCGCGTAAAACACCCAAGCGAAGCAAAGTCTGAATCCTGGGTACATTGATGCCTTCAGTAGGTTGGTATGGTGAGCAGACCTAGGCAGTCTCAGAGCCGCTTTTGTGCTGTCCGATTGTCATCTTTGAAGGCAATCAATGTCCCGTCCATTTAGAGGCGCTATGTCACATCCAAATCGTAGAGAGGGTGTAACGACCGAGCGCCATAGAAATGATTTATGAAGGAGACTTAACTCTGGACTGAGCATGCCAACAGCGGAAAGGGCAAAGAAGAAACTTCGAGAGCGTTTTGTCCTATTGACAACATGAAAACGACCTTCTAAATTTGAGTTCCACGTTATAAATACCTAGATGCTTTGACTGATCACGGACCTCGAGAACTTGACCAGAAAGATTCCAAGAAGGAATGAAAGACTATAAGGTCATAAAAAAACTGCAAAAATCATGAACAGAAAGAAGTAAAAAAAGAAAAACGTCAAGATAAAGTCATGAGTGATCATTCGATCTCAAATCGACCAACAAAGGTACTAATTCGCTTGATAATGGCCCACGGCTAGTCGGAACGTGCGGGTTTAACTTGAAAATTTCCCATAAGGTTTCTCAACGGTTTTGGGGGTAATTCGATAGTGCTGAGTTCAAATCTGACATCAGAAAGAACTTTCAACGACGTCTTTTCTTGCTATGTTCCTATTGTTACATGCATTTAATTACAAAAAATAGGCCGCACTTAATAATCGCTGATCAAATATTCAAATCATGAGAAAATCTGTCCGGTAGAGGTATTAAGTGCAATTTTATTTAATACATTGATTCCGAATTTATTCATTAGGACATTCGTTTTATACTCATATTTATGCTTTCAAAACCTTTCTATTATTCAATAAAAACAAAGTTATTTTTCCAACAACATGTTTATCTGAGAAAAACAAATTTCAATCAAAATCATATGTGATGACGTCCTTTGTAAGCCAAAACGGCTCTGAGAAGTCTGCTTCCGTTATTTAATTTGTCACAGTCTTTCATTTTGTAATTTTGTCAGAAATCGTTGAAGCTCCTGTGAACGGATTCTGAGCTTTGTTCGCAGTGCTTTCCCAGTCCTTCATGTTTTGAGAGGCAAAATTCTCTCACGTAGTGAAAAATTGCGTGAATCTTAGGTGTCACCGTAATGCCGAGAGGTAGTCGTCACGGAACTCACGGATTTTGTCCTGAAAATTCTCCTCGAGCGTGAAAGAGAAACAGCTGGCCACGACACTATTCAAACTCCGAAATGCTTTAACAAACGGAAGACATCCAAGTGGACAGTTGGCCGCCAAAATATCAACTTTCCTAAGAAGTGACCGCGAGTCGTTACCTGTAAAGGAACCGCCGCCGTGATAGCAACAGGGGCTGACATGACAATCAATTAACTAATTCTGTGCTGCCTCAGGAAAACGCTCTTCCATGAAAACGCACATAGCAATCGATTCAATGAAATCACGCGCCCGCTATTTTGATTGTTGAAGATCACATGACGCGTTGATTTAAAAGAACATAGATATCTTCCTTTATTCTCATCTCTATCTATTGTCATCTAATGCATGTAGGTAAATAGAAAGACAAGAATTAATCTATATCAGTGCTATCGAAATCAATCAAGAAAATCAAGATTTGAATATTTGATCAGCGATTATTAAGTGCGGCCTATTTTTTGTAATTAAATGCATGTAACAATAGGAACATAGCAAGAAAAGACGTCGTTGAAAGTTCTTTCTGATGCCAGATTTGAACTCAGCACTATCGAATTACCCAAAAACCGTTTAGAAACCACATGGGAAATTTTCTAGCTGCAAATAATTAATCGGTTTCGTTTTCGACGGCCGCCATTTTGTTTTTTTGCATATAGCAAAGAAAGACGTCGTTGAAAGATTTTTTTGATGTCAGATTTGTACTCAGCATCATCGAATTATCCCAAAACCGTTGAGAAACCTTATGGGAAATTTTCAAGTTAAACCCGCACGTTCCGAGTTGTGGCATCAAGTTATCGGTTGTAATTTTCCAATAAGATGTTGGTATTTTGAATACGCAACTTTGCTGTTTACTTTTCATTCAATAGAACATCAAGCTGTTTTAAGGAATACGACATACTTTCACAAGACATCAATGGTTTCGGTCACTTCTCGTAAAATGGTGAACTGCGATATCCATTTAATTGAAGCCGAATAGCCGATCATTATGTGACTGACACTTGTATGTTTTAAATATCCAAAAATGTGACTCGTGCGATATGTTCTGTAGAGTATACAGATGAAAATTAGGAAAATACAGATTGTTTCATAAAAAATGGATCACCCTTAAACATCGCCTTAACTTCAACTTTGTCTAACTCCGCCAAACTTGAACGAATTTCTCTGAAATTTGGAAGATATGTCAGTTGTGCTTACTAGTATCATTGTTGGAAATTTCAAGCATGAATATTGAGTTGTTTTCCTGTTATAGATAAAAAAGTAGTAGATAATTTGATCTTCATTTAGCAATGTTACACAAAATCATACCTCACTCTTATAGAATTACATTTGTTTCCTTTGTTATGTAATATGTTGTTCTACAAGCCAAAAGCTATCAAGCAAAACAAAAATAAAGAAAATCGGTCAATCAGAGCCAGTATAGCACCATTATTCATCAACAATAATGTAACTGCTACATGTGATTAACTGGACTTCATGTTCCATAGCTTCCTGACTTCGTTGCGGTGGTGTTGGCAGCACTCCTGATTGCTTTCAGCTAGAAATCTATCTCTTACCGGTTGAAAACAATACAAAGCACAAATGAACAATAACGAGATCGCATTCACAAAAGGCAAAGTGTCAGTCTTGTTAGAACTTGCTAGAACCTAGCCTTGCTAGGATAGTGATGGTCGATTGAGATTATGGATAAAATCTGATCAGGAAATTCCGAGACATTTACATCGTCCCCGGGTACAAGGTGGTGCGACTCTACTGATTTGGGCTGGCATTTGGACCAATGGCCGCTCTGAACTTCACATACAGCAAGGAACCATGAATTCTGAACGCTATGTGAATGTTTTACGAATGAACATTGGCCAAATGACAGATCAACTTGGTGATCCATCGACTTGGTTATTTATGGATGATAATGCTACGTGTCACAGGAGTAGTAGAGTCAACTTATGCAAGTCTCAATTAGGGCTTAGGACATTATCTTGGCCAGCTCGTTCTCCTGATCTGAATCCCATAGAAAATGTATGGAGTATTCTAAAACGTAACGTTCGTCGTTCACTGCTACCTACAGATGGCGTATCACAACTTACGTCACTGTTACAAAGAGAGTGGAGAAAGTTAGATCAGTCAAAAATCAACGATATCATCGAATCAATGCCTAGACGAATTGGTAATGTCATTGACAATAAGGGTAGGGCCACAAAATATTAGCTTCTTAAGAACCGTTACTGTATCATAGCTTATCAGATTATATAAGGATATTTAAATATATTAGGGACATGAAATAACATGAAAAATGCTTTCTGTATCATACTTATGTTTTATTTAGTCAAATTTTAGGATGATCCACTTTTTATGAAACGGACTGTAGATAGCTGATTCTAGTTGAAAAAGTGTTTGCTTCTTGAAGACATAGCAAATGACAAAAAGTTTTTAATCTGAACTTATGATATTATTAGACTTCTTTTTATTTTGAATCCAAGTGGACAAAATATTTCACGCACAACCTGTGTGCATCACGTGAATGAGAAAGATCTTTTCTTCAGTATTCTACCAATGCAACAGCTTAATCATACATGTATGACTAACATAACTTCTTGTTAAATTCTCCTGCCTATACAACATGCAAAATTATTCGAACAATGGGCATGAGATTTTACAAATGATATATGACCTGCAAAAGAGTCGAGAGTCGAATATGTGGCAGAATTCATTCAGACGATTAAATTGCAAGGACGACGCTGTCTCATGATCAAATGGATTTTATGAATGATAAAGGAATTCATAATGTGTCCAGACCACTGCGATCTCTAGCATGATGAAAGTCTACATCAGGCTGTAGGAAAGCTACAGAATTGTTAAATAAAGTTGGATTTAATCGTTCTAAAGTTTTCTTCTATTCTTTTGAAACCAACATTTTATGTTAATCTCAGGAAAATAACGTTTTTCATGCCTTTCAATTTCTATTTGTACATTAGGCTTGCATCGTGTAATTTATCTCATCCTAGTAATTAATTAAATATTCTAATTATTGGGATAACTGTATGCCTAAACAAATATTTCACATAAACTTCTTAAATCTATGATATTTAATTTCAAAAGAGAGATCTCAAAATTAATATACATAAAAGTATTTAGAATGCATGGGCCTGCGCTATTATATCTAGCCTCGAATATTCACCGAACGCACAGCCCAAGTGAGGTTGTATATTCTTGATATAGAGAATTTGCCATTACTGGCCGAAATATAAATTTTACTCATTATGCTCCTGTCAATTAAAAAAACGTTTTTTTTGTAACATAATAAATAAGAGATTATCCCCCTGGTGTAAACCTGACATTTTGGCTGACAGTCCAGGTGTTATATATCTTGGAGTCCATGGATTGTCCTTGCAAGGACCACTTTCTAAGTATATGTTAAAGCACTGATATTTTACTTTACACATTTAGAAAGTCCGAGTCATAGATTTAATGTACGAGTCCCCGTGTGCATTTCTAAATGTGTGAAGTAAAATATCAGTGCTTTAACATATACTACTTATTTCACGAACAATAATGTGTACAGTACATTATACGTTTAATGTGCTTTACACATTAAATCAGTGTTATAGAAACATAGATTTTCATAGAAGTCGCCAGTACTTTAGCTAATTAGAATGCATCTAAGAAAAGAAGATAAATAGTCCGGGAGCTACTGACACTTTCTTCCTAAATTCGCGCACGAAGGGCTCAATAGCATGGATTTATAGATCTTGAAGCGTTGAATGCAAAAATCAAATTCTTAAGAGTCACAGCCAGTCTCTTTCAGCTATACAGTAGGCAAGGTTTAAGAATTCCCATTGGAATCCAATGGTAAAATTCAAGAAATATCTATGGAGGAATAATAGAGGAAACTATTTATCAGAATGCCATGAAATTTGAAACATGATTGAGTTCAGAAAATCAACCTCCATATAAAAGTTGAAGTGAGTCACATGATTCAGCATTTGATGTCTGAGAGCCTCTACAAAATGAGTAAAATCACCAAAATCAAGTCAAAACATGAAATTTAGGGATGAGTGAAATAAATGCACTGATAAAAATGCAATATCATGCTGGAATTACTATTGATATCTACAATTCCATAACAAATAGAGGTAGATTTTTCACAGCTTAAAAATTCTGATAGTCATAGATTCTGACGATCCTGTGAAATATAAAGATGCTTGCGCGATACGTTATCCATCTTAATTGCCCTTCGGGCTCGTGCATAGACATGTTGATCTCGAAAAATGCAATAAAGATGGATACTTTGCACTAGTTGTGTAAATAACTATTTGACCATTCTCGGAGAAGACGAGTATATAAAGATAAAGTGTTTCTGGCTTTCCGTGGAATCCATATACACTAGCAAGACTCCAGTGAATTAGACACAATAACGGAAATCAACTTTATGTACAAGAGGTGCATCTCAAATTTGCTCTCGGCAAGGCTGCGATGTTTTAATAGGGAGTTTTGTCGGTATGGAGAGATGAGAACTAGGTCTGTTGAGGATTCCTGATATTAGATGAAATGACGGCTATTCAGATCTGCTACTATTTTCAACTGAGGATACAATTATTCTATTTGCATGAGACGGTTCAGAATGTGGCAAAAACCGGACATACAATTCAGCTCCATGGTCCCCTATTTTCGACTACAGGAGACCTGTTTGACTAAACAGAGCAAAAGCAGCGTTGAAATGCATCATGACAGTGGTCCTTATTGGGAACTTAAGTGGTTTTCCTTCCTTTTGTGTGATTTTACTAAAATTACTCCCTACTGAATTAATGTTGTCAGTAGTATATGTTATCAAAGTCCTGCTCCTTGCCATGCCTGTCTCTGTTTCAATTCAGGGAGGACGAGCTGTCCTCACAAATTCAGTTGTCGAGCTTCTTACATATGAAAAACAGCCTCAAGTGTCGAGGACGAGTGTGCCCCTCCAATTTACAGCTGAATCCGCGCCAACTCAGTAGAGACGTTAGCTAATAATAGGACGGTCGTTTCTACTGAGAAATGATAAGCTAAGACGGTAAATTATTTGAATCAATCCAAGTTGACCGACTCACATGCCAGGGAATCATCACTTTTCACACTGTTGCTCAAGTTGTCATCTGCTTCACCGCCTCCATTTGCATCTTCACCATGATCTCGAATAAATTTGGCAAAGTTGCTTTCCGGGTCGTCAATTAGCTCTTCATAAGATCCCGTCTCGGTGAGACTGCCATCTTTAATCACAGCGATCTGGTCAGTTTCAGGTAAGAAATTGATGGCATTGGTGACAAGCAAACGTGTTGTATCCTTGAGTAATCCATTCGGCCCAATCGTCTACAAGAAAGAAGCAATTCAGAACTGTTATCACGCAAAGCACCGGAGTTATCTTCCACATGTATTCAGTCATCCCTTCCACACCCAAAGCAAGAAGTCATATTAATCTGTAAGGGATGTGGCATCTTTAGACATTCATACCTCTCACCGACTTGGGTGAATGATCTAAAGTGAGTGAGGCGGTATCTCCTCAAACGATTCCAAACGTAAAATAGCTATGTTTTTATTTCTTGGCGACTTCAGAAAAGTAGTAATTCGCTTCAATCGCTTACCTCTTCAAAGATGTGCTTGCCAACAGTGGCATCGACTGCAGACATTGGATCGTCAAGGATGTAGACGTCAGCTCGTGCATACACAGCGCGGGCCAAACTGACTCTCTGTTTCTGACCACCGGACAGATTGATGCCTTTTTCTCCAATTTCAGTTTCATCGCCAGCATCCATTAGAGCCAGGTCAGATCGCAGGGCACAGGCTTCCAAGACTTTATTGTACCACAGCTGATCCATTTCTTTTCCAAAGAGAATGTTTTCCCGAACCGTCATATTCTGAATCCACGCCTGTTGCGGTACGTACGCTACGGTTCCCTGAGAAAGGAGAAATTTCCAACGAATGAATTCAGCGATCAAAATAAATTAGATGGAAATCAGTAGGGTTGAATCGGCAATATCGGCATATGAGTTCCAACAGCCAGTAACTGATGCGGTTGTACTTTGTATTACAATACAGCCCCAGTGGACTTGACATGATCTAATTACAGGTGAGATGACGCGCTTTTTGAAATTCGCAGACTATAATTTTTAACTCATCCCTGACCCACCAAGGCACGAGGTCATTCTAGCATGTTGTAGGTGAGGCAGCCCTCACACATCCGCATAATAGCGACTGGTCAGATGCTTACTATCATTGTCAAATCAAAAAAAAAAAAACTACAATAATCAAAGATGCTTTATGTGAAATAATTTGTAAATCATCAAATTCAATATGAAATATAAGGCCTATTGTTATTTTGAAAATATCAACAATTGTTTTATGCTATTGTGCTCGTATATAAATTGCCGAATGTTATAAATTGCGTAATGTTATGCACAAGGAGTCATTAGACGAACGATGCGCTTTTTAGATCTTGACGACAAAAGCACTTACCCTGATGACGACTTGTCCCCGCACTCTCTCCATCTCTCCCAAAATCGCAGAAACGAGAGAACTTTTCCCGCAGCCCACTGGGCCCAGTAAGGCCAGAAGCTCTCCTCGCTTGACGGCCAGATCAACTCTGTGGAACGGAAGATACTCGTCAATATTGAAGGATAGTGCAGTGATGTTATGGACATGGAGTCAACACTCAAAATCAGGGATGATCACACACACACGACACACATATATGCTGCATGCTTCTTCTTGATTTAGATTCTACCATGATTATTCCGGCATATCAGTTTCTAAACATTCAAATGTTAAACTAGTCGATATCGATTGTTGAAACAAAAAAATAGATCAGGACACCTAAGCACATTGAGTTTAGTTTGCACATTATAGTAGCCACAAAAATCGGTCAGATACCCAAGAAATATCGATTTTGTCCTATTACGTCTGCACATTTGCAATTTAATTTGGCGAATGTACATTACGGGCAAGATAAAATTAACCACGAGATAGTTCAAGAAAAGCTGATTTAATTACGATTCAGTCGAATATTATTTCCAAATTCAAAAATGGATATATTATGATAACTGATCATGTATTTGAATGGTAGGTCGAAAAAGGGTGGGGACATTTCAGAGAATTCTAATAAATATCATGATCTTTGTGACACGCGCGAGGCGAGGCATCGAGAGACAGATATTTTTTTTTTCGTGTTTTTGTTAAATCACAATGAATATACATATATTATATTGATACTGAGTATAATTGCGCTGCTTGTTGAGCTTCGGTCGGTTTTCTTGTTTGTTCATCTCTTCAAATTTCACAAACATATCTGCAAACACGTAAACCGTCATTACCTTAAAAAGTCGGAGAGAAGAATATTCTCTGTATGTAAATTGATCCTTGACAAAACTTTTTGCAAAAATTCTAGTTGCAATTGGTTTTCTATTTTTCTATCAGAGTTGAGGGGGAATGTGCTAACACGAAGTAAGGTTTCATCAAGATCGGATATAAAAAATAACACACAATATGAAATGAATTCAAGGCAGAACTGTGTGAGTCTTACAAGACTTACCCACTAACAACGGGCGCACCAGCCTTTGTCCATGAGAACGTACCGTTGTCGATAAGAAGAGCTGCTCCATCTAAAAGAAAGAAACTGAGGGCTGTGGTGTCTTTCTTATAATGTACCGGCATAATGAGAGTACAATTAAAGCTGAATTATAGAGGCAGCTTTCACCTGATTAATTCTAACCTTCTGATATAACCAAAAACACTTTGATATTCAGCAGTCACTTTGTTTTACCGTAGAACCATAAAGTCCATACAATAGAAATTGGCTATGAATTAGTCACTGCAACTAGAATGGTTGCCTTATACACCTTGGAAGGGCAGTCCGCTGACGAATTTCTTAAAATTTCGTGACCAATTCAAGATTGTTTTGCTTGTTCAAGCAGTTGTCAGGATCAAGCCTTTTGTTAAATTTTTGTAATTGCGGTAGCTCACATCCCGTCTACAGTACTTATCAACTATCATGTGCAATGATAGTGGTTGGGAATACAGGGCATAAATATGTACAGTAATGGAATTAGGGTATATGCTGTGTACTTCAAAGCAACAATGGTGACTTCGAATTACTGCTGATATCTTGGTATTAGTAGTTAGGCTTGACGGTTATTATGTACTTTTCCAAAACGATGAAACTGTACAATACAAAAATATTTTTCCGTTTTTTCAAAATTGCTAATATTTTCAATGATGTGAAAAATATCAGTTTTCTCTCCCGAGTAATTTAATGCCACTAAATAATTACGAATAAAAAATATGTACATAGCCGACGTTTCGGGTCCAGACCCTTTCTCAAGGCAAGGCAGCAATAAAATGACACTGTCTAAACTGGCTCGTTAGATACGCAGTATGGTTCCGGTTGTATCATGACGTCTGTTCATTTTAGGATGGCACTTATTGATTAATCGTGATTCCAACACGCTTGTTTCAACAGGATCATTTAAGCAGCGAAGAAATTCAAAATCATCAATCGAACCGTTAACAAGACAAGTCTTACTGTGTTCAGACAAAGCACTTAGATCATTTTTATTACGAATACGGACTATGTGTTCGTTGTATCTAATAAGAATGAATGGTCGTTTTTACTATATATTTATCACCACTCTTTTACACAAGAATTGAGAATACACAACAACAACACATGTTGTTCAGTTTTGATTAAGAGATAGCATGTCTATAATCATTTTGTTTACTTTTTTTTTTTTTTTTTTTTCAAACATTACACAGTTTTTTGTTGCCCGTACTGACGAGGCGGACATTCAGCCTATGTTTTCTTATTTGGTAATTAATTTTCCGATTAAGACTGTCGCTTATAAACGGTAATTTCAAAATGCTTTTTTGTCATCGTTGATTTTACTGGATTTATTTTTTTGGGTATTTCTATCAGACACACTCAAATCCTTATCAGTGTATCCATTAAATTTTAAATTTTCTTTACATTTTCTCTACGATTCCATTTTAATGTTATCAGAAAGCGTTGAGCTACACCGATTACGTATGTCTATAATGCTCTGCTTTACGAAACTAGTTTTGACGGAGCTCGGCAGCCAACTATCTTTTTTCAAAGCATTGCCAGACGATATGTCTTTTACATATTTTTTGTGCATGATTTTCCTATTCTCTAACCAAATACTTAAATCTAAAAAATTCAATAACCTCAATTCAATGGTTTCAATGGTAAACTTTATGTTGTCATCAATCGAATTGAATGTCTCTAATATGAAGTCACAGTATTCTTTGTTTCTTTCCAACGGACCGATGATGCAGTCATCAATGTATCTTTTATAAATCAAGTTATTTAACTGTAGGCGTGAATTTATAACAGACATTGCCTTTTCTTCTATATAACCCATGAATATGATCGAAAATGGGGGTGCATAATGAGAGCCCATCGGACACCCTTATATTAGTAAATAATTTTCATTGTTATATTCAATCTCATAGTTGTAGGAGACGAATTTGATCATGCTGATGAACTGATCTGAAGTAATTCCGAAATTATCAATATCAGTCCAATGATTTTTAGCGAAATCAGAAATCACTCTCTATCAATTGGAACGCTGGGGTGAAGGTTCACAACATCTAAAGAAATAAATGTGGAATTTTCGGCTGGGGTCTAATTTTTCGAAGTCATTCATTAGTTGCAAAGAGCTTGATAGATGTGCTGGTACGTAATTAGTCAATTGATTTAATATTCTACCGCAAAACCAATCGATTTTGTTTCCTGGTGCGTTCACCACCGAAGCTATAGGCCTCAAGGGAAAAGAATTTTTATCAGTTTTCTCTTTGTGATCTTTAATTAATGTATAGAAAGAAGCTGGTGAAGTGCCTGATACCAACATACGCTGCATGTTAGAGCTACTCATTTTTCTTTTTAAGACGCTATTAACTAATTGGTTCGCTTGTTTTTCTATGCTAATATTTTGTTATTTTTTCTCCTTTAACAACCCTACGAAATCTCCAATATTCGATTTCACCCTTTTAAGTTTATCGATGTTTGCATCCGTAGCCGTCCCTTACCTTCATCACGATTGCGCCGCTCGGTGAGGTCTTCGTCCAGCTCATCCGCATCCATGAAACGGCTCAATCTCTTCAGTGACACGTACGCCTGCAATGAAATGTTTGAATGTCAGAAATGATGATAATGGAAAAATCGTGTGTATGAAATTACCTTGTGTCAATTGTTATTTCTTTACTAAAGAATCTTGAGGTACACACTTGAGTGCACATTCTTGAGTCAAGAGTACCTGCACTATGTATTATGACTATCTGTCATTTACTGTCTACAGCCAAATGATACTGAAATCTCAACAAATTCTTGAAATTAAGTGCAGATGTTTCACTGCTGCTTGCCATTCTGATGTGAAATTAAAGAAAGCAGGTCTTTATGCATGAAATCATAGACGTCATCGAGATAAAATCCTAGAGTCAGTCTGGAAAGTCACTTGCATCTCAAGAAGATTGCTGTACAGAAAATCAGAACACTAGAATCATGAATTACAGATCTGATAATATGTTAAATATGTTTGCCCTTTCCATCCTCTACTCTTCAATTTGACATGCAAAGACATCATTCCACAGAAATATTTAAGTTTTAAGGAAAGATGACACGGTCAATAAATAAGATCTTATAATTTCAAGACTGTATAGTCGAATGTCTCTTTTATGAGTCCGATGTTATAAAGGAAGGTGCAGATTGCAATTTCTGTTAAGAAATTCAAATTTTTTTCGATATCAAATAACATGCATGAGCAGTGTTTTTTTAAAGGTGTTCCACGGGTCACATTCTGCACCGTGGAATTTTCGACTTGTACCGTGGATTTTGAACGTTCATCCGTTACATGTAGTGAGCCATAGCTAACACTATCAATGCCCAGAATTCATCTCAAGATAGCTCATTAACATGGAGAATGGAGAGAAGAGATGCGCTATCGTTATCAACACTCGTAAGATGCATGTCAGTCATAATCAAGGCAGCCTTTTCTTCTTGCTTTTCTTTGTACGACATCCGACTGAATGGTGTAGAAAACATTTGATCGACTGATCAGCATGAAAATTTAGAATCCAACAATAGTCACTAAGTCTAATGATAGCACAGTGCGTTCGGCTTACACTAATGAAAGTCGATCTTGAGACGATTTGAGTGTGACCCGTGGGAATGATCAGACGACCCGTAGCAAAAACGTTAATAAAAACTCTGTGCACAGGGTGACCACTTCAGGAGGACCGAAAATCGGACCATAAGTCTGTCCCACAATGACGTCACATAAATTTTAAATTTTGATGATTCGACTATAGTAGTAGTTATCCAATGAAATGTAGTCCATCATCTCATATAAAACAAATAAATGTAGGCAGGACTGTGATTACTCCTCAAATTTGTCTATTACTCCTCAAATCCTCAAAAATAGCTTAACTATGAGAAATTCCTCAAATACGACACACTATAGACTAAATGTCGGATAATGTATTGTTTTTTGGCGAATGGCGATGATATGTAAACTTCCAAACAAGAAGCTAAGATAGAATCCTGTAAAATGTACCCTACATCCATGCTGCTAATCATGAATCACTCATGATTTATTTCTTTTCTTTTTCTTCTCATGATTTATAACTTAATGATTTTTCTCTCACACACTTGGTAGATTTTAGATAGCGTAATCCCGCTGTGCTAGCTAGATCTGATATTTTGATTGGAACAGATCTGTCCTTTTATCATCTGAATGGGCAGACTGTTAAATAGAATGTTTTCGATATATAAGTGATAAACATAATTTTGAAAAGATCGACTTACTCACCAATTCATTCCACATGAGGAGAGCAGAACCGTTGCTTGTCCTTCTAGTAAGTATTTTTAAATTTCTAGACATTTTAGGATATAATGATTTTCTTTTAGCCATGTCATATTTATCACATCAAAAATTAACCAGTCGTTAGCTTGTTTTTTTAATTTTGTTACCTTGACGCACTTTGTTACGTTGAATGTCGTTTTCATTTCTGCAAGCTACATGGCTGCAGATGTTCCGGTTCGTCTGGACTTATTTTGCTAAGCAGAGAAGTTGTCCTAAGTTATTGTCTGTCGAACTCACTCATTAAATGCTTTCACGTATTTAATGAGTGAAACACTGCGATCAACCTACAGAAATTGTATATTTGAACACTGCAAGTTTTTAGTTCTAACTTCATAATATTGCTTAGAATTCCAACAATAAAATGCACATTCAATTATTTTCATTAATTATCTTGACCTTTGTCACTACCTTCTTTATATGTTTCTGTGACCATATGGCTGCTAAATGCATGACTGTACTTCTTAAAGAACTTAAGGATATCGATCTTCCATATCCATTACATGATAACATATAGGTAGCCCAGCCCACTTGGATTTTCAGGTGCTCTTATCAACTGAAGCGTTTGTTTTCCACTCTCTCTTCTTTTTTTATTTTTTCGCTGAACATGAAACATCGACGGGGTAAAGCGGATGGTCTGGTCCCTAAAATTAGTGTTCTACATGCTCTCCTGTCACTAGCGTGCGGGGTTGAAGCTATTTTCTGCTATCTCATGATCTCATTGCAGCTTTTGCATTTTGCCGATTACATTTTACTGCGATCTTGATGAATTATTCACGTATAGATCGTTATCATATCGAATTTGCTGAACACAGGTTGGTGTGAAATTAGTGCACACATTGCTTATCGTTGTATGTGAACTTAGATCAATTAAGACATTGAACCACATAGTACTGTGTTGGTAGATTTTTCAACCTGTCTACTGCAATGTGGTGTGGACGTCAATATCTCGGCTTCAACTTTGCGAATAGGTGAGTATCTTTCTTTTTTTTCATTATGCTGTATGAACAACTCAACGGCAACTCCCCATCCCGACACTTGTTTTTGTTTTGTATGTAAGAATTCATGTTCACTTGAATGTAAGAGCGATATGATCAACGCTACAAATCAACAAAAACCAAACAAACGCCACACAAAACTTATGTAGCATAAAGTAAAATTAATAAATTAGTGTGAAATGTGGCGTATCCTTCATGATAACTTACTAACTTTTTTTAAGTCTCAAGCATTCCGTCAACGATTTTAAGCTTTCTATACTTATGGGTTACTCTCCTCCCAAATTTGTCTCAAGTCCGTAAAAATTAATCGTTGCAAAGCCCCAGATGCATGTGGTTGAGGATATATCCTACATTCAAAAAAATTACAGTATACAAATCTGACAAGCATAATTGAATTGGAGACAATAGCGTGAAGCGAGCGATATCAGCAGCTTGATCTGACATCCTCTGTTCGACACATTCTAAGCAGATAATACTTGAGGCAACAAATTGATTTCGTAACAACGCGGGAAGTGATTATGACCAAGTCAGTATTCTTTTGCAACATACACAACTTCAAAAAGTGGGGTGTGGTCAACCCTTGGGTTACCTTCTTCGTTGTGACTTTCATGATTCCACTCCTTTGAACAGTTTCCACTCCTTTTCGATACGTTCCAGATTCGCATTGTCTGATTTGCACAAATGTGAATACACAGCTGGTATGTCCTTCGAATATTTGAAGTCATCTAATTTGCTAGTGAATTGCAGAGGCATTTTGTCATCTTTGAAAAGCTTTTTGAAATAGTTATCCATTGACAAGGTGACGTTGTGTCCCAGTCGAATCAGCAGCTTAGAGAGCAACTCTAACAGCATCAGCAACAACTGTTGAATATTTCCATTCAAGGATTGCATTTTCTTTGTGAATTCATAAACGGGCTTCATATGAATAAAGAACTGATCCAAATTTATCAGAAGATCATTATCTGTCAAACATTCTTTCAATTTGCATTTTTCACTCTCCAAAGCACAGAGCTTTTCCGAAACCGGAAACTATTGAGCGGCAGATTCAATAACTAGGTATAAATTGATATAAATAATAATTGATATCGCAATTTACCGATATGCAGGGATTACGACAAACGAAGTTTTCATATCAATAAAAGAAAAAATGGCACTATAGGGCATTGTGCAATCTGTGAAGAAACGATCATACGAAGCGATAATTGGCGTCATCTGAAAGGAGAAACTTTCTGCTTTGGCGCATATTTTATGCAATATCTACTTTCCGCTCAGTTGATGAGCATACTGAATTTTTGTCGAAGTCTGAAATTGTTGGATAAAAACGAAAACTGAAATGAATTTATAAAATGGTATATTCATTATGCACATTCAACATCAGATTGAAATATTTCTGTTAATTACAGAATAAATTAATTCAATATGCTGCTCAATTTTTATTTTAGGGTAAGTAGTAAGATAAACCCATGAATTACATAATTGGCAATTTCGGACCATTTCGGACCTTCCCCCGAAATTCTGACTAAATCGGACTGGTCCGAAAATTCGGATCAAGTGGTCACCCTGGTGCATGAGTCATAGATAGGACATGCACAAATGAGAAGGAGAAAACTATGCCGACAGCATGATATTAATCTTTCGCTTGTATTTCGTAATTTCTTCTCTGCAGCTTTCCTTTCATAAACGTCTGTGAAATGTTGGAACATTTCAGCTGTTGTAACATTTATTGATGGACTGTTTTTATACTTTAAGAGAAAATCCTGGTATACATTACTGTCTATTTTATTGAGATGTTGATGAGTTGTTGACGAGTTGTGTATTGGGACTCGCCGATGTATGTATACTCACATTTATTACATGTTATCAAATATATCATATTCTTTATAAAACAAAGTCTTTTGTTATCACGTAAACAATTTTTCATGAACGGCAATTAAGATTTTACTTTTAATTGAGTTGCAAAAGGAGGTGGAGATATAAATCAGAGAAGAAATTCATCATGAAATACAAGCCAAGGATCAACATCAAGTTGTCGGCATAGGTTTCTCATTCTCATTTGTGCATGTCCTATCTATGACTCATGTATATTATCTGAAATCGAAAATTAATTGTTTTGTTGATAGGGAAGAGTCAAGAATGATTTGATGTTATCTTATTTATTCTATTACGCTATTAATTTCAATCACTACTCAGTGATAATCTTCAGGCAAAAGGGAATTTTAACTTTGACTTATACATAAGATTCAACATTTTTGTACAATGACATCATAAAAATATGATATGGAAGGGATGATATAGGAAAAGGGGAATAGAGATATGTATCAGGCAGGTATTGCTGGGCTACATAGTACCAGTAGCATAGAATACAATGACCTGACTGAAAAGCTGGTGGTACATAAGTAAAGTTTGAATTATAAGAATCAGAAAAAGAGAAAATCCCTGTAGTTGTTCAGTTCATGTTTGTTGTTAATTGTTGGCTTAAATTTGTTGATGCAAAATGCTTCTCTTAGACGAAGATTGCTCGCATCGTAGTCATGTGCTAGAATTGATGTTCTAAAGTTGTTCGTTTGACAATTGTTCAAATATTTTCTGATGGACGAATCAGCAGTTGTCATATGCTCTTTGCAGCGAATATGGAAAAATCGTACAGTGCTGCCGATGTAGAATTGGTGGCATTTAGAGCAAGAGATCTGCAGCGTTGAACTTGCTGTGAGTTCATCTTTTTGCCTGAAGATGATCTCTGAGTAGTGATTGAAATTAATAGCGGAATATAATAAATAAGATGCCATCAAATCATTCTTGACTCTTCCCTTTCAACAAAATATGCTTTTTAGGAATTGTTTGACAGAAATTGTCGACTAATCAGTCCAGAAATTTTAAGAACTTATTTATTGACTTTGTCATTCTTACAGCCATTATCGTGTCAATTTACAGCCATTATATTATATATCTATAATGCTCTATATATAATGCTATGTGAAAATGGCTCAATCAAGATAAATTGATTCTTTTACTCACAAATTTTCGTTATTGCAACTGCAATACATCATCAGGCAAGATAAGGTGATGAAAGTATTGTAAAACATTATTTTGCAATTCATATGAAAATGATGAAACTATGCTACTATACAGTAGTCCTGTGTACCTATGTGCAGAAAAAATAATATAAAAATGCAACTGTTGACGAAGTTGAACATAGATATTATCAAGATCGATATGGCGATTGATGGAATTGCGTGTATTATTAGAATACCGTGCTTCCACAAAGAGTCGTCCATGGCAATGTTGAGATGTATTCAAACTTTTGGCTTGCTCCCAGTTGAAATTATGATCTGTCTCTTTGACAATTTCATGATTTGGATGACCTCATAATTTCAACTGGGAACAAACTAAAAGTTTGAATACATCTCAACATTGCCATGGACGACTCTTTGTGGAAGCACGGTATTCTAATAATAATTCCATCAATCGCTATATCGATCATGATAACATATATGTTCTCACCAGTAATGTCGCGGCACGTCGTCTACGATCTGCTGACCCCAGAGCTCTGCTAGTGCCTACGACATCACGCATGTCCCTTGGTGACCGTGTGTTTCCTGTTTCGGCATCGCGTGCATGGAAGTCTTCCGTTGGATATTAAGTAGTGTCAATCACTTTAGGTGTTCCGACCGAAAACTTATCAGCTCGACTGCTGTGAATAAATAACACTAATGCTGCATCGTGACATTTGGACTTTGGTCTATTTGTCATTGTATGCATTTTTGTAGTGCTCCAGAAGCAATCTCAGCAATGCTGCACTATAATCCTGACAATAAATGAAATCTCTCAATAACAATAGTACATTCACACATGACTGTCATTTGAATTTATCTTTTTTACTAATTTCTATTGATATGGTACAGAAAGACTTTGATATTATTGATGTGTGCGTAGAAAGACTAAAAAAATGATACTTTTTCATTAATTTCAATTTTTAATATTAAGAATTTATCTTGTTGCGGTTAAGCATGGTGCTGCTATCCCATGCCGCTATACGCAGAAATGTAAAGATTTGTGTTGTAAATTTAAGCTATAGCATAGAATTGAGGCTTACACTGATGAGCTTTGTAATTCCGTCAGGAAACATTGTCATCGGACTTTCAAGCATGTGGAATATGGTGAGCGAAACGAATGCCCTTCTGGCAGTCAAAACATGATCAGCACCACTGTAGAGATAAGTAGCGAAAGACACGACAAGAACCTGCAAAAAAGTAAACAAATAATGTGTTAAAAATATTCATTGATCCTTTTGAAGGTAAAGTCAGTCTCTTGCAATATTAGCAACAGCAGTCAAGTATGTTCTTTCATGTTCAAAAACAAAAATGAACTGATATGTCTCTTTTTTCAACAAGCCTTGTACGAGTACATTTAATACTGATCGTGTCAAAATAATTGCTTACTCATGCCTCCCGGGTAGAAAGCAAGCAACCTGGGGGTGGGGCAACCTCTCTTCAGATCTCACCATGTCAGGTCTGGGTTATTAACCTCTAGTGAGAGCGATGGCACCTCCCGAGACGGACAAGACTCGATCCCCCGACCTTCTGCACCTTCGCACCTTCGACCTTCTGGTGTCAATGAATGTCAAAGCGAAGAATTTCAACTTAGTCTAAGTAAATCCTTCATGTCATTATGCAGTAAAAGTATATGAAACAACTTTTTACAATTTAAAATCTATTGCAAAATGATGTTTTTCTCAAAAATAAGACCTGAAGCTTTAGCGTCACTGCTGCGTCATACTGGGGCTTCTGACGGTGCTGACATAGTCAGCCTTTTCAGAAACGTGGTATTTTTAGCCCGGATGCCCTTCCCTCGGATTCCGAATGACACCTTCGGGGATCGACCTTTGGACCAAGGGAAGCATTTAGCCACTTAGCACTTTAGCCACTTTAGCACTTAGCATTCAGCGAAGCATTTAACCACTGTGCCAACTGATAGCTATGACTGTAGCTGCTCAGAGGAGTCGAAGTCACGTGCAACACCTAACGAGTGATAAAAAAATCTCAAATACAATATATCAGAAAGCAGCGTAGCCTGCAGAATGCAAGAAATCTTATGAATTACCAGGTATGGCACGATGCACCAGATAACAATGATTGCACACCATCCGTAAGCTATCTTTTTCGTGAAAGATAGTTCTCTCTTTCGCAACTTCTCAACAAGTCGCTCGTAGGACTTCTCCCAGGCGTACAGTTTCACGATCTGAAACAAAAACAGGATCACTTATGATTTATAACTTCAACAAAGCATACGATGTACAAAATGAACAGACAAGGCTTTTCATTATCAGAATTGCCAGAATATCTTCAATACCACTGGCTGGCAAAATAAGTTAAGGTTCAAAAATTCGTAATTTTGGTCTACATGCATTTTTCCAAGCATTAGGGATTCAAATGCATTTAAATAGGATTACGTAGAGCACACGATTATCACCCTGCTCAAGTGAAGGCTTATTTAATTAATCCAATCAATGTGATGACGTAATAATATTAGTAATTTAATTGATTGAAGATTAGGCTTATATAGGCTTAAATATAGGCTTGGCAATTGAGTTTTGACCGATGGAAGACTGCCTATTTCTCTTTATTACTTCATCGTATACATTAGATACTTTACGAACTCAATAAATACCGGTATCATAGCGAACATTACAAGACCAGTATGATGCGATATTTTCTTCCATTTTGAAATGGGTTAATTACATAGAAATCGACAACAATAAAACCTCTAGAACGGAGGTTAAGCCTCATGCAATACACAATAGTGGCACATAAATCGCACGCATTTTCACTTAGATACACTTGTCAACGGCTGCATCATTCGGTTAGAATCAGTCACATGTGTAATTCTAAGCTTTTCATTGGTCATTCATGCCCCAACTTAGTTCCACCGGCGGTGCCGCGACCTTGAGTCAATTTCCATTCTAGTCAACTTCAGATAAACAATCTATTTCTATGGTTAATTATTGAAATCACAAAGTATTGTCAGATATCTAATAAATGTATCATTTCAAACTGAAGGCACATAGACAGTGTTGTTCGATATCTATGATCATTTCACGAAGATTTGATTGACAATAGTCATGTGACTTCAATTACTTGATATGCTAGGTTTCAATGTTAATTTGATTGCCATTGTGTATTGTGATTGCCATGTCATTCTACTCTCATCTGCTCCGAGTTGTACAACGATGGATTTTGATAGGTAAGACATTCCGCAAACTCATCTATTCCTTCTGGGAGTCTGGCTTAAGTCCACCCGATATTTGCAAAACGATCAACGTGGCACGTGGTCCAGGAACAGTGTCGGTCAGAACTTGCCAGAGATGGGTCTCAAAATTCGACGACGGCAAGGTCGATTGTTCAGACGCACAACGCATAGGACAACCATCTATTGACTCAGACGATCAAATACTGCAGTTATTGGAGGAAGACATGTACGCAACGACACGTACAATCGGACAAGAACTCGGAGGCAGTCATGAAGCTATTCGTAGGAAATTGAATAGAATGGGGAAACGATTCCTAGTCAATGAATGGTTACCTTATCGTCTATCGGAGGCCAATAAGTTGAGGAGAAAGACCGTGTGTGAGGCCCTCTTATCCCAGTGTGAGCAGAACAACTTTCTTCATCGTCTCATAACCGTCGACGAGGTTTGGATATACTGGGAGAACGATGAACGCTGCAGCTCGAATCGATCATGGGTGACCCCAGGTGGTGACGGTACTACCTCAATATCTCGCAATGCGATGACCAACAAAAAGCACATGGCTATTGTGTTTTGGGAATCTCGCGGCATTCTTCATGTTGCTGTGCTGCCCGTCGGTCAACATGTGACATCCACTGTTTATTGTGAGGAACTTGACAGGATGACGGCTGCTGTGTGGCTTCTGTTTTTTACAAGACAATGCTAGACCTCACACTTCAGCTGAAACGAGGAGAAAGTTAGCCGATCTCGGACTTGGTGTGTTGGATCATCCTCCCTATTCTCCGGACTTGTCTCCATCAGACTATCATATGTTTTCTCCGATGAAGAGTTCATTAAAAGTCATGAATTTTAGGAATGCCTATGAAGTGATGAGGGAAGTGAACCATTGATTCGATTCAAAAGACAGATCGTTTTTCGCAAAAGCCTTCAATTTACTGCCAAGTAGATGGCAAAGGTGCATCGATGCCGATGGAAATTATTTCCAACACCTGGCACAAAATGAGTGAATTACAACCAGGGCTAGGACCGGTTAATTTTTTTGTAACCGGTTAACCGATTATATTTTTAACCGGTTAAAATCGGTTAATCGGTTAAAATCGGTTAGAGGAGGATTCCCGGTATTTATTTAGTTGTCAAGGTACATCAAAAACTACGGACCTTGCCACTTTGGGTTTTGACCTAATTCTTCCATTTGCAGTGCTGTGATTTCATTGCATGAATACAGAACTTCACGTTTAGATGATAGTTCAATTGATAATGTTGTGGTTGCTGCCTACGACTATTCAAAAGTCTTCGATACTCTGAAGTTTAACCATATCATTAACAGTCTGGCTGATTTGGATAATCCACTGGATACGTCAACTGGATCATCGATAACTTCAGGGATCGCTTGCAATTCATTGTATGAACGATGATTGTAGCTGTAAAGGACGGTTGTCATTCCTTCCAAAAAACGCCTATTATTATTTCATTTTTATTACTCGCTATGTTTCAATCGTTAGCGTACTAGTTTTGGTTTCTACTATTTCTACTAGTATAATAGTCAGTGCTTCTGTATGAATCCTGCTTAATAAACCGATCTATCCTATTGTCCACTTGATAAGTAAGCTTACATCTCCAAATTTACGAATGTTATTTCCAAAGTGGTTGTTTCAATAGAAACCGATTTTGCAAGTGACACCTACGGCTACATGTAGGCCCTATATTCTTTGCCAACTCAATTCAAAGTGAGTTAGTTTTTATTGGCATATATAGCCTATGCGATGTCGTCTGTGTGTTATTATTGCTAACTTATCCTATTCACCACTTTTTAGGTTAAAACTACAAATGGTGTAAGACTTTCCGCAGTTAAATAGGTCACTCTATGCATAGGCCCACTATAAGTATTAAATGGACTGATGTTACTTAGATTACATCAAATTGAAAATATAAATGTCAACATAATCTTATTGTACATCAACCTAATAAAATTGTTGAAATATACTGACCATGTGTACGTAGCAGCACGACTAAAGGATTGCGAATTGTAATGAATGAGTTTGAATGGATTGTGGATGAGGATGAATGAGCAACCACTACTCCATGAAACCAGTGTAAAATCTTTAGTTCAATCGGATTTCATCATACACGTAGTGTAGTACACGTTAAATCTAATGAAACGTCGTAACCGATTTTAACCGGTTAAGAGAGAGTGTAACCGGTTAACCGATCCTAGCCCTGATTACAACGGCTTGCTTTTTTGGATTTTTTTGCTTTCTCTCTGGTAGAAACGTGGGTCTTAATAGAATTGATAAATTAATCAATTAATAAATTGTTCAACTAAAAAATTTATAAAAATATCATTACTGATAATCATCAACAAATGTAAAAATCTCGATCCGAGGGGGAGGAATGGCCCATCAGATTGAAATGAGGATTATTAGTGTATGCGTTGTAGTAGGTATTGCTTTGGTTAAACATATAATTCATACGATTTGTTGATGAAAAAATATAATCATTTTTGCATCGGTCAAAACTTTGTTGCCAACCCTATAAATATCTTTGCATGATGCTGATCTATGTGCAATGCACATCCATACTGTAATATATCCTAGAATGGCAGGCGGGTCACTGGATCAAGTTAAACAATCTCGCGGTCCGCAACATTACTAGTTGATCAATTCAAAATGAATCTTAATTGTGATTTTTGTGATCATATTGCGAAGCATAATTTGCAATTTCGTTACTGAAAATCATCTTTGCAATCTGCTGCTGGAGAAGTAAAAAAATGATTCATAACTTAATTACTAAATTTATTCAGCAATAACAAAGCAGAAAAACAATTAATATGTGATAAAATTATGAGTAAAAACGATCTAAGCAATAGAGGCGTCATATAAACGAGGTACTGAATGCACAAATTATGTGACAGATGCAATAATAATTTAAGGTTCTGATACAAAAGAAATGTGTTAATGAGCTTTAAGGGCTCATAGGTCATACATGACGACATTTCTCTTAATGAGCCGCGAGACGCAGGTCGCCGTACTTTGCTGCAGAGTGATGTGGCTTGCAATAATTCCACATCCTCGGATTCCGAGATCTCGTCTTCAATCCTCGATATCATAACCATGTGACTACGTGAACTTCAAATGAACAAGTTTCATGACATTTGTACTCTAGATGAAATAAATCCTGAGTGAAGAAATACTATTGAATAATTATATCAAAGGAGGCTAAACGATAACTGCCTTTTACGGTCGTTTTTTTTATCTAAAAAATCTCTAGCATAACAAGCTGTAAGTCAAACAAAACTCGTCACCCCATCTCGGCAAAAATCACAGAACGAACATCGCTCAAGTCATTTCGAAGACTCTCGCGTCAAAAATCTTTCAACAATCCCACCAGTAGCTGATTAACATATCTTACCTTCATTCCGTTCAGAATTTCGCTAAGCGATTTGATTCTGCTATCCTTTGCCTCCATTTCTTTTTCATCATATTTCTCAAGAAACATCATGATGACACCATTGATTGGAATGAAAAGAATCACGACACCTAGGCCAGCAAGCGATGCTGCTCCTATCTCTTGCCAGAGGAGGAATATGCCGAGGCTCATCTCAATTACTGTTGACCACATGAACCAAAGATCTTGAACAACTTCAGATATGCGCTCAGCGTCAACATTCATCAAATTAACTATCTCACCAACTGTGCTTTCACCTCGTGCTTCACTGCTGATTCTTAATGCCTGAAATTGCAAGCGTTTTATCATTTAATACATGCAGATTAAATCTACATGTATAGTAACATGAATATTTTTGCATTTCTATCCATAATATGATCCTTTACGAATACTACTGTTTAAAATTTTTTTTTTTTTTTCATTGCTGAAAGTTATTTCTATTTATTGTGATAAAAATATGATTTATTGGGCGGTTGACATGAAAATATTGGCATGAAACCTACCCGATAACATTTAGATATACATGCAGATACAATGTATTCATGAAAATATTCACATACATATTAATACTCTTACTTAATAACTTACTTAATAGTTGTTTAAAATTAATAGTAGGCATATAAATATCCGACATTGCAATTAGAAGAAAATCGTACTTACTTTTTTGAAAACAGCTGAAGTTAAAGCTGATCGCATTCTTAGCATTACTAAATTCCCGACGTACGAAAATTGGTGATAACAGACGCTGGCGACAACAGCTAGTATGGTATAAGCTGCAGCATATACCCATCCATGCCATGCAGGCTCTTCCTTGTTTGTTGTGTAGTCTAAGAGAACACGCAATAGGAGCGGATTTGCAAACCCTAGCAAATCATAGAAGAATTTAAAAAGCCATGAGAGAAGGATGGACGGTCCAAAGACACGCACCAAGGCAAAGAATATGAGTTTCTTGGCACGCCGGGCTCTTGGACTACCTGGTGGAGGTCCAATTTTACCTTCATCTTCACCTTCAGCGGGATCGCCGTTGGAAGACAGAGAAGCACTGCGAACAAGCGGTTCCTCATCGTTCACTGGAGACAAGGGAACTTCCAAAACTAACTCTGATGCCAAAAGTGGGTGTCTGCAATGAATGAGGAATATGAATGACAGAATGCCTTTCATAAAGAATTTATGAAGTACTCAAATACGTTCCTGTGGTCTTCCTGAACAGCGCACTAAATCGCCAAAGGCCTGAATCGACCTAATTGTGTACCTCTATTGTTGCTGTTTGAATGCCACGTGCCTCAATATCATGCCTGCGAAATACTGTGTACTACCGGCGCTGTGGCCGTGTATTAGAGTGGTCGCTCTGTTACCGGGAGACCTGGGTTCAAATCTTGGTTGGGTCAAACCTAATACTTTTGAAATAGGTACACTCTGCTCTTGCTATTCACTCAGCTCAAAAAGAATGAGAGTGGGATAAATAACAACTCGGCCACATGCCTAATGTGATTCCGAGTATAAACAATGCTAATTTATTTATTATCATTTATTATAGTATCACATCATCTGTCATCACGATATCTAGATACATGCAATAAAGTGCCTACAATTAATAATGCATGACACTTGTGAATCTTCAATAACCAACCAATATATTAAAATAATATTATAGCAACGAAGAAGAGTTACCAGAGATGACAGTCTATCTGTAAATCCACATTGTAATTTACTCTGACTGATGAGCAATCAAGAATGAATCAGGCTGTGGCTATCCGTTGATCATTAATTACATCTATACCGTTGTCTATGGCTCTGAGCGTTGCAAGATAATTTTGAAACTATGCACGAAAATGTTTATGACTTATTAACAGGTATAATAAGTTAAACAAAATCAAGTCAAAAAAATACAGCAGCATGTTTGAAATAGAGAAGTTATCAGCGATTAAACAGTTTCATATACATATGAATCTCGATCGTATTCGATTATTTTAATATTCCGATCAATTAGGTTGTATCTTGCTTGTGTACATCGAATCAAGCACAATTTTCATAAAATTGAATCTTGCCATTTTTTGGTTAAAATTTATTTTGAAGGCTTCATTTTTGGTCAAAGTCGTAATGATTTTGTCGTGCTGTAATTTGATAGACTCACAAGACCACGATTATCAAGTGCAATGACACGATCAAAATTGATTCAAGTTAAACATATCTGATTAAAGCTACGACAATGTCCATAGTCGACCACTAGATTTAGAGAATACTTGCATTACAAGATGAAACTTACTTTCTTTTTTGTCTTTCCCATTCGTGATAAAATTTCACATAATTTCTCCTCACGAGCTCCGTATAACTCAGTCGGAATGCGTTTTCAGGTTTCAAGCCCTTAGAATAGGCGATTAGGACGATTCTGCAAAACAGATTTTCATATCATAATTACACTTGCACTTTGTTCAGCATTGCTCACAAGTTATTCCGGAAAATTACTCGCTGTAAATTGACAGACAGTAGATCGCGCGGGATGCTATCAATTTGCAACTTGAGGGTTTTCGGAATCATTAATAAACAAAATATATTCATCGATGATTTTTACTCCAGTTATGTATCAGTATTTTTACTCAGATTATAATAGTGTTGCACTCTACAAAAAATACCGGGTTGTTCCCTTCCATTTTGCACTCAAACCACTGCTAACTTTGAATCACAGATTTGATTGAGTGTATCTTTAAAATACACATGATGCAGAGAGCAAGGAAATCTTCAATCGTTACCTTTAATCTAATATCAACAGGGAAACTGCTGGACTTGTGAAAATCGGGTAATTGATAAACAATATCAAATTTGGCAAAATTATATACAGGCATTCGACGGATGCTACCATTGAATCAGTTGCGTAAAAGAAGTACGAAAGTAAAACGAAGACCTTCATATTTGTTTAACAAAGTATAAGCCAAACTACTAATATTTGCGACATCATTTTTCAAGGCAAATTTCTCCGTTAATGCAGGCGGCCCTTTCAAGTAAAAACTGACATTACAAAGAAGTGTTCAGTCATAACACAGTTCAGTCATAAAGTCAAATTTCAACATATTATTGTCAGATGATCAGATTATTTATTTGTTGTTTATGATAGGCTGCAATCTTCAGACTAATAGTGACTGTTCATAAATTGATTGGATCATTATCGCGGTCTATGATGTCGATATCGAATTCAGATTTGCACATTCACTTGTGACTAAAAAGTGTTCGTTGATGCTGGTGTACATGCAAGTGCTGCGCTGTGCTCCCAACATAGAAGCTGTTCCATTTCTTGAATGTGACTTATATGTAAATAACATTTTCTTCAAAGCTTTGGACTTAGAAGTATGTCTACCTATTCCAGTTTTTCATTTTTTATTCAATAATATTCTAAGTGTAAGAGTAGAGTTGGACTTGTGAGACAGACCCGGGCCGACTCGGTCCGCGTTTCAAATTCTTTGCTTAACAGTTTTATTTACCGATACTTATCATAACCATCGCAAAACGAAGAAAGCAAGACGCTAAATGAAGGACTGAATTTTACTGCCGATGTACATGTAATAATAATAACTAGCTATTATTAACTTTTAACTAATTTAAGCAGCATGCTTACAAAAGACTAGTATCTTCGAGGTTTGCTGTATTTCGATTTGTTGTAAATAGATAATGAATCTCGTCGAACCGTCTCGGAAATAAGTCCCATAACAAACTTGAACTATTGACACGTTCGTTGTGAAAATTGATCTACGCGTAACTGATCGACATAGCAACAATCTGGCGGCTATTACTGTGTTCCTAAATTGAACACTCCTCAATTTTCAAAGCCCCATGTTGCTCATCAGTGTTTCATCAGAATGCGAAATCACTACATTGTCTACGTCCCACGGAGGACTTGCATTGTACTTTGATCTACGCCGTGTGAGTGGGAGTTTGGAGGTCGGTTAAGTACCTATATAATACCTAGGGTCGGATAAGCATATATACACTATACATACCTACAGTCTAACTACACTTGCTAGATATCTTAAGGATCTGCTATCTTCATATTTCATTCATATTAGATAAAGTTCTTGCTTTATATCTCTGTCACCAATATTCTTCTACGATTAATGTTTTAACTAATCTTCTAGAATCTAATCAAAAGCGAGTGACAAAAGTTCTAAATTCTTCAACTCAACGTAGGACTAGCATCACAACGGATGCTGCATGGCACATTCAGGACCTGGTTTACTAATTATTTGGCATATTTCACTATAATTAAGTTTCCTTTAACTAAATGGTTGCTTTCATTAAATAAAATGTCGATTTCAGAGGAATTTAAAGGAAATAATCGGCCGATTATCAAAATCGCTGATCGGTACACCCTTAACACATACTATACATACCTACAGTCCAACTACACTTGCTAGATACATTAATGATGTGATGTCTTCATATTTCATTCAAGGGCATGACAGTGTCTCGATTGTACGATTGTTTTCTATTGTCGTAGCTAGATGCTATTCAAATCCTTTTCCCGAATAATTAGTTACTGCAGAAGGTCGCAATGACGACAAATCTGTTTATATATAGTTTACTCATTGCTCACAATCAAATGAATTAATTCCAATCGCATTTTACTGAAAATACTTATACTACATACAAAATTAACGGATATACTGAAGTGAAATATACAATACGGCACATACAATAAGGCAAATAATTGGTTTTATGTTTATGTATTACAACACTACAATTTCATAATAATACGTGAAAGTGACGGTCTATCACATGTGGCTTTCTATTACAGGGTGGCGGTGTATTTATCAAACACTCTCGTTAGAGTGGCGGTCTATCACAGGTTTGACTTTGTACTGTTAAATATATACAGGGTGGCCATAAAGTCGCGCACCAACATTCTAATTAATATTGTAAGTCACTTTGAGTGACTTTCAAAGGAGAAAAATGCACAATTGTTATCAATATAATAAAGAAAATTACACACTGCTTCTAGTTATCCACAAATGTTCAAAATGCTGCCCACCAGCAGCCACATACCGTAAAACCTCTAATTTAAAGATACTTTGATGAATTCATCTCCTACATCAATTACATGACTGAAATAATCTTCTGCAAAACGTGTAAAACAGGAAAATAGCTTGTAGAATGCTATGGAGCTATTTTTAGAGGCTGGGAAGTCCCATTCAATGGAGTTGCATCATACTTATTTTTAGACGCTGGGAAATCCTATTCTAAATAGTTACATAGAATATATATATATACATAAAATTTACAGATTAAAGAAAAATTACTGAAAATTTCATCTCTAAATTCTGATCAGCTAGTCGAAAATAGAACGGCACTGTCTAATTGAACGGCACCTCTAATTAAACGGCAGTGAGGGGAAAGGTTTGAAAAATAGAGCAGCATGCCGTTCAAATAGAGGTTTTACGGTAAATTGAGTCAATGGTGAAAGTTATCGAACACTCAATTCGGCAATTCTGAATCAACGTTAATTTCCTGACAAGCGTCACGAATTCGAGTTCGCAAATGATTCAGGTCATTCATGCGCATAGAATTTATTAAGTGTTTAACGTATCCTCAAAAGAAGCAATGCATAGGACTCAGGTCGGGGGATCGAGCAGCCCATTCGACTGTCCCCCTTCGATCAATCCAATGAACGAAGTTTTTATCCAGTCAGCCGCGCACTATCAAGGCATAGTGTGACAACTGAGTGAACCACTCAGGCCGGCCTTCTCCAATTGAGTTTAACTGAGGGTTAAGTTCTTCTTGCAACATTTTGAGGTAATTGCTGCCGTCGAGCGTGGAGTCAAAAAGAAGGGACAAAAAACATGTTCTTTCGACAGACCGCACCAGACCATTACTTTCGCACCATTATGTTCTTTTGTGGGTTGCATCCGGTGCGGATTCTCCGGCGCATAATATCGGCAGCTTCATTTATTCACTTCACCATTGAGATAGAAGTTGGCTTCATCACTAAAGAGAACTTTCCGATGCACCATGTTAGCATAAATCATCCAGTCGGCTTCAAGCTTTGACGTAGGTCAGATAAACTTTGGTGCGCGACTTTATGGCCACCTTGTGTATAACATAGATGATATCCCAATCAAGACCCGTCATGGAACGCGGGCCTCAACATCTAGGCTCAGCCGGGTGGGCCGATTACAACTCCGTGTAAGAGCGCCATTGCGCTTTCCGATGACAATGGTCATGATTGAAGTAATGAATTTCATTTGACTTGCCTTTCATTACTTCAATTTCTAATGAGGACAACAAAATCTACAATGTTTTTTGGTATGCGATCGCAAGTACTCCTGATCATCCTGAAGTGTTAGCCAGACACTTTTGAGGGAAATGGAGAATATCTGCCATTGGCATTCACCTGAGAATTTGAGAAACATCAAATTTAAATGGTTATGTGATATCATATGATTTAAGTTGATGATATAGATAAATCAATTAACACTTAAACAAATTCAACGATGCTAACATATCATTGTGAATTGAATCCAAATATCCTTCACAATCGCTTCACATAATAGCTTATTTTTAAATGCTTTTGTTAGATTCTGTTAATTTTCGATTTAAGAGAAAACTTCGGTTATCTGTGGACACGCTTGTTCTCTAAGCAGAATACACCAAGAATGTTAAATACATCAACGGGACATGCGTTATAAAGGAAGCTAGCATTAATCATTAAGAGACAATAAAGTCATAGACATGAAAAATATGCGTCTTGTCGGGACTCTAAAATGAAAAAATTCATGTATAATGTAGTTACTTATCAATGAAGGTAAATAGTAATACTGAAAAACTTAAAATTGACAATAAAAGAATAAAAAATAAATAATCCTGTGCATGTTATCCTAGAAACTCAACTAAGTCGGAGAAGGAATAAACGGTCCTTTTGGCAGCAAACATCTGAAATATGTTTAGTAGTAGCGATAAGTAGGAATGCTTTCAGTCATTTATCAGGATTCAAGTACATTCGAGTATATTCGAGTAAATAAATTCAAATTTGAGTACATTCAAGTATATCAGCGAAAACCAAGTACACGCGACCACCCTGTTAATTCATTCACCATTTGATCTAAGTAAGATGGCAAAACATGAAGCATGCATTTCACGAATTAAAAACCAGCTCCACAAAAGATAACGTAGAAGCAAAAGTCATGATAATACTGAATATCAGATTTAAAGTGGAAATGAGTCAACGGGTCATACAAGAGGACAGGAAGTGTGTCCTCATACTCACTTATTCATCCACCAGAAGGTCATCGCCGATAAGACTGACGAAACATTGAATGGATTGTCGCTCTGTGGAGACAAAAACAAAGATGCATCATGCACGAGTAGTTACTCACAAGTAAATTTCATGTACATGTACACGTACGAGTATGTGGCGATGATGAATGAACTAGTCGATAATGAAAGCGATGTGTCCCTACATTCACAGAAAGAATACGTGGTGTTGTGTGTCACATTATTTGATACCTACAGATGATATTCACGTCTGTCTTCGTCTAATACTAACCACGTCGAATTCCATCAGAGTACAAGCTCAAAATCATTTTATACAAACTATCTATGAGTTGAAAAATATTATCTTGCGGGCACTTATGCACGCAAGCTTCAGAAATTATAACTACATAAGTTATAAGTATACATTCTAAGATATTGTGACCCACTCAACTAGATTTGTCTTCGACGTCTATAGTCGCAATTCTTTCTTTCCATTATAAATAATAGTAAATCATTAATTTATTTACTTTCTCTTTACTTTTAACTTTTAATCGAAAGCTGATACTTAACTTGTGACTTTTGTGAACGGTGGCAATGTCAAAATAACAAAATGTAGGTGAACACAATGTAAGTGGCACGAATACAAGGGAGTAAGATTGGCAATTTTTACACGCAAGGATGGTCTGAGAAGTGATATCACATCAGTAATCGAACACTCTAGTTCAATGTTGCAATTGCAGCGCTTCTGTTTCAGCTGGCCAGCTGAGCTAAACCCCCTTTGTCAGAAGCACGAAATCCTTTGAAAGTTATAGAAATATGTATTGTAACATGGTTCGTTTTAGCAGCAAATGAAATATCAAGCGAAAGAAGCAGCTAGAAGCACGTCAGAGTAGTACATTTAGTTGCCGACTTGTTATTAACCAGTTGGAACACCCGTGAATGGCAGCATATGAAATGCTCTGTTAGCTAATAGTTGCCGTATTGAAAAGCTAGCACAAAGGGCAACGGTTCGATATCGTCAACTTCAAAATATTATTCGAATCTTTGCTTGCTTGGTGGTTATCAGACTTGCAGTTAATCCTTAATGCCTCAGAATATTTTCCTAACTTAAGTTCATTCTCTAAGATACCTTCACGCTTTCTTTTCGATATCGAGTATTGAAGGAAATGAGAAAATAGGGATTGGTTGCTTTTGATAACTTCCTTCATATAATCGGCAAGTCAATTCGCCATTTGCTTAGCCACAGATCGCACTACTTTGCTATGATTATGTAGGATTTGGGCCCCCTATTTATTCTGCATTTACACAAATGAATTTTCTCCTATTTACAATTCCACGAAAGTCGTGAAATATGCTGACGACATATACATGTATCTGGCTATACCTCTGAAGACTGCTCATGACACCACTTCTACAATCATGGAAGAATTTTATAATGCGAGGCGTGGTGCAAACGTGAAGGGTTACAGCTCAATCAAAGCAAGTCCAAAGTCTTATTTTGTACAAGATCAAAAGTCATCCCTGATTTCATCAGCTCAATGTAGTTTCCCATCTAAAAATACTTGGTGTTTCTCTAGACAGCAGATTGGGATTTTCTCACAGACCTAGGTCTGTGGATTTTCTCAGCACATCGCTACCATCAATTTCACGTCTACATGCACTCAGACTGCTACGACCTCATTTTTCTCCTTTGGAACTTCAGGCAATCTACGCTGCTTATATTCGCTCCATATTTGAATATGCTTGCCCATCTTTCAGTGGTTTGAAGCTAGATTATAATTATAAGAAGCTATCAAATCAATTACAAAGGCTTGACAAGAGAGCTCACACTATCATGTTCTTTGATGTTACTCACAACTCATGCTCATGCTCTGAGGACAACATCCAGTCGAGACGAACTCACATTGCGAAAAAGCTATTTGCTAAGATCAGAATTAATCCGAACCACGTATTAGCTCATCTTTTCCAAGAGCAATTGCCACGCTCAAGACATTTCCGCGCCTTCCTTACCAGAACTGACTTGTGCTCGCGTTCTTTCTTTCCTTTTATGACCTATACTTCAAATGTCGACCAAACAAGAGTAATTTGAATGTGTCTTGTAGATATTTTATTTTTTCTTCTGTGTTTAATTTGCAAACTAGTGTAATGTTCGCTTTCTATTCATTGAAAATAAAGATCACTATTACTACTACTATTAGGGGTACCTTGAATTGATGTAAGCATTTTCGCTGCAAATCAGTTGTTGGTGAAAAATTATATTTCATTTAAGCATCAACTATGTCAAATTTCATCTACAAAGCTCATTTATACACATTCATTATTTACGCACATTTACCCACACATATATATATTTAAATAATGATTCCTCTTCACTCAATTCATATATGAATAAAGCCAGTAAATTCATTTTAAGATTAATTTTTTTCGCCCACTCTTATTCAATAGTAAACATGGAACTGAAAACAAACATTAAAATAACATACTTTTATACAGCAATTGCACTTAATCTATGAACAAAGTTGAGAGCATGTAAACCTATCAGGCTTAGAGATCTGAACTAATAACAATCAGCAATTAACCTGGATATTAATAAAAGCAAAAAAGACTGGAAAACTACCAAGGTAAATAAAGCGTGGACACAAATTCTTTTTGCGAGCAAAGTCGGAAATTTCGCGCTAGATAACGACGAGAGACTCGAGAATTCCTAATGAATGTTTGCACTTGAATAAGAGTGGACGAAATGCACTGTGCAAAGTATATTAGTTTTGATTTTCTTAAAATGAATTTAGTACATGTAGTTTTAGTTATACATATTCACTAAATAACATTTTAAATGAATACACATGATTTTTGATAAATACATATGATTTCACACAAGTTTTGCTCAACAGTGAGAGCGTCATTACACTGAGGACGTGTGCAGATGGATGGCTCTTGTGGCAGGTATTGCCGGCACTTCATCGCTACAACAGCAGTGATATTGGTCTTGCCAATAATTGTGAAGATAGATGATGTGGTGAGACCTCACCATGATCGCTTCATTTGGTCCTTGTCTTAACCAATCCAAGGATAACGTAGTCTGTGACTTCTTACCCACTTGACAGGGAGATTTTCTTGTCACTGATTATATCTCGCATAATTAAGAACGGTCACCTCAAGTCTAAGTGCAGCGATCCAAAAGCAGAAATTTCAAGTGCATGTAACTTTAAATGCCGCAACCAGTGGTTGGTCAACACTATCATCTGAGACTATCTATACAAAGGTAAGTTGGCAAAGAAATCAGTGGACAATTTGACCTCCATGATCAGAATATATGCATCTCGAGACACATGAGCGCCAACATTGTCTTAACGTATCGTAATTAATGCATCGTAACTGTTCAACAAAGTCCGGTCAAATCAGGTCAAGCAGACAATGCTTGCAGTCGACCTGCATCTTGCTATCTGGGTTGCGTCGGATTTCACAATTATCACTTGTTATTGAACTTCCTTCGTTCTACCTGCATTCGCAGCAAAGCCGCTTGATTGTGGTTATACTATTTACATACTTATTCTAGTGATGTAAAAAAATATTATAACAGTGGAGTATTCTTCGTTCATCCCTACAAATCTCCGCAAGAAAGAGGTGCGGCAAAACCTTCCCATGAATTAATTATCGAATCTAAGACCTTTCGCACATCAAGTCATCTAAAGTGGCCGTTCTATCAACTGAGCAAGTCCATCACATGAACATGTTTTTTTGCTTTCAAACTGATTCATTATTCAATTAGTTTTTGACAACACCTGCATTTAGACATTAAGCATGTCTAGCAAAAAAAGGGGTTCCACTTTCGTCAACAGCTGACTAAGGAGGGATTGAAGTGTTTGCCTACAATGTACTTTCTTTCAATTGACTTTTTTACTCATCCCTGTCCCACCAAAGGCACAAAGCTATACTTGTAAGCTAGGGATGAGGCAGTCTTCTAGTGAGAGCGGTGGTGCCTCCCGAGGCGGACAGACTCGAACCATGAACTTTCTGCATCCCTGTACAGAGGTGCGGCCCCTTTACCAACTGAGCTATCATCCTACCTAAATACATACTGCACCCGGTTTACATACTGCTAAAATACTCACAATTTCGTACGGAAATCCGTAACTGTCACAGAAGCAATTGAGAATCAGAAGAATGATAGTGAGACAGTAGAAGACAATGAAACCCACGAATGGGAATATTTCCGCCACTGAACCCTGAAAAAAGGAAGAGGAAAATTCCACAGAATCTTACCATAGAGTTACAATCATGCAATTATTGAACAGTAAAATCTACTCATACCAGGGTTGCCAACTGAAATGGGGCAAAATGGAGGCCAGAAAATTCACAAGAAAAAGTGACTAAGTGGTGACCAGTGATTCAATAGCGAAAAAAATCTGCTGCAATTCTAGTTCTATATTGCACACAGTCACAGTTATCAATCATATTAGAAACAATTGAAAATTTCGGCCTAAAAACGGGTGTGTGTTGTGTTCACACCAGTATCTACAGCATGCACAAATTCCAAATAAACAATGGGATTAGATCCTTATTCTGATGTCAAAGAATCGACCATGTACACTTGAATTTGAATTGAAGTCTACGATGGAAACCAGGGATGCGGAGTCTTATCATTCGACTCCGGGTGGCAAGTATTTACGAGTATAGCCTAGTTTTTTAAAAAAAAACTGGCAACCTACATCATAGATCATTAAGGGAACCTATCTTTAGTGATCATTGCTGTATCAATTATCAATCATTTTCGATGACAGTTTATCAAATGTCGCTTTCAGTTGAATGCGTACGACTCGGCTCCTCCCATCTTGTTGATGTGTGCTTCACACGGTTTTTCTCCACTCTCTACCAGGCAGGAAAATCCCCCATCCTTCTCCAAAAATATGAGTACACTCGATTTTAATATGCGCTTTGGAGGAGACATCACACACGATTAGCGTGAGGGTAAGAGGTAATGTTCTCAAACAAACTAGCATTTCATTTTTCTGTCAGATGTGACCTTTGGTGCGTAGATCGAGGATAGGAAGGCTTGTCTTCTCTACTAAGTCACCGAGTGAAAAGACAATCCATTTTTCACTATCACGGTTCATTCCCTCAACCTTTACAAGCTTTGCATGCAGTAGTGTCTCTGCACTTTTGTTTGACGCAGAAAGGTGACATCAAGACAGTGACAGCTATGCACGAGGATAAATAATTTGTTTGTATTATATTTCGGATCTAGTCATAGGCCGGAGTCCTATCATTTGATAGGACTCAGACTCCAGCAAAAATGATAGGACTCCGGGACTCCGACTCCATATCCCTGATGGAAACATTAGATCGTAGACAACATGAATAAACACCGAGTCGTAGAAGATAACCAGGAGGATTAACGCATCATAATCTGCTCACACTACACATTCACGTTTATGGGATATATTTGTCTTAGCCACAGACGAGCAAAATTGATCTCTGACAATCCATAAAGCTGAATGAACAAACAATATCACAGATTGAAATTTGAAAACAACGCAAGCTAATTTTTCCGCGGTGTAGTACAGTGCCTTGACGTGAAAGGACTTTAACAACTAATATATCTGATTGTCTACACTGAAGTACGATGCGGAAAAATAAATAACTCGAGTTTCAGAAGTGCTCTGTTAGTAGGATAGTACGCGAAAATTAGGCAACATGAATTTCAAAGTCTTCGATTTTTACATATGTTCAAAGGGTAACCGGTTAAATCCGCAGTAATTTCACAATCCAAATGCGATCCGAATAGAAGGAAAGTTAATCCGATTTGTACTCGGATTCGCACATCTATAAGCAGAAATTCGATTCGCGGGAACTTGGACAAATCCTGGACGTTCGCTGTTTGGGATATATGTTTGAGGATGGCGTCAACACGATGAAGAATACAGTTGGGTGAGATTTCAAAAGAGAATACATTCAACAAATTCTCTTCTACTTCAAATTCTATTCCTTCTGTTTTCATTCATCATTCCTTTCTACCGCAACACCACGCTATACGCAAAGCATGTTTGTTTACCAAAGCCTCATTTTACGCAATCACTGTCTATTACGCAACTGATGAATAAAACTTGTTATCATCTGTCATGGTTTACTGTTTTTGCTATGCTGATAAAAATCTTTCTTTTCTATGCCTAAGCGAACTGGAACTCGGAAATTTTTTCATTGTTAATCAGTCGCACTGCAAAGCTAGTCTGTTATGCAGTCCTTCAGCTTGCTCAATGATTGTCACAAGCACAATTTGGGCCTTTCTTAGCCGCATTGATGAGCTGTTGTAGGACGAAGCGCAGATTCTACGGTCGCTAAGGAATTTTAGTGCTCAAATTGTTCATGTCGGATGACATCATTCTAGCAAATGCCCAAGCGTACTCGCACCCTGCACTCTGTCATGCAATGAGAATGCATGGGCAGTGTGTCTATTTTGATCAAAATCTCTCGTATTTACATGAGTACAGTTTAGGATGTAAAAGATCACAAATACGGTGTTTTCCGGATAATTCGCCACATTTCCTATTCCCGAATAAGTTTCATATGTTGCACATTGCGAAACGCACGGAATATTCGTAATTCTTCACTTTTTTCATCCCGAATTCGCAAATCTTCATATAAATCTCTACACTTAATTCGTCAAGAGACCTGAACATCACACACATTCCCATTTTTTATCGCTATTATAAAATTCTCTCGTTAACGGAAGCTTGTAAAGAGTTTTGGTATAGACAAAGCATTCAACATTTGTATCAACACATTTGCATGGAACGCACAAAGATCATTTGTTAATCCAATGATTGTATTAATATTGTGGTATAAAAGCATTAATAATTGCAACAATTTATTGATGGAGATGACCATGACACGACAATTTAGTGATGGACCAATGGAAACGTAAAATGAAATTTCAGATATTGCTTTTGACAATTTGATTCAATAGGGCCTGATTCATGGAAAATTTAGTATGTAGCTCATGAAGATGTAGAAAAGGTTCGGGTCTGGCCGGACCCATCTTGAACATTTACCTAGCATTTACAGAAAGGGTTGTTTAGCCGTCAATAGACATCAGCTGTAGGAATAATTTGCTCGATTTAACGGTGAAGAATCAGTTGCGAATACATGATATACAAATACACGAGTTTTGAAGATACTGATTACGGAAATTTATTTATACTACTAATTCGCCATTTTTTTGTATGTCCCGAAGGATGACGAATTATCCGGAAAACACTAGATATTTTCAAGCATCATTGCTTTCCTTTTAATTTGAAGTTCAAAATAATGATTATTAGAGAGAAAGACACAATTGACCTCTTGAATCATTATGTCAGGAACGCATTCCCTTATTTCCCAAGGGGTCTTTCCCCGATATGCGTGGATCCGCTTGACGTAAAATTTTCCTGGAGTGCATCCTTTGCGTGTAGCGTAAAAGTGCAGCGACATGAAAAGAAACCAGTCCATCTTAAGTTTCATGAAATCAATTCAATTATCAATTCACTGCTACAAGAGAAGTGTCAATGAAGAGACACCATTGTTTAACAATAATGAATTGTCACCCGAGCACATTCGCAGTGATTGCAAGATTTGGAATTCTGGTTTTGTCAGTGGGCGAGATTGGAGAAAGTCTTGACAGTTTACATGATTATGCTCACCTTTGCTCACCTTTACCGGCCACCAATCCCAAATTCCTCCAGGGTGGGCCGTATCGTCCTCTTCCATTTTACTCGATCGAGGGCCAGATTGTGGGTTATGCCTTTTCTCTCCAGATCTTTTTCTATGACCCTTTTCCATGATAGGGGTGGACGACCTCTTCTTCGTCTGCCAGATATCGGTTGGTGCAGTGCTGTTTGGGTTATATGATCGTCCGGTCTTCTTCTGACGTGTCCGTACCATGCAAGCCGCTTGTACTCTATGAATCTATCGATGGATGGGATCCTCATCTTGCGTCGAATCTCTTCATTCTTAACTCGGTCCCGGAGGGTTAAACCTTGGCATCGCCTGAGCATCTTCATTTCCGTCACCATCAGCCTTTGCGTATCTTTCTTCCTTGGTGCCCAACACTCTCCCCCATAGGTCATTGCCGGTCGTATCATAGCCTGGTAGATCTTTGATTTTAGCTTGAGAGGAACTCCTTTGTCGTAGATAACTCCTGTCACTTGTCTCCAACTTTTCCATCCTGTTTGTATGCGGTTTTTGATGTCCTGCTCGCAAGATGATGTTACGTCTAACAGTGAACCAAGATACTTGAACTTCTTAACTGATGGGAGCGAGGTTCCATCCATTTGGATTTCTTCATCGTTCGCAGCGGTGGAGAGGTATTCACTCTTACTTCTGCTAATTCTGAGACCATTACTTTCCAGGGCATTGCGCCATAACTCCAGCCTGCTTTCTACCATTGTTTTGGAATCCCCACAAATCACCAGATCGTCAGCGTAGAGCATTTCTTTTGGGGGACTGCTCTCCAGATGCCCAGTTATCACATCCAAGACCAGTAAGAAGAGATATGGACTCAACGCCGATCCCTGGTGCAGCCCAACAGTGACCTCAAAAGGTGGAGTGCAACCATGCTTGGTTTTCACAATTGTTAGGGTTTCTCGATACATTTCCCGAATCAGAGTTACATACACCTCCGGCACTCCTTTCCTTCTCAAACAGTTGAACAACAATGCTCGAGGAACAGAGTCGTACGCCTTTTCTAAATCCACGAAAACTGCCCTGAAAGGCTCGTTTCCCTCTCTCAGGTTCTCCATAACCGTACGCATTACAAACAAGGGATCTGTGGTGCTATATCCAGGTCGGAATCCAAACTGGTTGTTTCGTACATTTGTGCACACTCTCAACCTCTTATTAATTATTCGCTCTAGGAGTTTGAAGCTGTGGCAGAGCAGTTTGATGCCTCGATAATTGCTGCAAACTCTGTGATCACCCTTATTTTTATATATTGGTGTTAAAATGCTCTCTCTCCACACCGCCGGCAATTGTTGATGGCCTTGAATGATCTCGTTGAAATGATGCAGGCACAAGTGTACTCCTTTCTCTTCTAGCACTTTAATAGCTTCTATGGGTATATCGTCGGGTCCGCAACTGCGCCTGCCTTTCATTTTGCTCAGTTCTTTCTGGACTTCATCCTGGGTAATTTCAGCGATCGGACCATTCACTGCCAGTTCTGTGATAATTTCATTATGTGGTCTTTCTTCATTCAGCAATTCGCAGAAATAATCCCTCCACATCGCTTTGTTACTATCGCTGGTCGTCTGAATTGTACCTTCAGAGTCTCTCATAAAGAAACCTTCGATGTTATCTTTGCATTTCTGGCTTCTGGACTTCGCTATCTTGAAAATCAGCTTTTCTCCCTCTTTCGACTCCAATTTCTCATACATTCCTTTCCATGCCTCTCTCCTTGCTTTGGCTACCGTCTTTTTGGCGTGCTTCTTGGCCAGTTTGTAACTTTCTCTATCAGCATCAAGGTTGGAGGTTTTCCATTTTTTTTTCAGTTTACATGATTATGTACTAGTTAATTCGGGCAGCAAATGATGATCATGACGCATTCATCAATTCTAGTTTAGAGATGCCTTGATGATTAACTGATGTAGTCCAGGGTGTGTTGGGGCAAACTTGAATGAAAATTTCCAGGTGTTTTCTAAGGAAATTTTACTCAAATTCAAGCGTCAAATTTATTTAAAGGAAAATTCCGGGGGAAATCTACCCAGTTCTATGCATAAGGAGCTTGCATACCATGAAATTATTGGCGAAAAAAGATTAAAAGGTGGCGTGAAATCGGTTGAATTTTTTCAAAATTCTCAAAATTTCAAGGTGTATTCCAAGATTTTCAGGTTTTCCAGGGTAAAATTGATTTTCTACTTTCCAGGTTTTAAGGGTAGAGCGGACACCCTGGTTGTCTAGCAGTAACACATTGTCATTTTCATGTAGAGTCTTTCGATTGTTGTGTGTAATAGGTGTCACGGGGCCCTTTGTTCTACAGCGGTGGTCCGCCAAACAGGGCATGACTAGGAACCAGGAAATTATAGGACCCGAAATGCAAAGGTGGTCGGTTTTCCTGCTTAACGAACCTAAAGAGTGACTCACTGGTGTCGATATTTGTGTTTGACAGTATAAAATTTTCGTTCGCCAATTGCTTCATGATGGCTTTCAATTTGTGCTTTGATAAAAAAATTTTGACTTTGCATGGTTTGCATGTGGGAGCGCCCATCAGTCTTCTTAAGGACTACCTTAATTTCTATAATTATAGAAATGCCTAAAATATTCGTGTATATTTTGCAATGTTGCACATCATTTGAAATTGAGACAATTTTCAGGTGAAAGCTGACAACATCAGAAAATGAAAAGGTGTCTATCAAACGAACGAAATAAGAAACAGAATCAATCAAGAAATCTCGACGGGCAACACTGCGAATTTCAATTTCATATTATTTGATGGAATTTGCAACTAACTGAAATGTTTTCGTCTGATAAAGAGAATTTATGACATCACCCGCGTTAGCAAAGCAACTCAAGTTAGTCTCAGAACTTATAGACGGAGTGACGTAGTTTGTATCAGAATTAATGAATTAGTTGGCGTCAAAGATTGACAATTCTGCTCACAATGCACTCCTATGCATCACGAATAAAATATGCGTAGTCAATGTAAACATCTTTCAAGAGCAAACTCAGCACAAACTATACTGTCTCAAAAATAATCCGGAAGCTTAAATGATAATCATTTGTAATGTCTGAAATTCAGTACCTAAGGAATAGTTCATGCTAATTTTCAAATCTGCTTTGAAATAACACCTGATTTATTAATCTAAGTTAATCAAATTCATTCTGACTAACCTATATAGTAGCCGCTGCTACTATTAGAAACAAAACACGGTAGCAAGATTTTACAATAGACCTGAGATTCACATGCGCCACTCGCCACACAAAGCAAGTCTAAGGTGGATTATGTATTTGCCATGTTACACTTCGAATGATGAAAATGCTTCATTTCCAGAAATTCATGTACAATTGACGTACATCTTCATCATTTTTCTCAATTCACGTGCATTTTTAGGATTTTCAAAATTCATGCAAAATTTACATACAGTGTTGTTGTTTAATATCTTGTTGTTTAATGTTAGCTATATATACATTTATATCTCTGTGTCTGTGATCACTGGTGACTGAAGATATCTTCACAGGTGGGTAGAATATTGTCATGTACTTTTTGCACATGTGTGTAGTTTTTGTCGGTTAATTTACATTTTTTTGAAAATCTCTTAAGATTTTTTTAAATAAAAACTTGCCGTGAAAATAACTCTAATATGCGTTGAATTTTGATAAATTTGAATGACCCAAAAGTAAATAATGGGTCATTCCATATCTCAGTGGCACGACATTTTAAATTCCCTATATGAGATTCTGGAAACATTTTAAAAGTTACGGAGACGAAATAACATTACACATATTTTAAGTGATGTAGTTTCCCCTACTAAAACCAAAGTTGAGATACTTTGTATGTGCAAAGAAATAATCGAGATCCAAGAGCCTCAGTGGCGTGACATTTTCAACACACTTCAAGTTTCTTCTGAATTTGTTATCAGTTATCTCAGTAAAGATCATAAGAACATCACAATTGGGCGATTTCATTCAAAAACAATATCTCATATCTAGATGACCACTCATTCATCTCAATGGCATGACCTCTGCGAAATTAAGAATAAATAATCTGTGAACTCTAAATTGGTGTGACTAGTACCTTAAGTACCGTTCAACTGGGCTTGCTTGCTCATAGTGCAAATGAAGCATCTACGATAAATCTTCTTTGTTAACATAGTATATTGATCATGATAGTGCTATTATTATTATTATATCAGAGTCGGCCTAATTAATTTTACCAAGTTTTGTAATGATCTAGACATACTGGATTTCTCCGATCATTTTATTTTCTTGAAATTGAATTGGAAGAGGCCTCCATAGTCCATGGGAACGGAAACATCAAATGGCCAAAGTGTCTTAGTCCTGGATGACATCCTCTGTTAGACACTCGACCGTTCCTACGCTGGCAGCCTTCAAACTGCCCATGGGCACGCGCTGGTCAGCTGACAGATAATGAGTGAGTTCATTGGATTTCTGGACGTCATGATAGCATTTATTTGGAAGTCTATTTAGATTTTTTCAACACAAACTTGCCCTGAAATCACTAATGCATCAAATTTTGCTAATTTTTAACTACCTATGAAAATGCTCAAGCTTTGTCCAGTTTTGAATATCCATAACGATCATGGTGTAACAGCTGTGACGCGAAATCATGACATTTTTTAGTGCTCATTGTCTAGTCCAACCACTTGAGCGGTTGCAAAGCATGAGTAAAGTGGTTCATCAAGCATTGACTATTAAGACTTCATAATTTACTATAATTGACATTAGACCTCTATTGACACGATGTCAGCACGTGTTGCACCAAATTTGCACGATTGGAGCTTCTCTGTATTTATTTCACACATTCGATTGTCACTATAAAAGTACTGGATCTTCGGATCATGGTGAGATCCGGGACCGATCGGAGCCATAATTGATAAAGATGAGCGGCGAGTCGGGTTTCATGAATCTTGAAACCCGAATCGGACTGAAAGTTAACCCGAACCCGAGATCGGGCTGGGTCCAGAAATTCTACCCTAACCGGATCAGAAAATACCAGAAGCCGACCTGACCCGACCAGATTAGATCCGAAAACCATTCATGCTTATACTCGTAACATCTGAAATAAATCATAGGAATAGGGTAATTTTCGAGCTTTATAAAAGCTTTATCTACTTTAACACCGTGAGTAGTTTTCAAGAAGGGGCCATCAACCAGATTTAATTGCACCGACTAATTCGATGGAATAGAAATGATGAAAAAACCGAAAAATATGAGAAAAATGTCAATGAAACATCCAATGAAATTATTCCAGGAATCATAAGGTAGTCCACCTATCCGGGAAAGTCACATCAAGAGAGAGAATGACTTACTCGGATACAAATTTTATTGATGTTTTACACGACGTTTCGCTTAGGCAAGCTTGTACATGCGTACTTCTTTCTTTCCCTCGGGTTTATGATAAAAGTGGTAATCCAACCCGATCAGACTTCAAAATTGTCCTACCCGAACCCGTGCTTTCGAGTCGAGTTTCAGATAGGATCACTTATCTTTACTTGAAGTGATCTTGAAAAATTCGCAAAATCCTGTAATTTAGCATTTTTTAAACGCGTACAAATTTCGTCGATTAATTTGAAATTTTTCATCGCATCTGTTTAATCCCGGGCTCCTGTTATACTACGATTGTTAAAAGTACAGAAATTCAATCATCAAAGGATTCAATTTAACACATCATTGTGCAATCAACTGAATGACTGATAATACTGACCGTTTTGACAGCAGCATCGATGAAGGCAAAGAGTGGAATGACGCCGACCAGGAGGAAGAAAAAGAACAGGAGGAAATGGAGAGGAGATGTTATCATGCCTTTGCGGCGCTCTAGTATTGCTAACAGTCCACATGCTATCTGTAAAAACAAGAAAAGAGGAATTTATGAAACATTCGAATAAATGCATAATTTTTAGATTTTGTCTTATCCATTCAGACTGTCACATCTGCGTGTACAGCAACACATTTTTGAAACTTTTGCTATGCCACTCTCTTGGCACGACTGGTGGGGCCATAGAAATTAACAATACCATAGAAAGTCCTAGAATGGAAATTGCATGAAAATTATGGCACACGCCGGGGGAAAGTTTGGCAAAAAAGCAAAATTTTTGCGAGCTGGCTTTTGTGTTTTCGAGTTGGCATTTTTTTTTTTGTCAAGTCAATTTGTGATCTGGATTGTTATCTCCTAGTCCAAAGAACAATGTAACAACAAAAAGCAATGAAATTACAACATATACTGCAGACACACGATGACAGAATCCTGTAAAAAAAAAACGATCTGTACGTCATCCCATTTTGAAATATCGCTCCTATAATCACCCCCTATAAATCCGACAACATACCAACTTTGTAATGTCGATTTACAGAGCATGCATGCTCCAGCTTGAAATCAAGGCCAGCAATCACAGATGTTACAATTACTTAAAAGGGCTCTCGTTTTCAATATATTTGAACAGTTTTTCAAAACCTTTTGCATTTTTTTTTAATGAGAGCTTCCAATATATCATCACACTATATCAATTTCAATCCATTAGCTTGCTTTTGAATATGAGCAGCGACTTTTCATTTATCTGAGAATTGAATTGTGTAATTTAAGCTTTTTCAATGTGAGATTATTTCCAGAAAGCGCCAGGTTCTTATAGTGTTAGGAAGGCCGAAATTTATCCAATAATTAGAAATTTTTATCTTGAATTAACGAAATATTCCCACAAAACAAGCCACCGACCACAATCGATTAAGACTCTGAACCAATTTTTGATTCACATTCCAGTACTGAAAAATTAGAAAATAGTTGTCTTGACTGCTTCAAATAGACACAGTATAATAATCCATGAATCGTAACGTCTAGTTCACATGAAACAAGGAGCTGCCATCTCACTTTCCACATCCATCATAAGCTTCCTAGCAATATTTACCAGTCAACAACTCCACAACCAATTTTGGCAAATCTTGAAAATTATGATACTATGTCAAAGATCGAATCTGATCTACACTCTCATAGATTTTTCCTGTGACTATGAATTGTTGTTTTAGAAGATATCAAACTTCCATTCTATTGCACTATTATCCACTTCTATGGGTGGGGCATAGAAGTCGGATATCTAAGCTGTAGAGATAGCTATGATGACACACGTCTGGACTCTGACACCGGGTCTAGATTAGGACTTCTGTGTCTTCATCTCGAGACAACTTCTGAAGTAAATACTGTGGATTCGTCCACTTTCACGCAGAATGAGATGTACTTGAGAGATGCCATCTGTTTGAATTTGAGTGAAAATTGATCGTTACCAAAGGCCATTGTCCGCATGAATTATAAAGCTGATTATGTGAGCAGAGAGTTACTAATTTCGTTCACATTTTTGCATGTGTGATCTTCATAACCTATTGTAAGATAATCCAGCATGCCTCTAAAAGATTTCACACGAAATTTTGTAGTTTCATCTTCAATGGTCAGCCATATCGTTGGTTTTCAAAAATGGTAGTTCTATTGAATAAGTTTTCTTTCTTGAGCATGGAAGAAACCGTTTTTATTACATGAATACTCATTTTCTGAAAAACTACATTTTATAACAAAAGCATGGACAAAGGGTCTGTCACAAAAAATAAATTAGGGGAATGAAGTTGCTGTGACAAAGAACCACGTATGAAAGCAGCGTAGTCGCTCTACACGGCCAAACCGAGGCGCTGAGCAAAGTATGTAGTCGCCAATGGATCAGTAGATCTGCTTTTGATCTATCGTATGAGCCGACTAGTACTTGGCCCAAATCTACCGAGCGTTTCAATTGATACACCTCGGAAATCGTACGCAGGTTTCAATTGTTGGTATTTCAGCACCTTCTTATCCTCTGCCTGTTTAGCTACAGAGCCCGGTTTCGTATTGGCTGTTGACAGATTGCTCGAGGCTAGAGGATCGCAACATGTGAAGTCCCACATCAAGCAAATACTTTTCCTGAATGGCACCAGAGACACCCCATCGGGCAGTTTGCCATCCGATCTCATTATTTCCGATGGTTCGAGTGGTTCATTCTCTTTGTTTATCAGCTAGTCAAATACAATAGATTTCAATTCACTAACCTTTTCAGGAATAATTGCCCACAATAAAGATTACAAGATATGATTTCAATTATGTTACAATTCACAGACACGAAAAAAAGTACATGAGAGTAAATTAACAGGTTGATCAGATTGGTGCACGCATCCAATATAAATATTGATCAAAATACTAAATGTTTTCCAGCTTCTTATGAGTACACTAAACAATTTTTCAAAACTTTCACCATTACATCCTCTATCACAACAGAGGATGACTGTGACTTGAATTCGGCCTGTAGCCGTCATAAATGCATATAGGAGACATTTCAAGTACCTCTATACTGAGATATAGCTAATAATCCGACTTCTATGGAGTGGGTCAATATATCTCACCACGTCTGGATTAGCAGCCTCGAATAAGAATGGTGGTACTTCCCGGGACGGACAGATTCGAACCATGGGGTTTACGCTCTTTACCAAACGAGCTAACTTACCACTCACAAATTTCTAAGTTCAAAAAGTATCAATTCAATGACATGTTTGCAATTGTCTATACAGAATTCTCAAATTTAGAGTTGCAATTTAAATCCAAAATGGCCTGGATAGTTATTTCAACAGCATTCCTAGAGTCATTAGCAAGCTTATGTCGCTTCTTCCTATTCCAACATCAACACCACTTTCATTTATGATATCATTAATATCGTGTCAACACTGATGATCTATTGAGCAGCTCAATACCTCAGTAACTGCTGTAATTATCACTTTTTATGCACAGCACGTTTAGGGAAATTCAGATATTCACATGACTACTAAGATTTCGTAAGATACCACAGAATTACTCACTATTATGGACCTCTGATGCACAAGTACATGCATGTGACCAAAAATGAATAATTGAGTATCGTACAATGATGGCAGCAAAGTAACACATGTCAATGACATAACTGCTTAAGTTTGATTGTTATCATGAAAAGATAATAGCATTTCATGCCTAAGCTATGTTCTGAAGGATAAATGCGCAGATGTCAGTCTTACCGTGATCCTTCCAAACCACCAGAGGTACATCAATGATTCTCCTGTCGAGTCTTTATACATCCGAGGTCTGGGTGCTTTTGGTGAGTATCTTGCGGTTTATTAGTTTCAGAAATTACAATTAGGCTTCGATTTAAAGTAGATTCTGTTATGTATTGAACAGATTTTCAAAATTGTGCATTGTTCGTCGTATATAGTAGATTCTTCATCTAAATCCACTACTCCACATGCACACTAGATTCTTAATCTTGTGCATGCATTTTCACAACTCCGATTCCATAGTTCATACGGATTTGCTGAATTAACGTCTGGTATTCAAAAGTATATTGAAACTGCGTGGTAAGATGCATGTGACAGGAATTGCGCAATTAATCAATCGATTCACTTTAGAACTATCGTCTCATTTCCAAACATTGCTAATCTAGACACGAGAATGTTCATGATAAAAATGTGCTTCACTATCCGTGCATAATTTTGGCATTCTTGATTATTAATGTTATTATGCATCATTTGATATGAAAAATCTGAAATGTATTGTAGATTGTAAGTCACAGAATTAAAAATACAAAAGTTGCAGTGACGAACGAGGCTATACTAAACTGTTCCACAGTTGGAAATTAGGTTAAAAGCGCAAATTACCGACCATTTGCCTAAACCAGTCTTCCAATTCCGATCAAGAATAAGTGCTGACACTGACACACTTGAGTGGAATGCGAATTCGATATTCAGTTTCGTCAACAGACTACAGTGATTATCACAAAAAGTGGATCACCTAAATTTTGTTTCATTTAATGAAAATTTTGTCAATTGCAGATACAAATTTTCCAGATAAATGAAAAGAAAGGTTGAAGCGAAATTTTCTTTGTTGTTCAGTGGCCCTTAAAAGGGCCCATGGTATGTTCGCTGGTGGTCACTAATATTTCGCAACCTCACCAGAAAGTTCAATCACTTGTTGATTCCGGGAAGGCATGTTGATCAGGCGGTTGATTACTTCTTCATCTAAACTCTCCCACTCTTGCCTTAGCAAAGCTTCAAGTCGAGAGAGACCATGCCAGAGAGAATGCTGCATTGTCCACTTCAGCCTCAAACTCTTGTAGTTGGCGGTCAATTCGATCCCTGATGATCTCTTACGGCTTTTGAAGTGCTCATTTTTCAGGCGACGTGTCACTGTTACGGCAGAAACCGTCGGCTGTCGAAGTGAAATCCTCAACTCGGCTGAAGACAGAGATGGATTGTTTCTTACGAATAATCATCCATCTGTTCCAAAAAATATCTTTCTTTTCCGACCGGATTCAACTTTTCTGGACGGTGGTCTTTGGGACGCCTACTTTTCGGCTAACTAGCCGTTCGGACGGACCTTCTGACAAAAGAGTAGAGACTCTGCAATTCAAAAATACTTTCTCAAGCTTCGAATCAGTCACCATGATGACATAAGATGAATTCAAAGCCGAATGGAAATTTTGTTGCTAACTTATCTGGGTCAACACTTTGATCTGCTATACAGATGTCTAGACACCACGGATATTGAAAACCTGAAAATGACCTCGTGAGCGCCAGAAGATGTAAGCAACTTTTCAACAATCAACGGAAGCAGAAAATTATGCAATGAATTTGGGACATCACAACTTCTCTAAAAGTAAACCGATTTCGACGAACAATACATCAAAAGAATGTTCAGAGAAAGCCTTTTCACGTTGTGTTTGATTCATTATCATGCTAACACGTTTTCACATAGAAAATATAAAATTTCTTGAAGTGGGGATTTTCACATTTTGACCTCTATCCATCGTAGACAATGACGGATACAAATGTATAATGGCTCATTGAAAAATTGAGTACATAAGCTTTTGAATGGTGTATAACTGATCAATGTGAAATGCGACTGAAAAACAGGAGAATCGATTGAAGTTTGATACAATTTAGGTGGTCTGTTTTTATGATCAATTATATGGATACAATGCTGGTCTCCGTGGCACAGTGGTTACGTGCTTGGCCTAGCGATCTTTTGATCCAGAGGTCGAGCCCCGAAGGTGTTATTGGAAGTCGGCAGGAAAGGCATCCGGACTTAAAAGTACTACAACGCTCCATAAGTCTGACTATGTCAGCACCGTCCAAGCCCCAAGTATGGGGAGTAGTGACGTAAAAGCTTCATTTATATGGATACAATGGAAGCTCTACATAGCAATGCCAAGCAACCATCACTTCTATAATCAGCATGTATCATCTTAGCACCGAAATAGTTAGTGTTTACATAGCAGCGTAATGGCTATTCAAAATCAACTGCTAGAAGCTGCTTTTATTTGCAGCTTATCTGAAGAATCTCATGTGTATTTCAGCATACATACCATAGGCTGTCATTTGGTAAGACGGATCTGAATCATGTGTATTGAAAAGTGTGAGCGCCATAAATATCAACAACGCATGTGATTGAGAAACAGAATCATGTTTTGATGATTTCAAAATTTGAGTTCAAATTTAATTCATCTATAACTGAGATACATACAGTGTGCATAGAAATCTTATGTTGCAAAATGACGGTACCGTAGATAAGTCAACGTAAAGGTTTCTAAGTTTGGCCGCAACATGTCAAGGAAATTGAAGTTATTTAGCATGAACACGAAATAATCACTAACTTGGGTGAAAAAAGATAGGAAAATCAGAAAGTATTTCAAAATTCCAGCACCCTTCCATGCATATGACAGCATGGTCAACGTAGTAAATGCTACGCATCACGGAATCCTGTCAGCAGACGAAACGAGTCGGGAATGTTTAAAAATATTTTAATACTTGTGTCTTAACATACGCAAGTGGGGTTGACTTGCATTATCTTTTTCTTTGACTGAGTATTATAACTACACCGAAGAACCTCCGGAACCGACACACCTTGAAATATAGCCTTACACAGTGGCGGCTAGCCCAGTGACCTTCGATTTCTGCGACAATGTCTCAATAATAAATGCTAACCAGGAATGCCTGGATTTTGGTTTAACCCGATCCTGGCGTTAACTCAAGTCTACTACCATGTAGTGTTATATAACTCTATCCAAATATATCGGCTATCACGATGTCGCTACACCACTGTCACTTGGTGTTGCGGGTATTTAACAAATTGTACAACGGTTTGGGTAGCAATGACAGATGAAATATGCTTCGCATGCTACACAGAAATTAACTGCGTTAGATGATGGCTACATGACGGAGATCACAATCAATCATGAATGACGGAGATCATAATAAAATAAAGCACATGATAGATTTATAATGTATAAAAAAGCGCAAAATCCTGAAAGGATGATTCACTGTGTCCTAGAAATGAGACAGTGACTAGGACAGGAGATATCTATAGGTCAATAGGACCAATCACATCTTACGTGGTGGGCCGGGTGGCATACAGGAAGGGGAGATGAAAAAAGAAAAAGACTCTCCCATTTTATTTTCACAATTTACATTTATTGAAATAAAAGTTTGCCATTCTTATGAAAATATGAACAAAATGATACCTGAAATACACTGTAGAAAACTTTTTTCATCATCATGACTAGCCTCCCGTACAGACAACTTTACCAGGGAAGACGGAGTGCAGAAACCATCAAGAGACCCTACTCTACCACGCTATCACGTAATGTCGCGTGATTCAGGCAATATTAGATAAATTTATATCTCCTATTTCATGCACATCATCACTCGCTGACATGTGACTAGGAACTCGGTTCGGTGCACCAGTTGTGGAGGTTGGGTCCACGGACTTTGTTGTGGTGTAAGGGGTTCACTGCGTATCACTGGACTGATAGTACTTCAAGGTGTATGAAGGAGAACAATGGCGAAGTGCAATCAGTTCTCAAAAAAGCTTGAGGATAGCGACGATATATTGTACGAAAATAAGTTCAGGGAGCTGTCGGGTTTGTTTGTGAAGAAAGCCGCAACTTTGAAGTATTGACAATGATAAAAAAGAACATCGACAGCTAGGATTGACGTTTAGATGACTGACTCGATGCCCACTCAATTTGGACTTGTTTTAGACATATGCTTGGTTATTGATCACATCAAATTTTGTTGGCAAGACGAAGCTATTACATCTGTGATTATAAGACCGATATAACAAAATACTTCAAAGGGCTTAAAGAAACGTACATCCTATTTAAACATACTAAAATGCTTTAATGATTTAAAGCATTTTTTTAGCTATTCCAGGCTTTCGTCACTTTATCAATTTTGACGGACACATCGACAGCTTTGATTCAAGCTTGACATTCTAGTCCCCTAATGGCGTAGAGATTGATAAATGCTTTGAATAGGCTTGAATCTTGATAGTCAAATGATCCAAGACTCAACTTCATAAGTCATATTCGACGCGCATGCGTTAGAAATTTCTAAAAACGGGTGAACAGCAATCGATCACAGATAAAAAAATGAATGACTTACAAAAGTAAATGAAAGAATTGCCGGCGATAAAAATTTGAGTATTTCCTCGTGATCTCCGCGTGCGTATCCAACCGCCTCGAATATAGAATCGGCAAGGCAAAGGATAATCACCAACAAAAGGAAAATCTGAAATAAGAATTGAAAACGAGATATCATCAATCGAATTTCGGAAAATTTTACTGACAATCGTGTAATATAGATTGTGAGAGAACTAAATGTACTTTCTCGATTCACTTTTCAAGATACATTTGAGACTCGCTTTCGCAATCATCTCTGTAAATTGAGAGAATAGAATGCAAATCCATTAATTGCTTCATCTGACAGCAATTTAATAATACTGTTGGGCAATAGCTGAATGCAGGTCACCAAAAAGGAAATTTGATGCCAATTAAAACCAGATCGAATCGCTTTATCAAGTTGGACGATTGGGCTTCAACGAAAGCGACTCGTAGAGGAAAAATCGTTTTTTATAAGATTCTTGATGAAGATGGAAGGCAAGAATGTGCATAATCACAGATGTCTATCCGAAGAAGCGCACTTTTTAAGCAAATATCTGATCTGGAAACGAGAGGAATCGCGTAATTATGCTCTTCCATGATTATTAAATAGGCACCCAGGATGCTTGTGCAACTGAAAGCGCCGATGTGGCTCAGTTTTGAGATGCACAACTAAAATCATCAATTTCCTCACTTTAACAAGTATCAGAAAATCAGGTGTTTATTAGCAAAGATGTTTGCTTAAGTATAACATACACTCACAAGAAAATATTTACAAGACAGTGTCAAATATTGCTTTTTTACTAATAATAACTGAAATACAAAGGAGAGGAGAAGCTGGCAAAGTAACTAGGAGAGAATTTATTCACTGTGGAAAAGTGGTGCTTGATGAATAGGCCTACCCAATGAAATAAGTTTACATGATAATTGTGCATCTTGCATTTAATGCGTGCATGGCTGCGCATTGAATCGGGAGTTGTATTGATGTTGAGGCATGTGAACCAATGAGCTGTCGTCTGCTTGGCTCATCTCACGTGCATCTGTACTACTAATTATTCATTGCTATGATTGACATTGACTCTTTCAATTTCACTGGACGTATGACAAACTTACACTTTTAACGGTTGACAATCGACTCCATGGCAAGCTGTGGTCTCGTCTTTGTGTGCGAATGAGAGCAAGGTAAGGCAGTAGTAAGAACCAAAACGCTGCACAAGGAAATGTGAGACAGCTGAGTTGCAGACAGTTTGAGAACTGCGGACTGGGAGTATTCCATGAGATGGATACATTCTGAAACGCAAATCAGACACCAATAATTAGTTACATCACCATCAAGGCGACGCAAGCATGATGTTATAATCTAATCCATTGTTTAGATTTTAGACGATGTAGAGGTGTAGTTGTAATGACTAAAGCGATGCGTCCGAAATACCTACAACTTTTATGCAATCCTATCAACTGTGTCATAGATAGAAACTGAGGTATGGCTCGTATGCATCTCGTTGGTCTTAAGAAATACATTTTCTTGTCATCTATACTTGCCACTTGTCTTAAATGTCTTCATCGATGTGACTAAACACATCGATGTGACTAAACATTTGGATATTTTAAAATATGTTCTGTTAGTATTATGGAAAGCAAGCTACACTGCTGAAATCAATGAGAAAATCTGCATGCTTCCTACAATACATGTAAACAGATTTCATGAAAATGAGATAAAAAACATGGAAACAAGAATGTCACCTGTATTGTCAATAAATTTTGATGTTAACTGGTCGGATAATCCTAATTTCGGAAAATAGAATACTTCTTTGTTGGAGAATTTTGTTACTTTAATAGAAATCCTGATCGAAGAATGCAATCTGTTCTCTGTCAATATTCCAATAGCGCACTTTCCACTGAGAAGAATTTTTTCTGATGTTCATAGATTCATCTCTCTCAGCCATGAAATTATGGTGACACGTCATTTTCGGAAGGTGCCAGATACCAACTGACTCTAAACAAGATGCGAACTACCATTTCACCTAATTATCACAACGGATAACCAAGTTACATCTTCAGTTCAAAAAATAGCAAAGACTGGTATCTCATTGTATGTCACATTACTAGATATAAATCCTCGCTGCAGAGACGGTTAATTCGATCTAAGCATTGATGTGCTTTCTGAGATTCCTTGATTCGTCTGATAAAACAATAGATTTAGATTTTGTCTCGTGCTCGTCGATCATGGCAGCATTACTGGTGTCATACCAATACAATAGTCTTATATTGAATTGTGCAAGAAAAAATGTATATAAATTGTAAAAACACACACGCATTTCATGATATTTCTCATCCATGAGAAATCTACATTTCAAGACATAATACATGCATCAAAAAACAGCCATTAATACGATGCTTCGTTGAGCCTAATTTTGACAAAATCACGAATTGCTCCTACATGCCTCGTAAGTTCTCGATAGAAATTTGAAGTTGTCAGTCTCATTTCTTGAGCGATTTAGTTGAATAAATTGCAGTAAATGCAAAGAGAGAAACTTCACCAGCGAGGTCGCAGCTGCTAAGTTAAAAGTGAACTTTTCTATTCAGGAGCAATATCACATGACATATGAGTAAGTCGATTATATAAGAAATTTGCCCGACATGCAGCCAATAAAAGGAAATGACAGATCAAACATCTAATCAGATTTGATATGCACCATGTGACTAAAGACACTAAATATGTTTAACGATGGCAACCCCATCACTTGTGATGCTTTCGCTAACAGGGAGTTATGGATACCTACTTTCAAGCCCCGTTTACGCTAGGCCACTGATTGTCGGGACAGTTGACTTGATAGGACACAGATTCTTGTCACATAAAACCGTGCGCGACGCCCCTCGATGTGCCATCGCATTGGCCTGTCGTAGGTGTTTACACGACTGTTTTTAAGTTGCAAGACACTAGACTATTGAGACTCTTTTGTGAACAGTTTTGATAATTGTTGTGGTAATGAAGGATTGGCATGGATTTGAATTTTCATGCTACTGTTTGATGGTTGTGTAATGTGAACGAAGCACCATGTTATCCGTTGATTAGAAAATCTGTAATGACTTAGTAGATTTTCATAATCGTACCCGTCTTTCTACAAGGATTATAACGCAGTTTGGATCGTCGAAATCTGTTCCGTATTAGCGGAGAAATTACAGAAATACATTTTGAACACATAACTTGATGAACAGCTGACTAATTAAAAAACGTAAAACAATGTCACAGTCGTTGAAGACCACAGAAGTCATTGTAATGCATAACTTTCCATCTACAGAATCGATTTCAATCAAACTAACTTCATTTTGATCAGTTCAGTACGAGATAACAAATACATTGACCACATCAAACATACATTACTATGTGAATTTTTATACCGCGAACGCATCATAATCGTTTTGTGTCCATTTCAAGTTGTGCCACCCTACAACTCAATTTACTGTCTCGATTCTTTAGCCGACAAGTTCCCTCACGCTACGCCCCACCCATTTCTCGTGTGAGAACGCTCCAAATTTAATGCAACCCCTTGCAAAGGCAATAATCATGGATCGTTGGAAGGCCAACCAGGACAGAGACTGTACAAAATTCAATCACTTGAAGCAAAAAGCAAAGCCCGAGATAATCAAAGCCAAGAAGATCTGGGCGGACAAACTGATGAGTGGTTCTAACTAAATAATCCAACTGGTGGTTTATGGAATCTAGTTGGTTCTCAAGCAGGCAAGAAGAAATCCAGTACACTGGATTCCCTGATCGCACAAGTCGGTGATAAAGGCATCGTAGTCTCGCGTATAACGGCCAGTATACGACAGTTATTTGAGGGTAATTCACGTACGGTGCAAGAAAATTCAAACTTGTGCAACGAACAATTGCCAAGCAATAAAGATTGGAACATTTCTATTTCGACGGCAAGAGTACAAAATCTGCTTGCGAAACAGCCGCTGAAGAAGTCATCTGGGGATGAGAGCATACAGACAAAAATTTTCAAATTCTTGGCTGATGTAATCTCAGAACCTTTGACATACATGTTTCAAAAGTCAATTGAAACGAAAGTTGTCCCCATGAAATGGAAGAACGGGTCAATTGCTGCTATTCCAAAGTGTTCGCCTCCAACCATTGACAAGATGCGTTTTATCACGCTACTTCAACTACCTGCCAAACTTCTGGAAACGATTGTACTTGACAACCTGCGTCCTTTGTTTTATAGATCATTTGGCCCAGAGCAACATGGTTTCCGTAGAAATGCTTCAACGACAACAGCACTGCTAAGCATCTTTCATTCTGCTGCCTCGGCATACGATGACAGTTCAAACTTTGGTGTCTGCATCATAAGTTTTGATCTGTCACATGCATTTGACTCGATTGACCATAGTCTAGCAATTCAAAAGTTGGCACAAAGTGACTTCCAGGTTGATTTTATAAGATGGCTCCAAAACTATTTTGAAAACCGCACGGCATCACTCTGTATAGGCGGCAAGCTGGAAAGCTCTGTACATATGGAGAGGGGAGTTCCTCAGGGGTCCGTTCTCGGGACGAGCATTTTCTGCTCATATATAAACGACTTCAAGGCTACATCACCATTGTGCACAGTAACAAAGTACGCAGACGACGTGACATTGGTATTACCTATTCAATCGGATGATCATGACTGTATTTCTGAAGCCATCATTGAGGAAATAAAAAATTTTCAAAACTGGTGCTCAAGGAATTATTTGAGCATGAATACGAATAAATCGAAGTTCATGTTAGTCACTCGTCGCCCGATTCTCCTGAACCATTGCAGTGGAGTCAATCAAGTGTCAGACATGAAGCTACTTGGCATACACCTGAACAACAGACTGAACTGGAGCACTCATATTGAATATATTGGCAAAAAATGCTGTCAAAGACTTCACATTCTTCGGCGGATCAAATCCCTAATCTCCCAAGATGACCTCCATTTAGTATTTGAAGGAATCATTCGATCCTTGATGGAATACTGTTGCCCAGTTTTGGAATGACCTAGCAATAATCCCTTACTTTTCAAAAGATAAGCAATCGAACACACAGGATCATCTACAATGAATACAGCAGTACTGGGTGGTCGTGCTCATGTCGAAATGATGAACTTTATCAGCATCGTCTAGCTTGTTCAAAGAAGTTATGGAACAAAATCTGCAATCCTGATCATCTCCTCAGTGCTAACATACCGCCAAGACTTCCTTATTCTCAGAAGTTTCGTGTGCCACTATGTCGGTCAAAGTTTTACTCTGACTCCTTTTTTCCTTTTATGTGCAAATTTGTGAACAAATGATTTTTACTTTGTGTTATCTCATCGTGCAACTGATTTGTATTATTCCCATTTTAAAGGATATAAAACACTTCTAACTAACTAATGTCCCGACACTAAGTGGACTAGTGTAAACGAGGCTTCAAACAGAGAATTCAGACCACCAGAATAATTACATGAAACTAATATAATAATGCGCACTTCATCTTAACAATATATCTTATTGGCGGTTGCAATTATCTAAGTATAGAACAAATGTATCTTTCTCCCTGAATCAGTCTACAAGCGAAAATGCAGGATCAGTAGGCTATTTAGTATCAGCAGGATCAAGAAATTGACAATTTCAACTAAATTATTAACTGCACTGTTCGAACGTACATAGTTTCAACAACCCTGAAAATATTGATGAGACAAGCACATGGCACAATTTCATTGAAATCAATCCATATCACCAAAATGCAAAATGAACAACATATATGGTGGCAATTGCATATTACATTTCACATATAAAATCAGAATTACTAGTAAATTTTTCAATAGGCCATCATTCTATAAGTAGCTTCTCTCGCTTGGTGGACTTTCTTGAAAAATATTCTTCCAATTCATGTCGACAAATTATTAACTTGAATGCAAATTACTTTTGCTAAGTTACAACCAATGAATAGACATAATACGCTATACGCTGACAATGACAAGCAACGATTCAAGGAAAACAGTAACAATTATCAAAAACAATTATTTGAATATTTTTAAGAAAAGAGATTTACCATTAAGACCTAGGTTTTCGATTTAATCTAGGAGTTTTATCATTAATTAACAACACTTCTACTATACGAGCTTCAAATTCACTGCGTCCTGTGCATCTAACAGAAAAACAATTTTTTAATGTCATTACTGCAATCAGGATCTATGTTCAGATGGCAATTTGCGGCTGAGTTACCTCTTACATGTTCTTTTATTCTTTGATGTCATCTGCGTTTCATTTTCCCAAGTATAGGGTATCAGGATCAACCCAACATTCAAAATTATACAGAACGCATGATCGCATCAGCTTATTTGTTTTATATTTCAGACTGAAGTACTGTCCTGCTTTACAAGTGTTGAATACTATTTTAACATCATGGTCCAATTTCCTAAATACTTTAACAAGTTAGCGTCGGAATTTTATGGATGTTTACCTACAAACGAAAGTATCAAAAACTTGGTATCCTCCCATTCATCTTTCTTCGTTAATTTTATATACGTATTATATTATATTTCCAAGAACTGCTTTATTACCGAGTTTAACCGGGACATCTCATTCTGTTTGCTTATCCATGGCTTGCTACAGAGAATCGAATAAAAAGGTATAAGACATTTTCAAGAGTGTCAGAAAATGGAAGCAGTATGATATTTCATAACAATTAGTAATTTCAAAGATTTTAAAACAAAAAATATGACTATTATTTTCGCGGAAAAGTTATGTCGTTGAAGCTAGCACCAACTTCATCACCAACTTTTTGAACAGAGTCTGTACAGAATAGAAAACCACATGTACCGGTACTTTTAATGACGCAGAGTTTGTACAGACAAAAATTTTCAAAACTCAAATTTAAATTCGAAAAATTGGTGCTACCTAGTTAGCGAGTTTGTACAGCAACTTCCAGCACCTTCCCTACACGAGCAACCAGTAAAGACCGCCAAAAACCGACTTTTTCAAAAAAATGATTTTCCAGAAAAGTACTTGGTGCTACATCGAAAATGAGTTTGTACAGTGCTCTAACCGCTGGAATGGTGTTCCACTAATAGAGTTTGAGTTTGAACACACGCTTCTCCGACACTCCAGCACTCCTACGACCGGTTAGAGCACTGTACAAACTCATTTTCCATGTAGTACCGATTGATTTGTTCATAAATTGGCAGTATTCTTTGGGCTACTGTGTAATAACCGGTATTTACCGGTCGTAGGAGTGCTGGAGTGTCGGAGAAGTCTGTGTTCAATTTCAGACTCAATTAGTAGAACACTATTCCAGCGGTTAGAGTACTGTACAACCTCATTTTCGATGTAGCATCAAGTACTTTTCTGGAAAATCTTATCATTTTTTTGAAAAAGTCGGTTTTTGGCGGTCTTTACCGGTTGCTCGTGTAGGGAAGGTGCTGGAAGTTGCTGTACCAACTCAGTTTCATGTGTTTGTATCTAAATTTTCCATCGGAATGCTGTACAAAATCGCTAACTAGATAGCACCAACACTTGCACCAATTTTTCGAATTTAAATTTGAATTTTGAAGGTGAAGGAATTTGAAATTTGGAAATATTTTGTCTGTACAAATTCTATTCAATAAGTTGGTGTTGAAGTTCGTGCTAACTTCAACGACACGGAAAATTTGACAATTTTCGTGGGTACCCTTGAACGTCTAAAATCGTTTGCATTCAGTTGATTAACTAGAATCTTTTCATTTACTTTACCTTTTATACTCGCATGATTATGTCACAACTCACAATCTTAAGATTTTCCTATAAATACTTCATATGTTTTTTAAGTCTGATGATAATGCTTATGATTCTATGATTCCTTCTTTGGTCAGATCAATATTATTACAATTGGAACCATGTAACTCTGTGTCTTTTCATACAAAGAAGTATTCACATACAGCTATTGCCATATAATCATTTAAAGCATATTTCACTCACATTATGAGACTCTATTTTTCAAAATAGCACTTTATTTCTACAACCAAAATAATTTAATTCATCAAAGAAATGTTTATTTCCTCTCGAAGGAATGTAGCTTTTCATTATGTGACTTTTAGATATCTATTATGAAATTGATGGCTTTACCGCGAAATCTATGGATGAGCTAATCCATGGACTATATCGATATCTTGGTTGTCTCTGGCTAATCATAATTTGTTTATAGACTTCCATGATTTGTCCAGTCCTTTATAGGCATAGAAGTAGATAATAATACACTAGAATGGAAGTTTGATATCTTGCCTATGTACAATGATGGCACATGGAAAAATCTATGGTTTGTAGATCAGATTCGATCTAAAACATTGTATCATAGTCAAACTATTTGTCAAGTTGGTTGTGGAAGTTGTTGACACCTAATTACAGGATTTTCATGAAGAGAATTGCAAGTGAGATGGTGGCATTGTTTCATGTGAAATAGCCTACTATTCCATGGATTAATATGCTGTGTCTATTTGTAGCAGTCACTGACAACTATTTTCTAATTTTTCAATATTGGAATGCGAATTAAAAATTGGTTCACAAAGTCATAATTGAAAGTGGTCGGTGTGCTGTTTGTAAAAACATCTGAAGAATTCACCGATAGTAAGTCTAATTATTGGATAATTTCTTCTTCTAGCGGAAAAGAAACCTGGCGCTTTTCTGGAATAAACACATTGAAAGTTTCTTTACCGACAATCATTTCTCAAATAAATGAAATGTCGCTGGAACTTTTCAATTAAACATTGAATGACACATGTGATATTTTGGAAGCTGATATTCGAATGCATGTAGAGATCTTGAAAATTATTCAAATTCAGTGAACAGGGGAACCCTTTAAAGTAAAATGAATACTCTAAGATTTCTTGGCCTCTGATTTCAAACTGAAGTTATGCATGCTCTGTAAATCGACATTACAAGTTGCATAAGAGTCTGATTATACTATTGATAGATTATCGGAGCGATATTTCAAAATGATGAACGTACATAACGTTTTAAAGGATTTCCTTCTTTGTCATCCTGTCGGCGCAGCATTTTGTAAATTCAATATTGCTCTTGAGTATATGGTCTTTGGACAGGGGCCAACAATCCAGATCAAGAATTGGCCTGATAAATATAAATGCCAATCAAAAAACATGGAAGCCAGATCGCACAAGTTGCATTTTGCCCCAACTAAGTTCCCCCGGCGTGTGCCATAATTTTCATGCAATTTCCATTCTAGGACTTTCTATGGTATTGTTAATTTCTATGTTTATAGGAGTTTACATAAAGAAAGTTAACTGCGGGAGGAAAAGTTAGCTTTCTCATCCTGTGGGACTGAATAGTTGATTTTTCCACCCGGCAGTTTACATAAGAGATATCTTTTTAGTCCCACACAAAATGAAAAATAATTTAATTCATCAAAGAAATTAATGATGAAATACTTCAAATCATAGAGGTCGGATATCAAAGCTATCTAAGCAAAGATAGCAAAGATGGCTAGCAACCTCTGTGCTTCAAATATGTCTGTGAAATTTGAAATCGGTGTAAATCGCAGACATAACTTTTACGTATATCTAGGATGATTTGAGACAAATGATTGAAGACAGTTCAGGATAACTGAACTTTATTTTCCTCACCGATGCTACACTTTCCAAGAGAAAATATAGTACGACTTTCAAACGGCAAACATGCTTTATATCAGATAGAGCACTTTATTCCCATACTTTAAGAAAATAAAGAACTAATTCCTACGGTCTCCGTGCTTTATCCTCTTAAAGTATTCGAAATAAGTGCTCTATCTGATACATAACTCTGATTTTCCCACAGCACAGCCTAGTGCTGCAAATACGTATATATGTTTGTATCTCCACTTTTTTCAAATTTCAATTGTATCTCAACTTTTTATGACACATGACCTGATGACAGCGTCGTTGAAAGAACTTGGGTCTGGAAAGAAATCAGAGTTATAACAACATCAAAAATAGCAATCCCAATATCATTACTTCAATTTCTAAATTAAAATTACTTTGAATGTCTTTTTTGATTTTCGAGGGTTTTCTTATGTGAGGCACAAATCATGTACGTGTGATGAACAATACGCGGGTGTGGACATGCGCCATGCGCTAGCGCTATGCAAACGGATTCAGCTGTACATGTACTACTAAGTTAATGGTATTAATATCAGTCACACGCTCGTAAACTATCATTTCATCTATGCCTAAATTGTAAAAGCACTATACTCACGAAAAGGGCGTCTACGCAGATCCCCATGTCTCCAATTTGCTGCTTGTCTGAAAGCCAAAATACTAGTGTTTACATTATTTTGCATATATATTTGTCAGCAGATCATGCAGAGCTGATCATCAAAAAAAGCAGATCATATACATTATGTCAAAATTCCATCGATAATCGTGCTTTCCAAGCGTGTCGCGCATTAACAAGCTATACATCATTCCAGAGCTTGCATTCTTAGCTTTCAAATAAGCTGTTATACGCTTGCATCCGTGATCGTGATTCCAGGACAATGGTTAGAATATAAAAAGGCATGTGAGTATGATAAGGAAGGAGGCTCGAAGACGAGAATTTTCTGCGGATCTGTTTGATATATTGCTCGTAGAAATCGGTGAACTGGCGCGTAAGAACTGAAATCGCTAATTTATCACAAGATCGTGACATTTTTGGCTGAACATGTTATATCCTCAGTTTTCATTACAGATGCCAGTGTTTGACGTCGTTAGAATCCATGTGATTTAAGGACTAAGAATATGAACGTTTTAAGCTAATCAATTCAATAGGCACTTTCGATATTATTCTCATAACAATCGAAATAGGCAGGCAAGCTCAACACAGACTCAAATCTCGAGTCGAATCTTGTCTTCTGTCTGCACTCTACCCATTGACGGATGACGCTGAAGTACGAATAGCGAAGGCGCTGTTCCATGCTACATCTACCACAGATGCAATCTTCATGTTCGTCCACTCATTGAACAGCATTGAACGGTCATGAAAAAAATATTGAAGTCTGAAAATTATTATTAGAATTTATTTGAATAAAATTCAATCTTTAATGAAAAACGGAGAAAAGAAAATTTTCAGTCATAACTTTGATGATAAATTAAATGTTTTTAATAAATTAGTGATTCTTTCATTCAGTTTTTAAATTTGCAAGTGCATGTAGATATGAGGCTATGAATTATAAGCTAGTCGAAGAAGACTCATCTTATACATGAAATCATCAATTTCTGAAGTCTACATAAAAGGAAATAATGAGATATGTAACGCAATGTTACTGTAACAGTGTGTGGCCTGGCATGCTTTGCATATATAGCAACGCATACATGTAGCTTATATGTAAAAGAAAACCCAAAGCTCCGGAAATCTAAGAATCTGAGACTTATATGCATATACGCATAAGGGATGTGCCGATGTGTGAAGTTCTGTCGATAATCGATACCAGTAATTTATCGGCAAGAAAATCAAATATCGGCCGATATATCGGCACTGCCGATATAATGCATCAGAGCATATTCCCTAAACATATACAATAATGTGTAAATGAACTAATACATGTAGCCTACCCACCCTTCAGACTTTTCAAAATGCTTTAAGTAACCTGCAAATTCTATGTCATCATATGTTTTGATGATCTATTTTTCACATGCTGACTGCAAAGCATACCTAAAAAAAGGGCCGTTCATGTAAATGTTCGAAAGCTGGAATAGTTAATTTATCATGCCCAAACGATGCTTTGCTGTGGACTTATAGTTTACTTGAGACTTAAACACACCGCAGTGGTGTTCCTGTTGAATTTGTGTTGAAGAGATGGAAGAAAAAATATCGTTGGATAAGGAAAAGGATACGAAACTTTTCTTGAGAAAACAGCATCATCCAGCGAAAGTAAACTACAGTGATAACACAAAGTTCCATACTAACAGTGAAATTCTATTCTCGGCAAATAGTGATGCAAGTAGACCAGTTACTCCTCTTTGTGGGTTGTCATTCCGTTTCTCACGAGTGAAAATATTGATGTTTCTGATGAAATGTTTTACGATCTGAATAATTATTGTTAACTATAAACAGCAGTTGCATACTGTGTAGGGCCTTTAACTGCATTTAAACTTGCTGTCCAACTTAGGATTTGCATACTTATACCCCATAATAGGTTTTAGGGAACAAACGTACAAATTACAGTGCCGCACTTTCTGTCAAGAATTCAAAAGGTTTACCGGCTTATTGGCCTTGATCAGTCACCAGATCAGCATTCAGTCATAATGTTGGTCGCATATATTTTAGATTATCCAATTATTTGATTTTGTATTTGCATTTTAGACAATAACTACAAACTTGTGTGTAACTATCAAAATCAATTATTTGAATAACCAGTTTTTAACCTTCCAAAATCATCAATATCAGAGGAAATATCTTGAGCCTTATAGAAATCGGCCGATATATCAGTACATCCCTAATACGTAGGCCTATTTTGAATTTACTAACTGCTCTGATTCTGTTGTATTTTTATCAATTCCACATTTTATATTATCAAAAATGGAATTTTTCAACAGCTCACCTCTTTTTTTGGAAAGAGATCATATATCAACAATCATGAAAACAAAATTTGCAGAGCAAGTTACTGTCTCCTTTTTACTGAATTTGTCATTTACTGTGAATAGAATTCTGCCTCAAAAAAATATGTTTACCTGCATGTATTGCGCATGCAACTTTGTCACGCCATCACAAGCACACGAAATCTCGAACTCAAGATTGGGAAAATCTGATGCTGAACTCTCCAATTAAAAACAGCCAATGTGATGGGACACAGACGTCACCAGAACAGTGTCGCTGTCTGTAACAGAAAAACATGTAGGAAAAGTGCATGGCACACACCAGACCGATTGGCATTCACACTGTTTTTCTATTATGCGTGATCACCTTTTCAATCTTTGAAAGTATAGTCGGCAATTGGAGTATTTTACTTCTTCCTTTTAACGGCATTTCGCATTATTTTACAATTGACGCAATTTGCATTTCTTCGACATAGCTATTAAAAATGCAGCCATCTAGGGGGAGGGGGAAAGGCTCATTCGCACTCCCTTCCATCTGCCCCTGCACTAACATATATCATTATTGAAAATTGCGATTTCTAGAATGTGGATTTTTTTATTTTGACCAATATCCAAAAAATGATAATAGATGCATGTCTATAAAATAGTTTATTCAAAAACAGAGAACACATCCTCACGTTAATGTGCGACACGCTTGGAAGGCATCAGAGTCAATTGTGAATTGACGTTTTTTATTATCAGTTCTGTAGCAAAATTGTAAAATATAGCAATTATCAATCAGCACATTAGTCCGAGATGATTAAAATCACCTCCGTACGGATTATACACAGATATGCAAGATCAATGATTGCATAGAAGTTGTGATTGTCTGTGAGTGCTACACAGGACCGCAACAATTCGAAAAGTGTCACATTGCCAAACTTAACAGAGGAGGAAAATATAACGCCAAAAGAAGAAAGTTAGCACGGAAGCATGCGACATTTCGTGGAGAAGACTCGGCTGAACGCAAAATCAGGTAAAAGTATTAACCTCTTGCACCTCTGTGCACGACATGCGGGCACTTGCGCAAGTGTTCGGCTAGCAGCTGACAACACTGGACCATGACGTGCCAGTGACGTGCACGTCATCGCTGTATTATGTTGCTTTTGTTCACTAAGCATCAATGGAGCTCGAGTGACGTATCGATGAGCGAATGGCGTGCACTGCACGTCATGGGTAGTTGCAGCAGTGTAGCAGATTCGGCTTCGGTGCTCAAGAGGTTAATTGTGCAAAATTCAAAAAAAATCTATCATCTGAAGGCTTAACAAGAGCCTGATTCAATTGTGATAATCTTAATTTTCTGCATTCCGTAGTTTCGTCTGTAGGCATCGGTGAATGAATTGACCAAGAATTCATACTTATAAGTCTGCTGACCACAACTGACCGAACACAACCTAAATGCTCTGTCAATTTTAAGTACGGTATATACTGAAGGCAACCTTTTACATTATATAGTTTTTGAAATTGAGCATCTTCATCATTCGAAAATCGCGTCACACGTTCTTATAGTAGAATTTTTTTGTAAAACTCAATGGTGCTATATGTCTTTAAATCTTAGATTCTTAATTTCAACAAATCTTAAAATCATCACGATGAAGCTGAATAATAGCTCACTATATGTCAACTTCATTAATAAATTTTCTCATCTTCATATTTAAATCCTTCATCAGAGAAAACGCTAAATTTTCTTTCGGATAACCTGCTGACCACAACTGACCATCTAAGAAAGCAAAATACAGTCCTATGTGAAAATAATCTATGGAACATAAGATTTCATATGGTATATTGTTTATTAAAATTGAACCACGACTTCAACACGAAAATTACATTTAAAAATGTGATAACTTTGTTTTGCAATTATTTTTGAAACGGTCTATGCATGAAACAAAAATAATGGTACCTGATGCATCTATAGACCGCTCTAACGGTGCATCCATGTGATGATCCATAAAATTCAAGCATAATATATTCGGCTGAAGCATTAGCCCGTCTAGTAGCAATCCATCTTGGGTGAAATGACGTCCATCAGAAGCAATGGAACATAGGGACTGCATCTTTAATTTACATATCTCAACTATGTACCCAAAAAAATGAGCGTTCACCCAGGACAGGACTGTCACTCTTATAAAAAAACGGAAAATCAAATCGAAATGGGCCCCCTAAATTGCGTAGTTCTGGGGCCCCTAAAAGTAAGAAACTTACGATCATTCAATATCACACAACACGGTAAGTTTTGAAAGCGTTCAAGCAGAAGTTGTTGTGTCTGTTCTAATAAAGATGCTTCTGAATCCTCACAGTTAGCAAGTAAATGTATGAAATATTACTGATACTTATTCAATCAACAGGTTCAAGAAGCTGCACTAGAATACATGACTCGAACAGCTACTATTTTCAGGAAACCGTTTTCGAAGGCTATACAGAGTGTACTACGAAGACCCCTCTACCTGCCCCCAATGCAAAATCAGCATGTAGTTATTGAGCGATTGACGATTTCAGCTCGATATTAAGACTGCATATTATCGAATAATCTACATGTAGGCCTATGTATGATTTTATTTAACTGTTTCAAAGACAACTTTCTTCATTTCATTCAAAAATGTTACATTCAAATTTATAATGCACTATTCTCGTGCAGCTTTGCCATTTTCTATTAATCGTGCCATGACGTCACACGCTGAAAGATCCCGTCTTTATTGTGAAGAATTTTCATGAAACCACTAGGAAATTGCTGTTCAGCTGTTCGACGTTTGAAAGACTGCTTCAGCAGAGCGGCATGGTCACAGCAAATATCTTCATACAAAATCCATGGTCAGCGCGGTGTAAATGATTGGGCAGGTATTTCTGTAAGCCATTTTCCTTGGGAGAGCCATTATTCTTTCGAGAAATCGAGAATGTGTGGCAAAATCTTCCTTTCTATGCTGTATGAAATATACCGAATGTCATGAAGGATAGGAAAATCTTCATGCAGGATGGAATACCAGCGCTCTACTCCAGACCCATCGTAAATTGTTTGAACAGAAATTTTCCTAAATCTTGAATTAACCGTCATGGGAACCTTTGGAATGGCTTCCGATAGCACCGGATTCAATGCCCTGTGACTTTTTTCTTTTGGGCACGTTTACGGTATGGTGCATTAGAGTCATCCTATGCATTTGGGTGAACTGGAAAACAAAGCTTTGCACCGTTTTCTGCAGATCGACGAGCGATTGCGTGGAGATATGCTCTTGCGCTGTTGACCGAAGAATTAGATTGTGTTCGGGCCAATGGTGAGCAATTAGAAAACAAGTGTTATAGAGGTACTAGTATCAGCAACTGCTTTCCTTTGAATCAATTAACTTACAGAAATTGATCATTGACCCGCTAATTGTTATTGCATCAACAACTTTGAAATTATCACGGCTAGAATCCGTCACGTTACATAAACAAAAAAATTTGAATCAATGTCACACAATAAAACTATCACATTTGCTTAATATGAGAAAACGGAGTTCTATGCTGTGCCTAAATATACATTACAAAAGCCATGCAACTTAATATACAATTGAATCTGAAATGCGATGAGAGCAACATTTGATGCAATCCATTACGGGAGATACTTAAGTTTCTAGATTTTCAGCCGTCATCAGTGCAGTATACCTAAGAAGAATCAGTAACTCACATGCAAACAAATCATCATCCGAAATACAGACGCCTACAATTAATGAAATACATGCAGTTCAAAACTCCTTCTGTGGAGTTCGTTTCCGAAATTTAAAACAGCTAATTCGTGCTTGCACTTCATGCACGAAGGTGAGCTGCCGGATTTCCAACCACATCCACCTACCGATAGTCTGTGTGAGTTGCTGATTTACTGCACTGATGGCGGCCAAAATGTCAAAAACGCTTGCAGTTCAGCCTGAAGAAACTTCATCAGTACTTGTAGCTCCGGCAATGATTCAAATCAAACCTTGCTCTCATCTCTTGTGCTTCAAACATAATAAAAACAATTACATCTAAGAATAACTTTTGGATTTCAAACAAGATTATGACAGGTATTTGATAAAGGTTGAGCCGCCATGGCATAGGAAACGCAAAATCAACTTTATAGTAGATTTATTGTTCTATTTTTCTGGCAGCCGCTTCTTGAAAGACGTTTTGTAGAGCATCGAAGCGATCAGAACTCAATTCACAGTAGACTCCATAATTGCGTATTACAACTTTTTCGTAGACCATTCCCAGCTAAAACTGGAAGAGTGGCAGCCCTGCCAGGAGCACACATTTTGTTCATTAGATGTGCATAAACCTGAATTTTTACAAGAAAAATTCTCACAGATGATGACATCAAGTCCAAAAGAATGAATGTGCGTTGTGCGGTACATGTACACAGTAATAATATTGGTTATTAAAGAATTGTAGATAGCAAATCTATGCAGTCATGGATGGAAAAGAATGTATTTATTTTGCTAAATGCACACCCTTCTACTGACTGAGTGCACACTGATTGGATAGCACCTTAGATCAGATTTTACGAAGACCAACAGAATTGTTACTCTTTTGTGCAACAGCGTACGAAATTTCATACTTTTTGTACGTTCATATAATATTACTTGATGTGTTAAAAGCACTTCCGAATTTTTCATTTTTTAAGGTATGTTTTTAGGCATTGGGACTACAATAAACAACGCCTGTTTTCTACTTAAATTTTCAGCTGCTGAAACAGTCCATGATCTATGTCAATGTCACAAGACTAAAATTGTTATCTATTAGTCAAAATATTCCATAATTGCAGGAAAAGCATGATGACTGTGAGTCCTCATGCGGTACAGCATGGATGGAGTCACATTATCTATGGGCACATATATTGAGCCCTTGTTGACCCATAGAATAAAAAGCAAAAAGTTAGCCACCGGAAGACGCTATCGCTCGTGAGGCGTTATGACATGGCATGTCCACGACGCTGTTGCAGGCATAGTGTCCATTTTAAAGGAATTGGCATGCAGTAAACATCTTCGTAGGTAGAGAGCATGTTCATTTCTGCAGATGCAGTTTTAGCGGAGATTGAGTTCCTGAAGTCTAAAGACTGTTTGATGATTTTTTTACAAATGTCAGTAAAGCACGTTTTGCTGGTTTGGAAAATATTCCGGGAAAAGTCTACTACCTGTGACAACCAAATAGCAGTAGTAGTTAATATACTTTTAATTTGTGACAGTATAGAATATCAACCCATCCAGTAAAACCACAAGCGAATTATGCTGAAAGTATATGGTTGAAAGAAACCGCACAGATGGATTGGCATGCGCCTGTCTCTGATTCCAATTCCATCACGGCGACAAGACAATTTATCTCTGTGGTTGAAATCATGGTTGACTGGAGACAGGACATATGTTTTTCATTGATCCATTAAGTGGACATTAGCACTTTCTTCACAATTGAGAATAAGTATGGTACGCGCCTGGTACTAGCCTACGTGAATAGAACGTTTGACCCAAGCGGCCTTCCATTTTCAGTTGATGTCTATGATGAATTTGTATTGCCCATGCGTGTAGACTGAATTAACATGTATCCATATCAAAGTGTTTTATTTACTCTGATCCATATTCATAATTGAAACTAGATTATCTGCACCACTTTGTTTTAGTGACACGAGGGAATAGTCATTGCAATAAAATTGCCCACTATAGATTGCTTTTAAAGAATTACTGGTAATTTATTTTAATCTACCTTGCCGTTAACATATGCTGGCAAATCACCGGTAATTCATCTTCAAAGTCATCATTCATTCGCCACTTTGGCAGGCTGTCGTGCGCCGCGCGTGCACGGCTCCTGCTAGCGGCATGCTTCTGCTTGGCTTGCTTCGCCTGTACTTAAATCATCATTATTTGCTTACATAGTTTTACCTTATATTTGATCCACCCTTGCATCATCTGACTGTATATATCTCCACTTGGTCAACGGCTTTTCGGATCAATTACGGGTTTATTCTCCTCACTGGACAATACACGTTTTCTGCTATTCTGCTATCGCTCGCCATTATCACTCGCTTAGTCATCGTCTCAAACTTAACGACATTTCCCTTGTACATTACACCTCGTCTGCATCTTATTATCTGCGCGCTATCTCCTGCTTTCACAGACCTAGATTCGCAGCCCTAATCCGGTCTGTGCCTGCTTTACCTTCTCCAACATCCTTCTGCATGCAGTGCTGTGTGACGTGTTTCCCTGTATCATTCAACCCTATGACTCATTGTGACCTTCAGCCAGCGACGCGCTTTAATTTTCTTTGTAAAAGCTCTTACCGATTCCTGATATGTAAGACTTCAATAAAGATATATTACTATTACTACTACTAACCCCTTGTGTGTATTATGTTATTGTAACGGGTGTGCCACGACATACCATTCCCGACTTGTGCCCACCTGATTTTTGAAGCGATTAAGAAAACATGCGAAAACTAGATAGGCCTACACAATAAAAATGAAACACACCCAAATTCTGATCCAAATTTTGAACATTGGTATTTCAAAATCATGCACTAGTGCAGCATCGTTTCGTGATAAATGATTCATATCAATGACCTTTCATTATGATCGATTGCTGACTGAGCTCATGTTTCAAACGTGGAAGTGCTGAGAATGACGGATTTTATTGCAACTTGAAAATACGGGCAAATTGATTTGTTGTAGATTGGACGTCTCTCTAGACTATGTATTGATTGAAGAGTGGAAACTTTATCACATTATTACAGAATGTTAACGGAGAATATAAACGGGGGTGTTCAAAGACAATGGATCTTTGGAGGTGTTGATAGAAATTAGTTTTTATTAAATTGGATTAGACGATGAATTTACGTAACGTCGGCATTATGAATCATGAAAGTCGCATTCACGATTCCAATTTTCTTTTAAACGCATTGTCTTTTGAACAGAGGATACAGCCTATAGGCCTACTCATGAATGCTGTACAAAGAAGCACATGCCAAAAGATTGCTCATATAACTGAAACAGACTACGTATCAATGTCTTCTTTGTATTTTGTAAAATTATGCTTGTTATCACAACCATTTCCTTGTTTAGGTTTGTATCTAATTCTTATTTATATAGTCCAACACTTTGATATAGTCCTACGTCTATGTACTTGCGTAAAGAGCATTCCAATTTTAAATAATTTTAATAATCCCGATCAATAAATTGGAATTAGCCGGAATGCATTTGATTCTTTATCAAAATGTGATTGCAACGGTACAACAGAGATGCAACCGTCGCCGGTATCCCGGTGCCGGTCGCCGATCTGATACGGCATGAAAAATCGGACGCCTAGCCGGTGCTATTCCATTCCCGTCTTATTTGAGAAATTGCACTTGTCGTACAGAGTCCTTAACTTAGAAACAGTCGTTGCTATTAAGGTACAGTTCGGCATGCGATCATAAAAGCGTATTTATATGGCATTCGGACAAAACTATTATGTGTAAAGAGTTGAGATGAAAGTCTGCGCTTTTCACTTCTTGGCTACTTGATCATGTGCTCTTTCTATCACATCGAGTGTGGCCAAGTAGAGACTTCTCAGCAGGTGACTGTTCTTGACATAGGAACGCCAAGATGAACGAGCTACAACAATAGACAACTTGTGATTGGCGATCTTGATTTGGGATACACTGCAAATCTTCTATCTTTTCATTATTTACAAAAACAATGATAAAACTCATTGATAAATCAATAATCTTAATGACAAACTTTATTTATAAAAACTCGTAGCTCAACTGCAGACTTTCTCAAATTCTACAAAGTATCAGTTTTGTAGAATGCAACGCTATCAGTTATGTAAATTTGAATTGTTCATAATACATATACATGTACTTACTTTGGTCTATAATAGATTTCTATTGACTGTGGAACAAGCAAGAGATGCATGTACTTTTTGTACTGATTGCTGTACTAAAGTAAGCGAAAAATCTTTAAATACTTACTAGTAAATATTCATGCTTTTTGCTCATTAAATTTACTTCAACACTATAAACACTGTATGTCTTATTAAATAACCATAAATTGGAGTGTCGAGACAATACAAAAATCAATGACACTTCTGTCTGCATATATGGAAAGTGAAGATGATGCCAGTGAATACATATAGCACAATTATCAATTAATCGACTAGATGGTAGCATACATTATCTATACCGTTATGGTAAATGTAGCTGATCACACCGCATGCTTGCTACTAGGCCTAAGCTTACATAAATTTGCGGAGAACCAAAAAAGGCCCAGTTATTCCGATCAGTGAAACGCATTCGCAACGAGTCCCTCATTACCGCCTTCTCATCTGAGTAACGCGCTTGGCCTGTCATTAAGCCTAGCATAAGTGATAATGTCATTCCGTGTAGAAGATTTGTCCATAGAAATATGCTAGCCATTAGCAAGAAGCAATGATTAGACTTCTTGTAGGCCTATCTTGATTGATAACTTTGAAAGGTTAAATAGCCTCGCTCAGCATACAGGAGCTGCTATTGGCATGGGATTGCGGCATTCCTGCATTCGTTCTTCTGTCTGGAGGTTGCCGCCGGACCGGCCCGAAACTCTCGGGTCGGTTTCCATATCTGCTGCACCAGGGGCCTACACAACGATAGATGATATCAACTGGTGTGAGTCATATACTAGCCATATATATGTGCATGTATATCAACAATAGTTATTTATAAATAAACATTCTTTATCGAAAAGCTCGGTCGGTCTAGTACCGGTCGCCGGTCCAGTCTCGAAAATTCCGGACCACCGGTTACACTCTGCAATACAACCTAAACGAATCGATGAGTAAGTTTGCTCCAAAAGACTAAAAAGTCCATCGCGAAGATTAATCACAAGTTCAAAGAAAAACGATTGCAGGTAACATGCTGGTAAATCACCGTTAATTCATCTTCAAAGTCATCTAACCTCTTTTGTGCCACCCAATTATACAGCCTCAAAGTACACAGCCGGTGGAATGGTGTATACTTGGATCATGACTCTTCTAGAGGTGAACTAGTCTTACTGAAAGTCATTGTAGCATTCCAGACTTAGTGCTAAATTCAATTTTTTTACTTTGCTTTCTGTTGACTTAATTGAGAACAGTTTCATGTTTCATACTTCTCTTTGAGCTTTTATTTCAGTGATATAATGCACCCGTGTGCATCATATATTCAAAAAGGATAAACGAACTTTGGAATTCTGTAGACCTATCAATCGAATCCAATTACTTAATGAAATGTCATTTAAGCCTACTGTCCACAATCATAATCAATAACAGCAAAATTTGCTTTTAAGAGTATGGCATCCGAGGACGTTTTTCTCATTCTTTACACGATTGGAAGGCATTGGAATCAACAAAATTTCGACACAATTTAAGTCATCCGTTTTTTATGATCAACTATGGAGCCAAAATGTTGTTTTTGATGTCATGCTACTTTCATCATTTTTTCATGTTGATGTTTTTCACAGAGATAAATTGCTTTGTCTGCGTTGTTTGGTCTAGAGATGACATTTTTTAATACTGATGGTCACGGCCAGAACTAGTCCCGAGAGGCAGAAAGATCCATTTCCCATTGAACGTAATGCAAATTCAAGTCTGGATTCTGACGAACTGGATCATTGACATCGCAGTGAACGTACACAGTCAGTAAATTTAGATCGTGAGGAGTCGAACGATGTGAATAATATTTCCATTTGACGAATTTATCACGGAGAAGCATTGAGTCAAAGATATGTAATGTTGATTTGGCAGATGTTCAGTTTTCAATGTGGCAACGACATCTCGTGTGTTCCTTAATACAATTCCTTACGCATTGCATGCGCTTGGCCAATCAGGCAAGCCAAAGGGATACGGATCTTTCCACCTCTCTCTACCATCGTATACAATGGCTGAGATAGAATCGCGTCACCTCTAGAGTGAATGCGACAGACGAATCTACATGTATCTCTGTGTGTATAACTCAGAGGTGAATAACGCAGGCATTAAATCATCCCATTAGCGTGATTTGATCACTGGAACGCCTTCATGTTGAGATATACTGAATTTACGTGCGGTAAACGTAAACACTGCAGCAGAAGAGCTGCAGAAGCTTGTCAAGCAAGACGAATAGTTGTTGCGCCATTTTTATGCAAGCGATGCATAGTTTTGATGAAACTTTCATATAAAAAATAAATGAATTAATAAACATTGTTTATACTTCGAGGCACATAGGCGTGGAGGCGTTCTTCCGTGTGACCGAGCTGTTATTTATCCCACTCTTATTCTATTTGCAGCAAGTGTTTGGCAAGAATGCATAGTGCACCTGCTTTTTATGTCTAAGGCTGGACCGAACGAGGTTTTTAAACAAAGGTTTCCCGGATGAAGAGCGAACACTCTTCACAAGGTCACAGCGGCCATCCAGCGACAGGGGTGACATTTATTGGCATGTTCGTTTGAAAAATTGCCATTCCTTCATACAACCAGCGCTCGAATAGAATCAGCAGAATGAATTGTAAAAGTGTGATCTATATACAACACATCGGTTAGGGAAAACACTATTCAACGTACAAAAAAACGGAAAAGCAGAATATGGTTAATATGTCTGTATTTCAAATTTATTTTCATAGTTTAAGGATATCATGGTAGTACAAAAATGCCGTGTAAATATCCAGATTAGTACAGAAAATAATGAATGCAGCTAATCATGAAATAAAATGGAAGAAAAATTACGAAACACGTCACATATACTCGCATCATGCAGTTTTATAAATTTCCCTGACTGAAATGCGAGTAATATGACAAAAACGGGATTACGTCATGCATGTCATGCAGATGTCAGAGCTTTTAAAAATAATATTAAAGATAAATATTTGGTGTTGGATTTCGTAGACTCAATTCAATACCGTGACTTCAAGATTTCGTAAAGTACCGTTAAAACAAAAACTGCGATAACACCAACGACATCAAGAACCACAGCTGTTAAAACCAAGCATTTGTCTGCCAAAGATGGAAATTTTGTGTAGGTTTCGTCATTGGGTTCTCTACTCATTTGTCTAATAGTCTCTATTGTTCCAAAATCTACAAAATCGCCCTTTTTATCGTCAAGACTTCGAATATGTTTTACACCAGGTTCTAATGCATTGTAAAGGCGCCTTATTGAGCTGATTAATCGAAGGACGATGGCAATGATATCAGGAATCACAATACTATCCCATTCATACAAGATATCTATCCACGATTCCGTCGGATCATGGGCAGAATAACGCAGCAAAACAAATAATCTGATAATTGCTTGCGGCATTTCCTCAACGACAATGATCATCCAAAGCTCATGATAAGGCTGAACACGAATGCCTTTGAGGATTCCAGCACGGGAGAATTCTTCGAGAGTCTCTATGATCATGTCCCACATCATGAGAGCGCCGGTAAGTAAACCAATGCCAGAGAAGATACCAATGAGGATAGTTATCCTGAGTTTAGCTTGCTCGTTTGGGAGAGCAATTGTGCCCGAGATATAACGTTCAAAAACTTGCCATGAGTTGACATTGTAAATGAGAATCGATATTCCAGTGATTATCTTCAAAATAATTGTGACAGTACTCTGAGCAATAATGAAACTTACCAAAAGCTTGTTGACTCTCATACTCAGCGGTTCTTGATAGCCAAGACCTCGGAAACAGTGGCAGGTTTCTTGAGTAGTCCTCATAATCCTCGTCTCTTTTTGTAAGGGAACGATGTCTCTTGAGTGCTCTCGTGACGATCCTGGAGACGGGAGGGAGTCGATTTCTATCATCTCGTTGCTTTGCGGTGCGATAGACATGTTGAAATACGCATGCGTCTTCATTCACAACCGATCCGTCGATCTGATTACTTCATAAAAACATACCGTTGCTGCAGATATTCGTACATGCGTCTGTATGTTGGCATGCGTTCTCTTATCAATGACCTCGTGCTCATCTAGATAACAGGCTATTGATAGCACTCACAACAATGCCTAGTTATGGCTTTTTATGCGGCGTTGCAGAGTGGGTTAAGGGTGGGCCACGACATGCCATTCCAGATTAATGCTTAGCTAATTTTCGGAACGGTAAGAAAACATCGAAAATTTTAGATAAGTGATGACTCTATCTAGGTACACAATAAAAATGATGACACATGCTCAACTTCTGATCCAGGTTTTGAACATTGGTATTTCAAAATCATGCACTGATGCAGCATTCGTGATAAATGATTCATATTAGCCACCTTCAGTTATGATCGATTGCTGATTGAGCTCATGTTTCAAACGTGGAAGTGGTGCTCCAGAGTATGAGAAAGACAGTTTTTATTGCAGCTTGAAAATACGGTAGTTATGAGTAGGACAGTCTAGCCCCTTTCACCCCATTTGCTCGAAAGGTCATGACCTGCTCTTTCATCGGAGCACACGCCCACGCATCAGTAGCGAAGAAGACAGGAAACAGAGCACACGCCCACGCATCAGAGCACGCATCGGCGCACTTGGGGTAGAGCACGGAGCACCAATCGGAGCACGCGGCGCCGAGCACGTGTGATGAGTCACCGCAGGGTATATAAGGAAAGCGCTGTCAGAGAAATTCATTCTCATTCTAACCATGCAGTACGCGTGTGAATTCTGCCGTCAGTCCTTCTCTCGCTTTCAAGACTGTATTGCTCATGGAGCAGCGGAGACGGGTCGCAACTATTGTTGGACATGCTGTAAATGGTATGGAGACGAACACGATTGCCGCGCGTTTAATTATGGTGATGACAATGACTTGCTGTGTCTGGATTGCGATGGAAGTTTCGACATAGAGGCATACCATAAGCATGCGTGTGTGGGACGGTGTCCGCTACTGTGATGTAGCAGTGAATGCTGAAGCGGAAGGATGGATGAACATTTGTGTCCCTACCTTTTGAGTTCATGCAAGAGGGCGGTGCAGCTGTGGAAGAAGAACGATCATGGACGTCGCGGATATAATTATCGATTTACCCCTCATCAAGCCACGAATGAATGGAAGGTCTATTTTAATTCAATGTATGCGGACTTGTATCGTGTGATTGTACAACAACACCCCCACGAGGATGTGAAAGTGTTTGTGAGTATGAGACTCAGGTTTGCCAAGATGGATATGTCGACGGGCGAAGAGGAAGTGAGAGACATCACCACACCCTCATACATTCACGAAGGCGTCCAAGCACGTAACTTTGATACATGGTTCGGTGACATGGTGTCAAAGATTGAAGAATTTATTGAAGACTTTCAAGAAGATGATCAGGATTTGAGGTGAAGGAAGTGTTGGAGTTACTAGTTCAAACAAGTTCCTTCCCTAATTTTCGCATGGGCGCACCGATTCCAATCCACCGAGATATCAAGCTCTGCAAAGGCATATGTGTGTTTGAGTGCAACACGTATACATCGCATTGTTTTCAAGACAGTGTCCTCTATGCACTTGCCTACCAAGACAATCGCATTCCTCGACGTGAACGTGTTGATCCCCGCACCAAGAAATCCTATAACACTTATCAGAATCGTCTTCCTGCAGTGCGCAAGTTGAATTTGAACCAGTATTATCATCTAGACTTTTCCATGATGACGTCAGAGGGATTGATGAATACACGGGATATTCAGGAGTTTGAAAAGAAGAACAATATCATTCTTCGTATCCACGTGCATGACAGTAAAGGATTTGTGGGCCAATTATACCCGGTCCGGCAAGCTGTGAAGGAGAACACACGCATCGTTCATCTGGTGATGGTGACGCGGTACGATATGGAGGATCAGTCTGGACATTTTCTTCCCGTGACGGATTTTCAGAAATGTGCTCGCATGTGGTATCGGAACATGAGCCAAACGCAAGTGAAACGATTTGAAACATGCGAGTTATGTAGCTTACGATTTAATTTCTACGAGAAGGGGATGAAGTATGGAAAGGCAAAGGATATGGCGCACAAAGAACGTGTGGAACATCAAGCCAAATGCGATGGAGGATTTTTTCAGATGGAAACGACCCCAGAAGATACGAAACCGCACGAATTTATCGACCATGCGAAAACCACTCAACCCCTCGCTGTGATGTATGCGGACATTGAGAGTATGATTGATTCCGTGTCCAAGAAGCATACGGCAGCGTATGTGGGATCCTATGTGGTGTGGCATCCGGCGCTGCACAAGAAAGAATCGGTGGTGATTCATAAGGGGAACGAGTGCATTCCTGCCTTTATTACACACATCAAAAAGGTGAGCATGTCGATGTTTAATCACATGGAAGAGACGAAGCATAACATGACGTTGACGGAGGATGATATGCGGGACTATGAACAGACAGCTCAATGTAACATGTGCGGATGTGATGTAAAACCCCAGAAACAAGGTGAAAAGAATGGGCCTACGACAAAGGTGCGAGACCACGATCATATCACGGGCAAGTATCTGCAAACCCTGTGCAATGCATGTAACATGCGACGACGTCAATCCCGGACTACATTAAACATCTTGTTTCACAATTGGAAGGGATATGACAGTCACCAGGTGATTGTACAAGGGTTTACCAAGTTGGATCCCAAGTATAGGATCGAGCCCAGTTATGCGTCAGGAGACAAGACGTTGGGAGTGACCATCTTTCTTCCCATGCCATCCAATACTATATATAAACTCCGATTCATCGATTCATGTCAGTTTTTGAAAGACTCTCTAAACAATTTGTCAACGACCATCAGTGACTTTCCTCACTCAAATCACATATTGAGCAACGTCTATCCGAATTGCGATCACACATCTATTCGGAAAGGATATTTTCCCTATACATATTTTGACTGTTGGGATCGTATCCACGAGACTCAATTGCCTCCGAAGGAAGCATTTTACAATGATTTGAGTGAGAAGGAGTTGGAAGAGGATGAGTATGCTGTGGCACAAAAGGCGTGGACAGAGACGGGGTGCAGCACGTTTGAAGATTATATCCACTATTATTTGACAGTGGATGTAGCCTTGCTCGCAGACATCTTCGAACACTTCGAAGTGAAATACGCGACGTGTCTGCATTGGACCCCATCCACTATTTCGGCACTCCTGGCTTGACCTATTCATTTTTCTTTAAAAAGACACAGGTCAAGTTGGAGAAATTGCATGACGTGGATATGTACCGCGTGTTTGAAGCAGGGATTCGTGGAGGGATGACATTTGTGAATCAGCACCGCGCGCAAGCAGAAGAAGGCACTCACTTGTTTTACATCGATGCGAACAATTTATACGGTGCGGCCATGATGGGACCTTTGCCGAAGGATTGTTTTGCCTGGGTACGACCGGAGGTCTTGGTGGACATCAACGACGAATGGGTGAGACGATACAATGTCAATGGCACCACGGGTCATGTACTGTGCGTCGATTTGGAATATCCCCCACACGTCCAAGATGTCACGGAAGATTTACCATTGGCTCCTTACCGCGGGACGGCGAAATGGGAGGAACATGTCTCCCTATATGCAAGAGCTATGGCAAGAGTTGAACGGAACCGACCCTTTCACTCAGCCAACAAGTTAATGATGACGCACGAAAATCGCAAAGAGTATGTGGTACATATCGCTGCTCTCAAGTATTATGTGGAGAAGGGCTTACATATCACCAAGGTTCATTACGGGATCTCCTTCAACCAAGAACCGTATATTCGCCCCTATGTTCAATACCATACGCAAGAACGCGCCAAGGCAACCACGAAAATGCGCCGCAATCTCCACAAGTTGATGGTGAACGCACTGTACGGTAAGACAATGGAGAATGTGCGGAATTATGGGAAGCACTATTTTGTACGATCACCGAATGTGTTTAGCAAATGGACACGTCATCCCTATTGCCAATCTTTCTTCAACATCAGCGACAAAGCCGTTGGTGAATGTGCGCAAGATTAAGGTAGACTTGAACAAGCCCATTTATATCGGGCAATGCATCCTGGACAACAGCAAGATTATTATGTACAAGCTGTTTGACCAGTGGAAAGCCAACAAGACGTGCACCTCAGTGGAACTCATTGGTGGGGACACAGACTCCTTCTTCCTCAAAGTCCGCAGCCGGTATACACGCGAAGAAGTGCTGCGTTCGTTTGACAACATCCCCAATTTATTGATAGGAGGCGAAAGGTGTTCTCGATACCTCAAATTACCCCGTGAGTCATCCAGAGAGACGTACCGAGAATGCGAATCGTTTGGGATGTTTCAAGGATGAGTGTGTGGGGGATAGGGTGAAGGAGTTTGTATGTTTGAGTGCCAAGATGTACTCTTACATTGTCCTCAAAGGCAATGAGGAAGAAATCCACGACTGTCGCATGAAAGGAGTGTGTCAAGCAAAGAAGCGACAAGTGAAACATCAGAATTATGTGGACGCCTTCGAAAAACATTCCGTTACCACAGTGTTACAAACCCTCCTCCAATCCCAACATCACGTGATGAGAACGGTGACGCAAGTGAAGAAAGCCTTAAGTATCTGGAGACAAGCGTGTTGGTATTTACCCAATCGAGCCTTCCCTACGGTAACCATCGCCTATATGAAGAAGGGTATCTACACCCCGCTCTCAAAAATGTCAAGGATCTGCAACCGCATGGTGGAGCTCAGAGCATCCTCCGCAATACCACTGCAGACATTGTTACCGCAACTCCCTCTGGCCACCTACCGAGCATCACGCCCTTGTCGAGTCTATTGGAAATGGAACTCTTCGGTTGCTGTACAGATTTTTCCACGGGGTGTATCCAAATTTTGGGCAACCACTCCCTGGAAACCTACGATCGTATTTGTAAAGAGATGCGCCAATTACTCGCCCCCTACGGATTGGACGTGAGCGACCCAATCACAAAATCCTGCACCGTTCAATGTCAATGGAACTATACAAAAGACCGCATGCAAACCATTCAACAGTTGCCATCGACATCAGTGATTTCCAACGAGCGCGAACTGTTTCCCGGAACGTTAATACGCAAAGGTAATTTACACTGTTCCTTCTTTTCCAACGGAAGTGTGATTGTGACGGGTGTTTTATCGATTGCAGAAGCGGAATCGTTGGTGGAAGACATTCTCAAATCCCTATTCGAAGGAGATTCCCTCAATGAATCGGACAGCAACTAATATCCCAACGTCGTGGGTTGTCGCAAGAGATCTGGGATATTCATTCAAAGCGATAGAAACGGTAACACATCTCAATGAAACGATCACTGCTGGTGAATTAGTGGATCGACTCATGGATCTCGATGAGTATGCTATGAATCACCATTTGGAGCGTAGGTGGATAGAGGATGTCTCCCTGCCACACTGCAATACATTGACA